>CM031950.1:30848857-31361357 GCA_018749465.1 Paracanthobrama guichenoti | reverse complement strand
GTTCATCCCCCGTCTTATGCTCTCCCAGGCCTGAAAGCAGCAGAAATTAGTTTTGAGGGAAACAAGTGCGATTGGGTCTGTATAGGTCAAGACGGACTTTGTTCCGTCTGAGGGTTTATCTAAACTACAGCTGCGTTGGACAATGGGCCAGGGGTGGCTGACAGAAACCCAAGCTGTGAGGGCTAAATTACTGCACTGATAAGACTGAATTAGATGCTATGAAGTCCAAGAGCTCAAGAGACACTGAAGAGGAGACTCGGTCGATGACACAGAGAAAGAAAGATAAAACATAGACAGTAACTCTTATACTGGGGCTCCTTGTGAAGCAACTGAGGCCCTGTTTACACCTGGTATTAAGATGCGTTTTGTTTGATCAGATCACAAGTAGACGAGGAAGACACATACCTGTCTACACTTGGTGTTTTAATCCATCTCTTTTGCCCACTTTCAACTACTTCTGTCCTGATTTATTCAAGGGAAGGGTCTATGGGTGGGTAAATGTATGATTTTTCAAATCTTTCAATCTAATGTACAAAATAAGCTCACAACATTTACATATGAACACACCCAGAGGTGAAACATATGGAGAGCAGCAGCTTTCGTTCCTGCTCTGATAGCTGCAAGACTAGGTGTTAAATCAGGAATGGCGAAAGACATTTTTCGTCTTCAAACCAAACTTGGGTCTTCAGACAACAAAGTTTAAATCCCACCAGTAGTCTGGTGGTAGAATTTTTGTAAACCGTGTCAAAGGTTCCGGGTTCTAATCTGCCCTCATAAAGATTTTTTTTTTTTTCCTTCATTAAAATCAAAGATGTTCATCAATGATTGTATATTAAAGTCCCAGTGAACCGGAAGTAGCAAGTGAGTTTTCTTCAGTGCTGTGACGTATTTCCAAGTGAAACGGAATATTGAATAGAGGGCAGGGTTTCACCTCTCCATCACTCACTCATAGCAGACTAACGGTTGGAGGGGAGTGGTTACGCATTTTCAAACCCGTCAAACTGACATCATCTGAGAAGGAACGCCGTCTCCAGACCGGAAGTTTCTTTTTAGATTTTGATTACCGCGACAAACTTTAAGAGTAGGGACATGTTTGTGTGCATTTTGTTTAGGGATTTTACCGGGAAGTATAGAGTCTCCACAATGGCATTAAGCGATAGATTGACATCTGTGTGAAGACTGTGCACGAGCCAAAAGAGATCATAAACCCTGCCTACTTTGATTTGATTGGCCATCTCACACTATGAGAACTACCAAGTAAAGCCTCAGGAACAGCAGATTTGCTCATATCACACCTTGCATTCTGCTAGACGACTTTTGATTTCCGCCAGTGCTATTAATCATGCTGTGTCTTCGACTTAGTAATGTGACATATTGTGTGCATTTTAAGACTATGGATCTTGTTACCCACCTTGTTCTATAAGTGCACCTATCTACCATTATCGTTAAATCTACCCTTGAGCCACCAGACACATACCTTAGTTCACCAAAAAAAGAAAATTCATAATTTATTCACTTGAAAGCTGAAAGATTTCTGGCCCATCTAAAGTCTATTTCAGCAGTTTTATCTGAGTCTTCTGAATACATCCGCACATCAAATATGCTAAACAGAAGCACAAACATACTTGCTCGAGACGCAAAAACAAACCTCATTGGTTCTTGTGTGTCAAGCAAGCACATCTTCATTTGGGTTTCGAAGATAAACAAATGTCTTGCGGGTTTGGAGCGACTTGAGGGTGAGTAATTAAGAGAATTTTCATTTTTGGGTGGACAATCCTTTTAAATACAGTACTCTGCAGATACTGTGTGTCCTTTCGCAAAGGTGTGTGCTTATCTTCAATGAGAGCTTATGTTAGTATATTTAAGAAAGAAAGAAAGATTCTTGTGATCCTATTAGCAAACAGGATTCATGGTACCACCAAGTACTAGACGTCTGACACTGATATTTTTTCCAACAAATGAGATGTTGTTTTATGGAATTAGTTCAAAAAACTACATACATTTGTTTTACCAAGGAATTAGTCCAAATATTTAATATAAAAACTGATTTGACAATTATTCTTATGGCAGACATTAAGTAAACATGAGGGGTGACAGTTCTTGCTGACTTTGTTTCAGTGTGACATAACATACATACATGATATCACTTGGTCTCGTAGTCATCTTTAAATAGTCTCTGTAGAAAAGCAAGTGGTGTCATTGATGGAAATTAGTGTGAAAAATGAGTCCCACCGAGCAGGACGACAGATTTACAGGGATGGGTTAAGCTGCAGAGAGACACAAGCACAGAAACAGCCATTATTCCTACAACTCAACCACAACTTGACACACGGCTAGGTTTAAAAAAAAAAAGACGAGAGAGCTGGTGAACGGGCCAAGTCTCCTTTCCAGAATAATGACAAATTTAACATTTCTGCACAGTGAAACAGAATGTCGTCATTGTCTTTGGGTTCCTAAATGTCTGTTATTTCACATAGTCGTCTTGAGGAAAGAATAACACTCAAGCATCAGTCTTTTCTGAAGAGAGACACACACATTATGGCACACCTGGGGCGCTTGAGTGTTGCTCTAACTATGACAAAGAGCTTGAACTTTGAGTGACTTAAGAGACGCTTTTTTTCCACACCGTTATTACGCTTGTCTGGTTATGAATTTATTGCATTTTGTATTGCTATCATGGTTGGTAATCAAAACAGTATTGTGCATCTATTTTTGGCTGTAATGATCTGAAAACATTTGTGGCCAACAAAAAGAGGGTGGCGACCAGGATGAAAACTACGCCTCCTATTTTTCCATGAAAGAAATGGTGGACTTTAAATATGTAGACTTTCCATACAATTTAAGTCAAATGACACTGCAAGATGACCTGTGACCATTTATTTTATGATGTAAGTTTATATTTATGTACAATGTGACATATAAAATAAAAGCAGTGGGTCACTTTCAGGAAACAGAGCTTTATTATTCCTCAAGAGACAAATGCTTACAGATGATTACTTTTTTTACAGAACGTTTAAATAAAATTCAACCTCATAACAATCAACGGCAAAACATTTTGAGTTTTAGCCATTTTGAGGTGTTATTTACGGAGCACCTAAAAGGACTTTTTCAACAACAAAAAAATTGTGAAAAGTTTCTTGTGAGCACTGAAATTTTTTGTATGCTCAGGTGTTACAATTTTTGGTTTATGTATACTGTAATTTCCTTTGTGAGTCACTACCATTACTATTAAGAAAACTAGCGAAAGTGAACCTCTTTAAAAGGAACACGCCACTATTTTTTTGAAAATAGGCTCATTTTCCAACTCCCCTAGAATTAAGCAGTTGAGTTTTACCGTTTTCAAATCCATTCAGCCTACTCCGGGTCTGGCGGTAGCACTTTTAGCATAGATCATTGAATCTTGCTAAAAAAAAATAGAGTTTTGATATTTTTCCTATTTAAAACTTGACTCTTCTGTAGTTACATCGTGTACTAAGATCGACGGAAAATTAAAAGTTGCGGTATTCAAATAGATACGGTTCAGTAAAGTAAATATCTTCTGAATCGTCTCTCAGAAACGTCTCCATGGTTACAAGGCACGCTCCCTGTGCAAGCAGGTTGTCATGTTGGTTATGTTGATGGAAGTTAGCCTATGTTCAGGCGCTGTGTAATATCATTGCACCTGCTGCACCCGTGCTACGGCAGCAAAGTTCCTTGATTATTACGCAGGAATGTCAGGAATGAGAGTATAGTTCCTGGCCATATCGCATCTTTTCATTTTCCATCGGTCTTAGTACACCATATTTAACTACAGAAGAGTCAATTAGTTTACATATTTAACTACAGAAGAGTCAAGTATTAAATAGAAAAAATATCGAAACTCTTTGGTAATTTTTTTGAGCGAGATGCTAACGGTCTAATAAGATTCAATGATCTATGCTAAACTATGCTAAAAGTGCTACCGCCAGACCCGGAGATCAGCTGAATGGATTCGGAAACAGTAAAACTCAACTTTAGGGGAGTTCAATGCTGTTAGAATTGAATGAAGTCGGCATTTCTCCGACAACTGTAAGGATGTGTTAAATCTGTGTTAAAACAACGTGGTTTAATAAAGGGTGTATTGGTCTGGTAGAATAAAAATTTTTTGCACATTTTACTGTACCATTTTTTTATTGTCCATTATACAATGAGACAATATAAATATACTGTCAAATTCTGAGCACTTTTTTATTGCACCAATATTTTTTTATGAACCATTCAATTTAGAGTATAGGACGATGCACATTGAGCAGCATACACTCTAAAAATGGTGCTATATGGCACTAAAAGTGGTTCTTGGCTCATAATCATAAGGGAACCACTATTGGTACTATATAGCACCATATCTTTAAAGGTTCTCTACAGGACCTTTGTCAAATGGTGCTATGTGGAACCCATAAGAGGTGCCAAATCGCATTTTATTTATTAAACAAAAATGGTGCTAAACAGCACCAACAGTGGTTCTTTGGCTTGTGAAGGTTCTTTGTTCAGCAGTGGTGCATAGCACCTTAACCACCCCAAAGAACCACTGAAGAACTTCTGAAGAACCATACAGGGGCTTAACAGGTTCATGCGGTAGCGGTGCTATATAGCACCTCAGTTATCCCAAAGAACTGCTGAAGAACCACTGAAGCACCAAGATTTGGTGCTATATAGCTCTTAAAGTGGTTCCCCTATAATTAAGCCAAAAAGACACTTTTATTACTATTAGCACCATTTTTTAGAATGCATTTCACAGAAAGGTTTCTTGTCCGCCACAGAGAATGTGCTAAAGCGAAAAAGAGGTCTTGAAATACGATGTACAGCCCTAACGAAAGCCACATTTTGAGCATTTTTACTGTACCAGTCTTATTTTATGGACCCTTGAATTTGGCAAATAGGGCAATGCACACAGCCGCATTGCATCAGCCCTTTTCACAGTGTGGTTTCTCAGCCGCAACAGAGGATGCATTAAAGTGGACATAAGGCCTTGATATTAGCGGTACTGCCCTAACGAAATCCAAATTTTGAGCAAACAGATCTCTATTAATTCATCCATGCTTTCGTTTTCTTAATAGTAGGATGGTAGTGATGCACAAAGGAAGCAGGTTATACATAAGCTGGAATTTGTTATGTGTGAGCACACAAAAATATTCCTGTGCGCACATGAAAAGTTTCTCATGCGCATGCAATAGTTTCTCTTGAGCACGTAAAAAGTATGTATATTATTAGTGCTTAAGAGACAAATGCTTAAAAATGCATTCATTCTCAACCCCAAAACATTTTGAATGTAACAGCTGTTGTTAGCCATTTTATAGCAACTTTTGAACTGTCATTCGACTCTAAAGCATTTGAAATGTAACAGGTTTAAATAATCATAGCATATATAGATCATTACCATTTTTTGTTGATGCATTTACTACAATGCACACCGAAATGCCAATTCAAATGATAAATATATGAGTTATAAACTAAAAACCACTTTAGGGTGTTTTCAGAAATATGGTGAGCTTCAGCAGTAATTGATTCAAATGAAATAAATAAATAAATAAAAGAATTTTGAAGTACAAAAGGCACTGTTTCCTGATCCCCAGTGTCAAAACCACACATCACTTATTTAGTACTACCTAACAGACTGTAGGATTGCCATTGATCTTAGCTTCTGTAAAGAAAACACAAAGTCGTTGAAAACACTGACTCAAATGTGAATTTGATTAACTTGAGTGAGAAGAGACAAATATCATCGTGAAGAAACAAATACACACTTTCGATGTGAAAATATCACTGTAATTAGCAACATAAACATCCCAGACAAACGTCATCATTCAGTGTAGTGGAGAGAGCAGGCAGTGTCTGCAGTGGCCTCGGGGCACAAGAGACCATGATGGGCCTATTCATCAACACGCGCATGAATGATGGGTTTTCACTGCACACACAACTCACAGGCCTCCAGTAACCTGCTCATACCCAGATGGAAACAGAGGTTAAGGGAATGTTTGATTAATGTCGCTGGGCGATCCACCTGGTACTTGGTCGGGAAACTTGCATGTATCACAAATCAATGTAAATAACACATACAGAGCAGTGATTGCCCACTTTTTCGGTTTGTTACTATAAGTAATACTAATAGAGAAGCTTACTTTAGCAAACACCTCTAATAATGCTATGCAAGATGGAGAACAGCAAAAGATGAGAAAACCGAATTAAAGACCTTGTTATCGCCCGGCTGTATGAACAATTTTCATTAAAGTGCAAGATTAATTAACAGATGGGGTAATTGGTTATGAACAAATGATAAGGCATCAATGCACTAATAAATCTTGACATTTAATTTGCTGCCTGCTTCCCCCGCTATCAATTACTGTGTTCCTGGGAATAATTGACAAGACGTAAGAAAGGCGGGCATCTTTCAAAGCTCCTAAAATGCTCCTTTGGTGTAGACATAGCAACATGGACCATATGTTTAATATTAGGTGTAATCTGTCCTACTCAAGTGCTCTGAAAACTGGGAAAATTGGATTAAATTGGCCATCACAATTTGGCCCTTGTCAAACCCTTACACTTGCCCATATTTTCTGCTTCTAACACATCAACTTTGAGGACAAAATGTTCACTTGCTGCCTAACATCCCTTCTACTAACAGGAGCCGTGATGAAGAGATAATCAGTATATATATATATATATATATATATATATATATATATATATATATATATATATATATATATATATATATATATATATATATATATATATATATATATATATAGTTTTTTTTTTTTTTTGGGCTGTTACATTGCATTTATCTCAGGTGATAACCTTCCAAAAAAAAAAAAAGGTTACCATGAGCAAAATTAGCAGGTTTTAAAGAGAAGCTTGCCTTGAGATGAATGGAAATGCTAACATACAGCTTTCTTCAGGTATTTTTGACTTTCATTTTAAGATTGAAAAATGACTCCGTTCTAAATCACAGAGGACATTTCCACATGCTGCATCTCTTTAAATCTCTCGTCTAATTGTCAATCATTCTCAGTCTTTCTTTCCAAAAAACCATTAGCATTGTTCACCTTTAAGGCAACCCCTCTGCACATTCTTCACAAGATATTCAACAAACTGAGCAGACAAGTTGCAACTGTGCCGATGGAGTATCTCCACAAATGCTTAGTGGCTAAGCAATTCAACACAAAAGCTGGCAAACAAAAAGGTGAAAGGCAGGGTCAGGACAGATAGCGCCGAGGCGTGGCGCTCAAGTCAAGAGGGATGTTAGCGTAAGGACAAACAAAGTCAACCACGGGCATGAAAGCTGCCTGTCAGAGGCGGATCAGGAAACAAAGGAATTCGGGCAAAAATATGAGGAACAACCATGGAGAATCAAACATCTGTCACGTAGACCAAAGGCATAAAGCGAACACTTCCAGCACCAGGTATCGCTAAGTCAACAGCA
The DNA here is from genome assembly GCA_018749465.1 of Paracanthobrama guichenoti. Classification (NCBI taxonomy): domain Eukaryota; kingdom Metazoa; phylum Chordata; class Actinopteri; order Cypriniformes; family Gobionidae; genus Paracanthobrama; species Paracanthobrama guichenoti. Next base: position 31,353,916 of record CM031950.1, on the reverse strand, counting down.
CGGCAAATATGAGAAAATGGCGAGGTAGAGCTTTTTTCAGCAGGATGAATAATGCTGATATGGAAAAGTACCTTGTGTCATAAAGGCAAATAGAGAGTTTGCGTTGCAACAAAGTCATCCCTAGGTCAAAGCCTTTGATGTTTTCGAAGAGGTGGAGAAATAGAGGATGGGTGGCATCGACGTCAAAATAGAATGTAGCCTTGGTCTAGAGATCTAGATTTAGAGTAAAATCACTGATGAGTTGTACTGACAAAGTCAATGAGAGGTTATCCATTACATACAGAGAGGACAAAAACACCTTTCAGCCAAATCGGTAACAGATTTCACTTTTTCTTTTTCTTTTTTTTTTTATACTAAACTTCTTTTATGTACAGATTTGATTGTTTTATCCTTTACCATACACTGTAAAAAATGTACCTGTAAAATAATGATAAATTACTGGCAGCACAGATGCCAACAATCTACTGTAATTCTACAGTATTCAAACTGTGAAACTGCTTTACAGCAAATTACTGTAAAAACTAAATACAGTATTTTCTAGTATTTTTTACAGTAAAATACTGGCAGCAGTCAACAAGAAAAATATGTTCTATGTCAACAAGAAAAAGAAAAAGAAAAACAATAATTACAATATACTGCAATTCTACTGTATTAATAGTGTGAAATAATTTTACAGCCATTTGCTGTAAAAATAAAGAAAGAAAAAAAGAAAAAGAAAAAAATTAATCCATGCAGTGCATTTATGTGATTATTTTAAATTTACAATACACTGTTTTTGGCCAACACCCCAAAATAGGTTGGACAGTAAAATCTCACCAGAACATGACTACAGTAAAAACACAGGCAACAGTAATAGACTAATTAAAAAGTTAACACTTATTTGTAAGCAAGAACACCCAAAATGGACAAAAATATAGGGAAGAGTAAAAGCAACAAGAACATTTAGCCTATGTGAGTAAGAAAAGGTGCAGAAAAGAATATAAACTCGGTTATATATGGAGTTAAATGAAATTGCATTGGTTACTAAATTACTATTCTTAAAAAAACACAAAGATGACGGAATTCTCCTGTGATGCACATACATTCACTGCAGTCTCAAAGGTTTGGCATGTGTATCTTACCACAGCTTATAACTGGATTGTTCAGTTTCGCTCAAGCATTACAGAATCCAATGATTCTTAGAAGCAGTTCCTGTTACATGCTGATGAAAAAAAGATTGTGTCTGTCCTTCCGTTTTCATAACATACTTAAATCAGAACATAAGGGATGGGAACAGAAAACCTTACAATAAATGACACTAAACAACATAACTGAGGTCAAACTGGGTTTAACATCAAATCTACCACACCCGCTGACACTGCCAGGGCACGGCGTGTGTACACATCATTTATCTGGCTTTTGAAGAAATGCCATAGCAAGCTTTCTCCTTCTCTGATTCCCATACATTGATTCTTTTGTTTCTTGGTTGAATAAAGAGTATCCTTATAGGTTTGTTGTTGAAATAAAGTTCTATCAGTGTCACCACCCACATAAACTATTCATTTACTGCTAAAAATACTCACCAAGGTTGCTAATTTTATATACATAAAAATGAGATAAAAGACTTTCAGAAAGTAAAAACACATTGATAAATAAATAAAGGCAAATAGTAACCATAATCTTGGCAAGAGATAGCAAATGTATGTCTAACATAATTAAGTATCACTTCCCCAGCAGAATATGTGAATTATGCAGTATTCATGTGAACATTCAGATATGGTGCAATTTGTTTATATTTTAATATTTGCATTCATTTGCATCAAGTATATTATTAGTATCAAATTCTTCCCATTAGTGGATGAATACATAGATCCGCTATTAATATTTGAATTCCTTAGTGATCTGGTGGTAGAATTTTTGTAAACCGTGTCAAAGGTTACAGGTTCTAATCCACCCTCATATAGTTTTTTCAATGATGTTCAATGATTGTATATTCAGAGCATGGACACGTTTGTGTGCATTTTGTTTTGTGATTTCACCGGAAAGAATAGAGTCCCATAACAGCATTAAACGATAGAATGACGCGCTTGTCTGTGTGAAGACTGTGAATGAGCCAAAAGAGAACGTAAACCCCGCCTACTTTGATTTGATTGGCCATCTCAATCATTTTGACATTGACGAGCGCCGTGGCAGACCTGAGGCAGACCAGACTAAAATACTAAAATGTACTTGTAAACCTTTTTGTCATCCAGAGTGCTGCGTAATATATATATATATATATATATATATATATATATATATATATATATATATATATATATATTTTTTTTTTTTTTTTGAAGAGTCTATACATCATCAATCCTTCTTCCAAAACATGTTTTTGTCTTCCCCTGATTCACTATGGTAAGCCTATTGTAAGTGTTTATATTTTAGACATGTCTGGATAGTTTTTACAGGAAATTGCTCACACACCGTCATATCCGTAAACAGAGAAAAGTTGCTCCAACTACTTGGAGACGTGTTTGGTGTGGGAGTGGCAGAGGTTAGTTACCACAATAAATAAGAAAGGTCAGCATGGAGCAACTAAATTTCAAGCCTCCAGGGAATCACCCATTTAAAAAAAAAAAAAAAAAAACAGAGGAGAGTCTGCTGGCAAAAAGAGCTTGTAATAAAACGAGAATCAACATTTGCTTGGCTTTTCGGAGATGGCGAGAACTGAGGGATTTGAAATGTTTGTATCAAGTAAGGTGTTTTATTGAACAGATAAACTGCCATATGGAGCCGATTGTAAAGCATTATCTATTGTGAAGGGTCATATTCATCCTCACAGTCACGCAGAGCCGAAGCACAACCAAAACAATGTTCTTCCGCAAAATGCATGCAGGTTTGTTTTTTAACTGCTAGAAAAGTTACATAGTGTACCTAACTAATTCATCATATGAAAACAGTCGATTTTTTTTTCTTGTTGACATACCCTATGTCAGTAAAAGAAGATGTATAATTCAGAAGCACACACATCCTGTGCTCACACTGTCCCCTCTAGTCATGTCTGGCAGTAGACGGACACACACACAAAGGCACGGTGACAGCAGTCCCCTATGGAACTAATCTGACAGCATCTCACGTTGGATTGCCAGCGTCCCACCTCACGTTCTATAGTGTGTTCGGCACTTCCGTCAATACCCCAGCTAGTGCCATCACACCATCGACCCCCTTAAACCGACAGGGCCACTGGCTATAAACCTTCCTCTCCGGGACCCCAGAGTCTCACTCAGAAACAGATCTGATTGAAAGCGTCTGTGTCCGGGGTCGGTGTTATAATATGTTGTGATAAAGAGAATCATAATGGCTTTTAAATAGACGGGCTCTGTCTCTTGTTCCTGAGCAGTGCTTTGTGGGTAGAGAGAGTGTGTCTCTGGGAGTGAAGCCCTGGGGCTAAGCATCTCGGAGATTGAGCTGTCCGTCTCGCTGAAATGAATCTGAGTTAACACCTCTTCAGTCGAGACAGGACTGCCTGGGGGACAGACAGAAGACGACTTCCTGTTCTACCTGCAGTCTCTTCTCATTAACCCACACCTGCAACAGCAAGCAAACGCTCACAGACATCAGTTTGCTCGGAAACCTGGTGAGCTGCCTATCCAGACAGCATTTTAAGGCATATTCATGACTTTTGGAGGTATGCAGCATAAGTAATGGGGAATCTGACAATTTACTGCACTCTTATTCATAGCTAAAAACAAAAAACAAAAAAAAAAAAAAAACAATCGAATTACAAAAAAAATCTTATATAACACATTTTGATTGGTTCAGCTTATAACAGGTGAATGCAATTCCAGAATGCTTTGCCCTGAGCTCAGATAACAAAAATCCCTTCAAAATGCCAGACCAGGAGCGAGAAGTTCTGTATCTAAGCATGTTGAAATAAAACACACTTTTACTTTTAACAATGTCAAATTAAAAGTTTTGTAATTTTTCGTGTGGACATGTAGACAGCGGATAGCAAGACTAAAGACTAGCTAAATTAAAGCTATGAATAAGGCATTGCATGTTTTGTTTGCATGATTTTTGAGCCTACAATATGGAAAAGTCATGATTGTACCACAGACAGAAACCTTAGAGCATGACATTGATTATATCCAGCATATACATATTTTGCAGTCATGAGAAACCATGTGAGCTCTTAGCGCATATGATCCGTGATTCAAACCCTCGGTGGATAACTGTCTATGTTTGGCCCATTGTGGCCGGTCTGTAATCCTGCTCTATTAACACCTCTGACTTTTTGCTCTTAGCTGCTCTGCTCTCTCACTTCTGTCTATTTGTCTTAGGGTCTTGGCGGCGTGATGACGTAGCCGAGTCCAGCTCCTCAGGGACAGCGGCGATGGCTATCTGTGTCTGACTGTTATGACTATCTCTAATAAGAGCACAAAACCCTCCAACCATGGCGAATGAAGCAGACAGGATGTGGCTTAGATATTTTCTTTTATTTTTCCACCTTTTAAACCAGATGTTTTATGAGCTTGAGGTTTTGGAATGATTGTTTTCATTTTTCTTTTGAGTAAAACATATAATGCCCTAAAACGTAACACAGAGTATAGCTGTAACAGCCGTGAGCGATTGCCACACGACTACCCTTACAGGTGAAGAGTGTGGTTTCTACACCATTAGCAGCAACAAAAGAATTGCCAAAATATATATATATATATATATATATATATATATATATATATATTTCCACGTCTGTCACTGGCCGGACAAACAGATAGCTCCGCCCCAACATCACGCCATTGGTTGTTGCTGTGTTACTGTGTGAGGATGCTCAAACTAACAGGCCAATGTTTTTTTTGTTTTGTTTTTTGTTTTTTGCTTCTTCTTAATTTATAGTTATCTGCTTATTAAGGTGGGGGAAAATAGATAATGCAATTAAACAGAAAATCCTAAAATCAAGACAACACACTGTCATCCACTTTCCGGCAGCTGCTAACAAGTATCATTTTTATAGATGGTTTGTCACAGATGGTCCAACAGATGTCTCTCCGGTCTTTAGCAAGTGTGTGTGTGTGTGTGTGTGTGTGTGTGTGTGTGTGTGTGTGTGTGTGTGTGTGTGTGTGTGTGTGTGTGTGTGTGTGTGTGTGTGTGTGTGTGTGTGTGTGTGTGTGTGTGTGTGTGTGTGTGTGTGTGTGTGTGTGTGTGTGTGTGTGTGTGTGTGCATGAGCAAATACCCATAGATGTGCTCCTTGTCAATCGTTACGCTGTCAACCAGGGCCTTGAGTGTACTCTTTATAAAACATAAAGCCAAAGTACTTGAGCGTGTAAATTAGGGCTGAAACTTGAGCGTTGTGTCAGGCAGACAGAGACAGCAAGAGAGAGACAGAAAGAAAGAGAAAGAAGCTTTCTCTTGGGGTTGTATTCTGATGAGCATCATTAGTGGCGAATCCAACCCAAAGCAGCAAGACCGTTAGAATGCCTTTTCTGGGGAATTAAACTAGGCATGTCAAAAGCAGAAATATGAATTCCTTGAGAGAGAAAAAAGTAAGAAAGCATAGAGTTTAGCTGACTGATTATTGTTTCAATGACTATTTTGGAACGCTATAGTGTACTGCATACTGCCAATTAATAATAATAATAAATATAGCTGCAAGCAGCAATTATTGGGGCCAAGCAACAATAAGACATGCCAACATGGATGGGAGTGTCAGACCAACTGCAGCAATGAGCAATTAAAGACATTTTAAGATGATTTTAGGCAAAATGGCTGAAAAATCATATATATATAGTCATTTGTAATATGATTTAATGGTTTAGCACTTTCGACCAATAGGTGGTGCAATTGCAAAATTGATGTGGTGGGGTCAGAGGGAGGTGACACAGTCCGAAGATGATCTAACTAAAATTTAGTGAAAATCGGACAAACGGTGTAGGAGGAGATCGAAAAAGTATGTTTTTAAAGACATTCAAAATGGCGGACAGGAAGTTTGGCTGACTATGGCAAAATTGGTATCTATGTTCTCGGCATGACCCAAGGAATCTATTAAGACAGGTTTCATTACAAAAGGCAAATTTGATCAAAAATTATTAAAATTTTTGGAAATTTCATTTCAATTTCAACTTTTGACCATAATTTTTTTGAGTATCTTCAGGGCATGGTGCCGAAGACACATACCGAGTTTTGTAACTATATGCCTATGTGTTCGTAAAATATAGTCTTTTTTTGTCAAAATTTTAAATGGCTGATGCACAAAATGACAGAAATTAGAAAATTCGGTATAGTATGACGCGGCATGATGCCCCGAATCTAAAGAGACCAGTTTGTGATTTTTGGCCAAAATGTTAAGAAGTTATAAGAAAAAATAGCAAATTTTCATATCTCCGGACCACTAGGTGGCACTGTGCCGAGACGCTGCAGGTAGCCTCAGGTTATGGTTGTCATAACACACACCAAGTTTGGTCAGAATACGCTAAAGCGCTGCGGAGCTATAGCCTAACGTTAATTGTGGCGGGCACTTTGTCAAATTTGTTCACACATTTTCAAGAACGGTTAGACGAAATGACTTGAATTCCATAATTTGTTGTTGGCATTGTATGAAGGTAATCTGGTTCAATTTGTGTGAAAATCTGAGCAATGGCCTAGGAGGAAAATTCAAAATGGCGAAAAATAATGAATGACGGAAAATGAAATTTTCCAATCAAATTGGCTAGAAATAATTTTCTTTCTAGCCCGTAAGCTTCAAAAGTTATTAGCACAAACATAAGTCAAATATGAATATTTGGACTGTGAATATTGGGACTGTCCTCTGTCTGTGTGTATACACTCTCTGTGTCCTCATAAACCAAATGTCTTTTCTTGTGTCTTTTTTTTTTTCTTTAAAAAAATGGCAAAAGTTTTGTGTGATGGGTAGATTTAGAGGTAGGGTTATTGTAGGTGGATCGAATGTATGTGTTCCACAGCATAAAAACCATTACACCAGTGGAGAGTCCCTGTAAACCACATATACATGTGTGCATGTGTAAAAAAGTATAACTAAGTATAATAAAATGTTATTTTGCATTTTTTATTCTATATTGTGAAAAAGTGCAAAGAGATCTTAAAAATAAGTGTTAATAATGTTTCCTGGTTTATTATTTGCAATAAAAATTAAAGGTGCACGATTTCATGCTGTACTCTGGTTGTATACTGCACTTTTTTTTTTTTTAAAATGCAGTAGGTCAGGTGAGTGAAATAACATACTATTTACAGTGTGCATACATTTATCTGCCTTGATTTTAAGGAAAATTTACAGAATTCTTTAAAACACATTTCAAAATGGTAGAATGTGTTGAATGGACCAGATAATACTACACACCTAATGCTAGCTGAAAGCATAAAAATAGTCCAAATGTTTCAGAAATAAATTCTCACTCAGGCCCAATGAGTAGGCTATAATATAGAGGACCGTGGGGCCCCTCTCCATCACAGAGCCCAGGACAATGTTTCTGGTTGCCCCCCAACAACGGCCCTGCTCATATGTAATTCTAAATGAGTGTAATGGTATATATCAGTGGAGCAGAGTACACAGAGTGAGAGAAAAGAAAAAGAGAGAGAGCGGCTCACATCTGATCAGTCATGTGGGGGAATCAGCATGTGCCCTAATGAGCTTACCGAAGCAACTTCAATATCCTCCGATGTCATGTTGAAATGAAAATTAATAGTTCAATATGGCTCCACGCAAATGCCACGCGTCTCCCATAACCCATATCATGTGGCGTGACCAAATGAGTGTATTCTAATAGATGTAGGCAGAAGAGAAAAGCTGATATCTTCAGTAATCAGGGTTTTGAAAATCACCATTAAATGAAATTCAGGGATGGATGGAAAAGAAAAGGGAAACGAAGAAAAAAAAAACACAGAGACATGGAATGAACATCTTTATCCCATAATGTGCTCATGTCTTTCCTGCAGGCTGTGAGCTAGTCACCGCAGGGTTGACTTGCCACATACACCAGCCAAATTGAGCCTTGAATCACTGGAGGCCCTGTTCATCTTCATAGTCTAAACTAAGGTTCTGTCTCAAATGGCTCCCTTGACCCTTGCAGACCTCCTACGAGTCCACACTTTGGTGAAGTAGTGTTGCTTGCACGTAATGTTCTTGGGTCCTAAAACACTTTGAAGTCAGCCAAACCAGTACGGACATGCTTGAAAGAAGCCTTAAAGACTGCATGTCCACTTCAAGTGAGCCATTTTTAGGGCCTAAATGGTATTCTTCCAAACTCAAATCGAACTCAATAGCATTTCAACTAACTTTCTGATAATGCTAATGATAATGCAATATGTAAAGTGCATGCCATATCATCTCCACGTACCTCCCATCCATAAGTGGTCTCTTTTACCGTGGTGCTCTGCAGTCCGTTGTATGGTCCGAAGCGTTCTCCCATCCGAATTTTGACTTTAGCCCAGATTCCAAGGCCAGCCCCTGGAACAGACGACTCGCGGAGCTCCAAGTCAGCAGGGATGGGAATATCATCGGGAATGTAGACGGGCACCTCATATGGTGAGCCCTCTTTAGGAGTGAAGTCCTCATTGCAGGGCTGAGGGGACGTGGGCCCCACCGCAATGGGGGACATGATGCTGTCTTCTGTCTCCTCTTCCGCGCTCTCGCCGGTCACTAGATTGGGCTCTGTGTCATACATGCTGTCTACTGCCTCACTGTCATCTGAAAGACGATACAGAGACATTTGCAATACATTAGCAGAATAAAGAGATGCAAAACACGTCAAACGTTCTTCAGCTATATTTCTCCGTTGTATTTAATTAGCTGATTTTGAAAGGGATAGTTCACCCAAAAATTAGAATTCTGTCATTATTACTCATGTCGCTCCAAACATGCTATTGAACACAAAAGGAGAACTTTTGAAGAATGTCCATGCAGCTCTTTTCCATGTAATGACAGTCTATAGTGACCATGTGTTTGGGGCTCCAAAAAGGAAGTAACACTGTAAATCAGAAAATCTTGCACTATAGCTTTCAAATCAAATCAAATGGTCATCATGGCTGCTCATACTTAATTGTGTGGTGTTTCTTACTTTATGGAGCTTGACAGACACAAACTATTTGAAGTAATTAAATGATGATTAAAAATCATATTTGTGTTTCACAGAAGAAGAAAAAAAACATACAGGGTTGGAACAACCTAAGGTGAAAATAATGGGTAAAGAATAACAGAATTTCTTACGTTTGTGTGTGAACTAACAATCATTTAGACAGCACATTGAAAATCCTATTCTTTGAACATCATCTTTTTAGCTATGTTTTTCTTTAGGAAAATGTTAAGTGGTGAAAGTCCTTTTTACACCAAGAATGATAACTACAAAATTAACTACATAAATAACTATATTAGTGCCCACACCACAGCATGATGATATTCCATTTTCATAAGCGTGCCCTGCAATCATGTCGTCTGCCACTTTAAATGCTTGAACTTTTTAAAGTTGATGGATTCTGATTGGCTGTCAATGTTTTTCATCAATCATTATCATGGGGAATTTTTTTTTTTTTTTTTTTTTTTTTAATATAGTTCTTCTGTGTCATTACCTGTATAACTATTGTATGGACTTCCTTATTCTCATATAATTAGAATTACTATTTATAAATTACTAAAATATAAATTATTTTCCCTGGTGTAAATGGGCTTTTAGTCTGTACAAAACTCATTTTCACGATGATGTTCTGACAGGCTGCCAGGGTGTTGCTAAGTGGCAAAAGTCAAAAGAGTCAATGCTTAAGTCTCTATGATGTTCTGGTCTTGAAATGGGTTGGTTCCCTCCTTTAAATGCAAGTCTATGGGATTTCCCCTCCCTGATCACTTCGAAAAGTAATAGCATACACTCAACAAGCCATACAACTTAAGGTATCATTCATATCCGTAACATAGTTGGTGTGGAACGTGAGAACGTGTCAAAGTTTAATACTTAGGGATATGGGTTTTTCAAATCGCTAACCATAAGTATGGGGAAAATAAGCATAATTCTATGTGGAGAATAAACCATCAAGCTTTCTGTCACAAGTCCATGTTCTTAACCACTTTGCCACACCAACCAACAAGAGACCACCAACATCATCAAGCCATTAAAACACGAACGATTCAAACCCAACTTTTATTTATCTATTGCTGGTTATACAGTGATGTGCACTGATCTGTGAATAGGACGCTCCATCTAAATGAAAAGAAAAGCTTTGTTAGATCTTCTGTAAGTTAGAGAGTCTGGCACAGGGACGATCGTTTATTTCAGTCACCACCATTTCCTGTCTGATCATTTTACAAATAATAGCAGCAAATGACCATGTGGCCTGACACCACTGCCTGCCATCTATGTTTATTGTCACTCTTTGCCTGACAGCATAATTATGGTACTCATCATTCATAGCAAAAAATACAACTCTGATTGCTAAAAATAGGTTCTGTTTTAGTTCTACACGTATCACAAAGTACAAATGATGTGAAAGCCCTAGGAAGGCTAGGACCATCTGAGCTGGAGCTGTCAATCTTGGAGAGATTACGCAAAACTACTGCCCCAAAGGCAATCTATTCTCCAAACCAGATTCCGATACATCTCACCTGAATCTGCGTTCAAAAATTTCTTAGCTGGGGTCTGAGGCAATACACAAGACACTTTCGATCGGTATCCATGATGACAACTATGCCAGTACGCATGGATGGACTCGTTGTAATTTGTAGCAGCACCACTGCAGTTTGCTATCCAAACACAGGACCAGCAATCAGGGCTAACTAGGCCGCAATTACACCAGGAGTGCTTCCAATCAACCAGACTCAGCCCCCCTGCCAGTGCTGCCAAGAACACAATTTTATGACTGCAAACTGTTTTCTCTCGCATTCAAACGCTATTTACTTATAAGCAACAGCATGAATAAGTATAAATTACTGCTATAAGTTGGCTAGGTTGGCTTCAAGTCAAAAGACCCAGACAGTTAAAAGGTAGTGAGAAAGAACAGGAGAGAGTGAAATAAAAGAAATGCTCCTCATGAACACCCTGGGAACTTTGGAAAGTTTGACCTTTAATACAACATTAATAAAATGCATTATTACTCTGTGATCTGCAATATTTGATTTTGATTGGTAAATCGCAGCGAAACTGCATAATCGTTGATTCTTTACACGGCTGTGCTAGTTTCATATTTTGGGTATTACTTTCTTGCACAATAAAATAATGTAATTATATAGTATGATTTCAAATCAATATTTCATGTAATTTCTTTATACATTACTCCTTTGTTTTGAGGTCCTGGACTCCTGATTACCTCTCATTCCCAACCCATAAGACCTAAGAATTATTTATATATATATATATATATATATATATATATATATATATATATATATATATATATATATATATATATATATATATATATATATATATATAGAAATCTCTCAATTTCCATATATATATATATATATATATATATATATGGAAATTGAGAGATTTCCATCCACCTAAAAATTTGACACTCAAAAAGTAATCCATATGGTTTGAGCATTTTGAACCAAGTCTTCTGAAGAGTCAAAATCGCTTTATATGATGAACAGATTTAATTTAGGCAGTTATTGCACTATAAACATTTCTCACCACACATACATAGAGCACATAGACTAACCGCTCAAACCTACTTTCTTGACAAACCAGTGAGGTTTGTTCTCACATATCACGCAAGCACATTTGAGCTTTTGCAAGAACCAGTGAGATCTGTTCTTAGAACATGAACTTAAGTCTTTTGGTTTTGGAATGACATGAGGTTGAGTAATTGATGACAGAATTGTCATAACTATGTGAACAGTTTCTTTAAAAATCAAAATGTCCTAGCTTCCCATGATTACTTACAGTATGCAAAGTTGGTGCGGGACTGGAAATGCAAATGTTTGTGACAAAACCTTTTTAAAAACCAACAATTCTCAACAATCAGGGAATGTATCATATAAAAAGCTCCACAGTAAAAAAAAAAAAAAAAAAAAAAAAAAAAATTATGAAAAGCTTTTAAAACAGATCCTGCGTCATCTTGCGATTTTGAGGGCAAAGAAATGTTTTACCAATTTCTTTAATGATCAGACTTTCATTGGAGTCTCAAAGCAGCCAGGCAATTAACTTAAGAACATGTGGCCCAGTAGTAGCTTCCCTTTTTCACAGATCAGTTAAAGTTTTATAACCACTGCCTATCTGGTGCTGTTTGCAAGAATCAAAAGTGTTTTCAAACCATTAAAACTTTTTTTCCCCTTCTCATTTTTGGCATATGACCCGAGTAAATTTTCAACAACCATAGAAAGGGTTGGAAAATCTATTAAATACTCCAGTTAAAAAGGCTGGACAAACAGATAGCTACACTAGAAGAGTGATTTAAATGACGTTTAAAGGACTTAATTATGATGAACAAAACATCAGAACCATCAGAACACAAGACCATTTTCACAAACATATATGTTGCTTAGGACTCCAAATGGGAAGTTTTCAGAAGTTTTCAGACATTCGCATTGTTCAGAAAACATGGACTTAAATTGTTTCAATGTTGCTTCTTGGTTCGGTTCACTTTGAAAGAAACATTTCAAAGCATGCCAAAATGTGTTTATGCATGTAAACCTGTTTATGTTCCTCATAGCATCATCAAGATGGATTGACAAATTAGCCGCTGCTGTAAACGCAACACATTTCCCATTATGAATTATGATGCAGATTGTCTAATACAGCTTTGTTGGTCTGTTCGGTCAGTCCGTTCTCACCACAGAATGCCTTTTCAATTGGACTGAAACTACCTTGTTCAGGTGATCTCGGATTGATTGTTTTGGTGCTGATCCGAACATGACTGCCATGTTCATATATGCCTAAACAAACCAAACGAATGGTATGCTTACACAACAACAGTGTACTTTTTTGCATGTAGACGGCAATGTTGTCAAAGCTATTCCTGTTCACACGGATCTGCAAAAATGACTAAAAACACTGCATTATACATGCCAGGCCAGCAGTTGGCGATGTCACTCGGTAAAGAAACATTATGCACCTATAGATTGATCATGTAATACACATACACAGGACGTCACTGATTTCACAAATTTTGCTGTTTTGTAGCTTACATGGAGATGATAACCGTATCGTTTTCAAAAACGTACACTTTGAAACCCGTTTTTTAAAAAACAATTGCGTTTTCAGGCCCCAGAATGCAGTTGTCGTGTAAATGAACAGCCAAAATCCATAAAAAAATTTCAGTTTTTAGTGGAAAATGGTGTTGTGTAAACGGCCCCTAAGGGAGAAAACACACCTGGTACTCAAACAAATGCTCCAATCGAGCTAGGTGTGAAAACTTAATCTCAGATGGCACCCCCACGGCCCGGCCAAAATCTGTGGACTGACATTTTGATACATATCTTCTGATGTGATAGGCTGCTGTGATTTTGTCAAGTAAGACATGTCCCTAGATCAACATATTTTGTTGATCCTAGAACAACATTCCTGCCCAAGAATTTTGTTTAAACCATTTTTGTGCCCCTAAACCTAACCCTACCCATAAACTATGCCTAAAATTATAGGGACATGATAGGTGAACAACACTGATGCAGAAGCACACAACCCTTGTGCTAAGCCTGAACTTGAAATAAACTATAAACTTCAAACTGTCCCTCAAATCTGATTGGTTGATTGTAATGTTGTTCTACGATCAACAAAGATGTTGATCCAGGAACATGTTGCACATGGTGAAATCGCGTTAACCGATTGGCTGCACTAATGTAACTTCTGAGACACAGGGCAAGTAAAAACAAAACATTGTGACAAATGTTGATTGGTTTCTATGTCAGTCAGATGGTCTCGTCCTATCTAACTGAGTGGTTCTTGGCCAGAATTAGCTGCAATGTGAACCAGATTCCATGCCACAAGTCAAAAATCTACCAGGCTACCAGAAGGGTGGACTGAATAAAGAAGCATTTTAAATTGAGGCTCTGACGTTCTTTGGGACAGGGATCTCTGTTGGATACTGATTTTCAAAATGTCTCCCGGAAGTGAAGTGCCTTCTTCTGTCTCTGTTTGCTCTTGCTCTCATACTGAACTGTTTATCCTGATTACATCAGGCCGTCATCATTAATTCGCACCTTGGGGGTCCTTCTCTACTCTGAGCTGCGGCCACAATGAAACGCTTGTTCTGCTTTGTTATTCCACTGGAAACTACTGTGCAGCCAGGCCATAGACATGAAGGCATCAGATTTATTTGATAAATTGTAAAAGCGTCACTTAAGCAGAGGAACAGGGGCCTTTATTATTGCAAGCTGCTATAGAGTCGAGGGGAGACACTGCCATGCTCTGTATTCTTCTTCCTGAAGAGCTGATCTGTACTAGTCCAGCGATCTTAGGCCTTTGACCTACATACATTTTCACTGTCATTTCAACAAGTGAATTTGTGCTAGAGTCTCATTATGACATCTTCTAACAATAAACTCCTAAATATGGCTTCAATCTTTAGCTTAAACTCATTGACATTTGAGGTTCATTCACAGCTCACCCATAAACTAGTTAGTGGTGTTTGCTAAGGCAATTATCACTATTAATATTTTTTGTACAAAAGGATAGAAATAAAGAAAAATAAAAAAAACTTGTACCATTTGGTAATCGTAATACACCGTAATCGCAATATGGCTTAGTGCAATTATCAAATTGTGAAGGCTGTGATTCTATTAAATGAAAAATGTGAAGCTCATTGTGTTCTTTTACATGTGAGCCGTTCATGATTCTGTGTTTTCAGTGTCTCAGAATGGCTCTGCTCTTAAACAGTGGTTTAATAACAAACTATGCCTGTATTTAACTATGCCTCACTAATTTTTCAACTACATATCCAAATAAATTGAATTACTAAACTAAATTAACTATATCAACTAAATTACTGATCTGCCCACATTGACACTATATGATAATTGAAATAATCACCATTTTCTCCAGAGCGGCTGTACAGCCGAATCAAATTCTGTTGCATTATTTTCCTGTTAACACTGTGAAGCTGCTTTGAAACAATTGGATTTGTAAAAAGTGCTATATAAATAAAGGTGACGTGACTTGACTTTAAATTAAAAAGTCATTCATTGAAGTCAGCGACTCGCTGTCAAGATAATTCTTCATGCAAAATACAAACAATTTGTAACATTCAAGTACACTGTAAACCCTAATGGTCAAAATAACGAATTAGTTTGAGTAAAGCCAACTCAAATTAAAATAAATAGTTCAATCAAATGAACTTTTATGATTATTTAGAACAGTTCTCAAAACACACATTTTAAGTCAATCTGGATTGTTTCATTGTTTTGAATTTTGTGAACTTGTTTCTTTTAATTTAGACAAACTTAAATTTAACTGAAACTGGGCTATGATTTATATTTCTCAGAATGCTTTGCCATGACACTCAAAGGGGACAGTAAATCCCCAAAAATAAAAAGAAAAATTGTACAAGATTAACGTTAATTGGGAGATTTAGTAGTGTTTAATGGTTTGTTATGCTAGTTTAGAAGAGTTTCTGTTATGTTTTTTTTTTTTTTTTTTTTTTTTTGCATCATGATGACGAGTGGAGGATGAGCTTATTTTTGAGAACAGATATTTGTTAAATGTATTATAATGCTGTTCTCATTCAGCAACTGCTATGCTTTGCTAATGCTATCAAAGCATTGTGTTACCAATTAGCAAGGTAGCATTTTTTTAATTAGCTAGTTAAAGCTAGCCAAGTTTCCACTACTAAAAATATTTAAGTTGATAATTTTAACTTGAATGTATCAATTAGCTTACTCAAATATTTGAAGTTAAGAGAAATTAAAATGTATGAGCACTAAAATAATAAAAATCTGCAAGTTCTAAACTTAAAAAACTTGAGCTTAACTTAAAAAAATGGATGTAACCGATTGCCTGAAATCTTTTTGAGTTGTGCCAACATATTCGGATTTACAGTGTAGGCCTATACAACTGTAAGATATACAATAAGTTGTGCGCTGAGGAAAACACATCTGACAGGCAAGCCATGTAGGTTTATGATTTAGTTTGATCTCATTTGCACAAAACTTGGATCGTGCACTTATCCGGCAGCAGCTCACTGTGTTCACAACATCAAAGTATATCAATATAAATTATATTGTCCCATCCTAGGGAGGAAACTCTGAGTTTGAAATTACAGAAAAGTTATACGCGTGCATATTCTTTCGGTACACATGTGAACCAAACCGAAAGATACGTACCAAAAAATCGGTATGAATGCGTGTACCATTACACCCCTAGCTAGCAGCACTCAGCACTCACATTTTCTTCAGAAAATGTAAAAATCTATTTATATGGACTAGCATGTGTTTCTCTTTAGAGATGTCAAGAAGAGAGGCTTGAATAATAAAAATAAAAAATAAAAAATAAAAAATAAACCTTTATGGAGATAAATATAACACAAGCACATATTGTGATATTCCAAATAAGGAAAAAGCTTCAAGCTTAAAAAAACAGTCCTGGCCAGTTTGAAAAGTGTTGTCATCATCAGGATCACTAAGAAGCCTCATGTTTCATTTAATCAAAAGTTGACTTTCTCTTCTCTGAGTTTCTATACCTAAAAACTTTGCTTTCCAGAAACATGCTCTGTTTCCCCTCGTAAAAGCAGCAGGGAACATTTCCAAGTAACACTTAAAGTAGCACTTTTGTTTCTCTAAAAGGTCGGTGTCATGGGGAAGATTACAACAAGAGGAGATACCTCATATTAAATTATTATAACGTTATATTATTATATATTACTCTGGTACATAAACCTACTACACCTTTACATGTTATACAATACTCACACCTCAAGCAGTCTACACACACACTAACAGTGTCAGCATGTATATATACTCTGCAGGCAAGAGCAAACTCAATATATGTGTGCGGTCTGAAGAGAGTGCTGAAGTAAGTGACCTCAATCACCTCAGCTGTTTGAACAGTCAATACACAATGATCTGTGCCGAGCTGTCGGACGCACTGGCACACTTCACCAGCTTCATCTCAACTGAATATGTGAGCCATGAGCTCAATGAATCACACTGGGTCATTTTTTGCAGCATAGCCTAGAGTGAACACAAACCACTACTGCCTCTGAGAGCAAAATAAATGTTTCACTAATTATGCACAAAAAAAAGCCCAATAAACAGTCAAAAATTATTATTTTATTTTGTTTAAAAATGTATTATTGTATATCATAATATAGCACTATGATATTATATAATATACTATTATATTAATATAGCATGGTCTTAGGTGCACATCCTGATTTTGGCGAGTTAGACGCCTTCTTGGAAAAACCTATTTTATTGATCCAGGAACAACATTCCTGTCTGAAAATGTATTAATAACCATATCTCTACCCCTAAACCTAACCCTACACATAGGTTATGCCTAATAATCTGAATAAAACTGATGCAGAAGGACCTAACCCTGGTTGTAAGCCTAAAATTGTAAACCAGGAACATGTTGAACTTGGTGAAATCAGGTTTTGTATCTTAGGACCCTGTTGTCTTTAAAACAGTTGGTAAGGACATTTTACATATATTTTCATTAAAACAATATTTTATTAGGTCATTAAAAGGAGGGGGTCTAATGCTGTTTTATGCATGCTGACTTATTTAAAGAAAGAGTTGTTTACATGGCCACAATTTCAAAAAATTAGTTGTACATAATACAGCCCTGTATGATGTCATAAAGGGCGGAATTCCTTGTATGGGCACTTCTCCCGGATGAGCATGTGTGCACGTCAACCAGAGTGAGAGCAGGAGCGCGCCTATCAATGAGCTTCGTTTGGGTTACGAAATCCGTCGGCAGCGCTGTCATTTTGTTTTTAGACCACAAAATCAACAATGTCGCTAAAGAAGTGTGTTTTTGGTTGTGAGGGAAAGATAACCTCTTTCAGCTTCCCAAATAACCCAGCGTTAAGGAAACAGTGGATGCCGTTTGTTTTTTTGTTCCTGTTCCCAAGTCTAAACCACAGGCGGTGAGTGAAACTGCGTCAGATGTCTGTGTTTTGTTGGTAATTGGCATGTAAGTGCGTCAACAACATGAACATATAATGAATCAAAAGTTATCCAGGGATAATGCCATGATGTATTGTGTGTGTGTGCACGCTCATGACTCTTTAGCTCCACCCACTGCACGCCTCCACGAGTTTGGCTGTTTTCGGAAAGAATCGGTACAGCGTGTCTGTCTTTTATAAATATGATAAAACTAAAGACTCTTCTGCAATATAAAGGATGCAGTACTACTCTATAGGTACTCAAGATTAACATGAGATTGGCAGAAACTGTGTTATGTATCCTTTAAATGCCATTATTCCAGCAAAATATAAAGCCATATTTTTGCACTCAAGTTATCAACCTAATTATGCCCATGCCAGTAATTAAGAAAAGAAGAAACATTGGCAAATCCTGCAATATTGACAACAACTAGATTTGAGTGGTTTTGACATTTTTGCACTTGCACAGCAGAGAAAGAAAGAAAGAAAGAAAGAAAGAAAGAAAGAAAGAAAGAAAGAAAGAAAGAAAGAAAGAAAGAAAGAAAGAAAGAAAGAAAGAAAGAAAGAAAGAAAGAAAGAAAGAAAGAAAGAAAGAAAGAACTTGATACCCCTTTGCTGTGAAACCAGAGTTATGAACCAAAACAATGGGGTGGTACAATAATATTCACCATGCAACAAAGCACAAAGATTTCTTACACCTTTAGCATTTAATTGATGCACATAATTAGAAGGCTTAAATCCCCACACCTGGTTTTACAAAGCCTAATCAGTTACCAAAATCATATTAGGGCCTGCGGGACTGTGTGTGTGTGTGTGTGTGTGTGTGTGTGTGTGTGTGTGTGTGTGTGTGTGTGTGTGTGTGTGTGTGTGTGTGTGTGTGTGTGTGTGTGTGTGTGTGTGTGTGTGTGTGTGTGTGTGTGTGTGTGTGTGTGTGTGTCGTTCCTGTCAGCCTCTCCTGATTGCCATTCTAGTCTGCCTTACTCCCCGGGGAGCAGCGCAAGGCCTTGAGCAGACATTTATTAACACGACAGATTAATAGCACCAGGGAAAAGACATTTTCACAAACATGATAAATATTAATAATAATCAATACTAACTTACATTTGCCAAATTGAGTTGCAAACATCACCCATGGGGGGCAAGAAAGAGGCAAATAGAGAGAAAGGAGGCAGACGGGGACGTATTCAGGAAAAGGCTAAGGTTTGCTAATAAGTGCCAGAAGGTCTCAGACGTCTGGATAATGACACAACAGCATATGCTCCATCTACTCCAGAAACACGTTCGCTTGCTACTCTATATTATGGACATTACGCAAGACCAAAGCCACGATAAGCATTAATTTTAAACTCCTGAAAGCAATAAATAATCAAATGTCTCATTTTAAACACTATGCCACTTTGCAATCAAAGCAATTTTATTTCAGTGGGGAGACTGCACTAAACACGCTCCTGTAAGCAAAGCAAGATTATTTGCAAAGAGTCGGATAAGCAATGGCTACTCAATGGAAAAATCAGTTTTTCTGAAAATTAAAGTCATGATCAGAATTATTCCTGAATATACATTTTAATTAAATTGTCTATGAAATAGATGAATGTTCAAATATAACCATTGTATGCAGAACATTAGTATGTACATGGGTGTATTGAAAATAAATGATGATAACACAGCACCAAGTATATTCAAAAGTTAAGAGTCTTTATGATTTTGGTAACTGATAAGATTATAAGTTATAATATTTTACATTGTTACAAAAAAAAATCCATTTATAAAGAAAAGCTGTTCTTTTCAACTATCTATTAATCCAAGAATCCTGAAAAAGCAGCATATTAAAATTAAATATTGTGAGTATGGTTGCCATCACAATTTCTCATATTAAAGTGAAAGCCGCTATATGTAGAATTCAGAAACTCTTGTTATTAGCGACACCGGTGGACGCTAAGTGAACTGCAGACAGCTACTGGTTCGCACCCATGCACACGTAACATACAAGAGACTGAACGTGATTCAATGCTCCAAAATACTCATGGCTAAGTTCTTTTTCGTTCTTCATTTAGAAGCAAAAATAAAGTTGGAAATGCCTTTAAAGGGATCTATTTTATCGAACATTCCAACGCTGCTGAAAGCGATGTTTAGGTGAATGTGTAAAAATTTTCTCTCAATAAAAAAATAAGCACACAACAAAAATTACAGCGGTGAGAAAGCAGGAGTTAAGAAAGCATCTGATTGTAATGATGTGGATATGTTTGCACTAGCTCTGGAATTCACCGGCATTATGTCGACAGATGAGGTAGGCTAATTAAAATAACTGATATGATGGTTTGATTATCAAGTAATTTGAGGCTATAGACTAAATAGATCTGACTATGTGAGACTAGTTCGAATTAATCCCTTTTCTTTGCATGGCACATTGGCATTACAGTACAGAATGACATTATTCTAAACATTGTATAAGCATTTATTCATTTTGTGTGTACCTGAACAGAAGAAAGGCTCTTGGAAGCCGTAAACATCACATCCTTTTGATTTTCCCAGAAAAAAAGTCCAGAGCCCTTCACATAAAAATTAGTGCTGTCAAAATGATTAATCGCATCCAAAATAAAAGTTTGTGGGATCCTTTACTTAGTGCTGTCATAACGAATAATCACAATTAATTGCATCCAAAATAAAAATTTGTGGGGTCCTTCACTTAGTGCTATCAAAATGATTAATCGTGATTAATCATATCCAAAATAAAAGTTTGTGGAGTCCTTCACTTAGTGCTTTCAAAACGATTAATCGTGATTAATCATATCCAAAATAAAAGTTTGTGGAGTCCTTCACTTAGTGCTTTCAAAACGATTAATCGTGATTAATCATATCCAAAATTAAAGTTTGTGGAGTCCTTCATTTAGTGCTGTCAAAACGATTAATCGTGATTAATCATATCCAAAATAAAAGTTTGTGGAGTCCTTCCCTTAGTGCTGTCAAAACAATTAATCATGATTAATCCTATTCAAAAATAAAAGTTTGCGGAGTCCTTCACTTAGTGCTGTCAAAACGATTAATCGCATCCAAAAGGTTTGTGGAGTCCTTCACTTAGTGCTGTCATTAATCAACAATTAATCACAATTAATCACATCCAAAATAAAAAATAAAATAAAATAAAAATGTGGAGTCCTTCACTTAGTGCTGTCAAAACGATTAATCGCATCCAAAATAAAAGTTTGTGGCGTCCTTCTTCACTTAGTGCTGTCAAAACAATTAATCATGATTAATCATATCCAGAATAAAAGTTTGTGGAATCCTTCACTTAGTGCTATCAAAACAATTAATCACAATTAATCGCATCCAAAATAAAAGTTTGTGTTTACATAATATTTTTGTGTGTACTATGTATAATTATTATGTATATTTGAATACACACGCATTCATGTATATATTTAAGAAATATTTGCATGTATATACTGTACATATATTTATATAATTTATATTATATATCAATTTAAATATTTTAAATATAAATATAACACATTTTTTCTTAAATATATTCACGCATGTGTGTGTATATTCAAATATACATAATAATTCTACACAGTACACACACACACACATATATCATATAAACACAAACTTTTATTGTGGTTGCGATTAATCGCGATTAATCGATTTGAAAGCACTAATAAAAATCAGTCTACAGGCTTTCATAGGCAACCTAGGAAGTCGAGGAAGTTTCATTACAAGCTGTTCACACATTGGCAATAAAAAAGTGACTAATACATACAAATTCTCACACATAGTTTCATGGTGTCAGTGTTCTCAAACTGTCAGTGTTTTTATCGTTCATTACCTTGAAAAATCGTTCTGAAAGTGATTCCAACAATAAATGACTTGTTTCTCTGTGCCATTATAGTTGTGGTGTGGAATCTTTGGATTTTTTTATTTTGGATCTTTATCGTTAGCACTATAGTTATCGTCCTTAGTGTGAACGGGCCTTTAGTGAGCCTTTCAGAAACATAAAAAAATCTAACAGACCCAAACTGTTGAACATTAGTTCTATTTCAACCAACCTATACAAACTAAAATAATAATATTTATTTTACAAATAAACCATTACTGTATTTTCAATATTATCGAAAAAAAAGTTTATTCATTATTATTAGCAGGTGCACAATAGTTTTCACCTTTTGCCATTTTTTGCCATTTTTTCACAAATTTAGATCAGAGCCATCGTATGGAGCATCATGAACCCGAAGAGCATACATTGTATGCTATTCTGCCAAGAAGTAAAGTCTCAGTTTTGGGTGTATTATACAGCCTCATTTAGTTACCCAGTGGGAATAACAGAGAAGAGAGAAAGAGAGAAATGCATTAATTTTTATTAACAGGAAAAGCCATTGGTTGGGCTTGCGACGGTATCTGAGTTGGGGGAAATGATTTTCACCTCTGGCTCGGAGAGCACTCCCCACCTATACATCACCCGATTACTCCTGGACTGGCCCCGGTCTTAGTCATTAGCCAGTGAATTAACGACAATCCAGCATGCTATTAATCACACTGACAAAAGTGTTAGCATGCCACTGACCTGCCGGCGCACGGGGACGTGAGCAAAAGAGGAGATTTCACAGAGAGGGAGGGAGGGAGGGGAGGGAGGAGGAGGGAGGGAGGGAGGGAGGGAGGGAGGTGAAGAGGGGTAGTGGTTGAGGGGGTTGTAACTTACAAAGATACAGTACAAGAAACTGGCGAATAGCAGTGAGAAACAGCCAAAGAGGGTACAAAGAGTACAGAATGAATACTGGAGCTATGAGCCACCACTCACATTTGTTTGTTTTTTTCATACAGTACTGGATTCAAATATTGTACTTTTTTTAAAAGATCAAAATCATCCTAGTTTTCCTGGCAATACTGTTTAATTGATAAACATAACACACATACATACTCTTAATGTCCATACCATTTTAAAGAACTTCCCCAAATTACAACACATTCATAATCATTTTTAAAAATGACAGAGTTCAAAAGGTACCACAGAACAGCAATGAGCCACCTCACAAAAGATTTCTCTGCTTATTAAGTGAGGAACTCAAAAATTACCATTCAATGGTTATAAAAAATAATTCACTACTACATTTCGCAGCAGAGATATTAACTGTTCATAATTTAGTTTACTGTACATGACGTATAAAACTAGATCAGAACACATACTGACATAATGTTACAGAACACCTGCCCTTCTTCACTGGTCTTTTCATGTGTGGACTCGGGCGAGCAGGTCAAGTGAATTAGCCGGGGTCGTTCAATAAGCCAGCCACAGCACTGGGCCGTCTAATCACACTGTTCTGCCTCATTGACCCGCCAGGAAAGAGCTAAAGGAGCCCAGACTGAGGACTCAATA
The DNA here is from genome assembly GCA_018749465.1 of Paracanthobrama guichenoti. Classification (NCBI taxonomy): domain Eukaryota; kingdom Metazoa; phylum Chordata; class Actinopteri; order Cypriniformes; family Gobionidae; genus Paracanthobrama; species Paracanthobrama guichenoti. Next base: position 31,330,535 of record CM031950.1, on the reverse strand, counting down.
CAGAAGCTGGTAACAGCGCAACAAAACCAGAACGCTCCACCACCATCCCAATACTAATTGAACTATTGTTGCGGTAGGCGGTGCACTGCGGCACGCACATTTTCTGCATGGAATGACTGGATAACCTACTTTTGTCAAAATGTGGGGTATACAACAGATCATGCATGGAATACTGTATCCCACAATGCAATGCACTCACATGAGTTAACTGGAAGTAATATCAGACACTCTCTTTCCACCCTTTTGGATATGTTGGGAATGGAATACTACCATATTGCTTACGGCACAGTATATACTGTATGATGCCTACTATTTAAAAAAAAAAAAAAAAATAGCATGTCAAATAGTAACATTGTAACAGAAATTTGTGTACACAATCGGATTAAAAATGAAAACATTTTTTTTTTTATCTACAGCATGATTACCGGACACTACTCACTGTATAATGATCCCTTATGAAAAAGAAGTGTGCACTTGTAGTGTACTTCAAATCTTAAAAGTATATTTTTTAACCGCTTTCCATATTCAACTTCCGAAGAAAGTGTAACGCCTCTAGCAGTTCAAAACGCTTAAGCTACGTCCGACATCATCCAACTTTGAGTACAGAAGGCGATCCGCCGGAAACTAGATATTTTACTTTATAAAGTTTTAAATATGGATATTTTTCTTACACAATCCCATCAGTTCACTTCAGAAGGACTTTATTAACCCCCCAGAGCCGTGTGGAGCACTTGTATAATGGATGGATGCACTTTTTTGGGCTTCACATTTTGGGCTGCCATTCACTGCCATTATAAAGCTTGGAAGAGCCAGGACATATTTTAATATGACTCTGATTGTATTCGTCTGAAAGAAGAATGTCATATACACCTAGGATGGCTTGAGGGTGAGTAAATCATGGGCTAATTTTCATTTTAGGGTGAACTATCCCTTTAAATTAAATTTACTTAAAAAGAGTACACTGTAATCACTAAGTACAATAAAAAGAATAATAATAATAATAATAATAATAATAATACTTTGTAATGTAATGTTCAATTCATACTAAAAGAACATCTAAAGTACTTAGTTATAATTGAAACTGTATTGTGTTATTTGATATTTATATGTTAATGTATTTTAATACTAAATTGCAACTTCATCATTAGAAATGTGTAATTACCAATATATTTAAACATGGCATGCAAGTTTCAATAGAAATTACATTAAAGTATATTTTAGTTTAACCAAATTTCAACGACAATAGAAGTAATAGTGAAATCACATATAAGTCCATGAGTGTGTCAAAAAAGCATTCTTACATTCATCTAATTGCATTTAATTAAATGTAAACTATAATATATGTTCATGTAATTATGAATAACACACAATAAAGTATCCGAAAAACATTTTGTTTCAATTATATTCTTTTTAGTGCTGTAAAATCTAATAATCGCCATTAATCGCATACAAAATAAATGTTTGTTTACATAATATGTGTATGTGTACTGTGTATAATCATTATGTATAAATCATATATATATATATATATATATATATATATATATATATATATATATATATATATATATATATATATATATATATATATATATATATATATATATATATATATATATTAGTCAAAAACAAAAAATTATAAGCTACCAGTAAAATTTATTTAAAAATGTGGGACCAAAATTACACTAAATGACACTTTGACCTGAGCATGTTTTGCTTGAGTGTTTTTTCTTGAATTGCTAATGCGACCTTTGACACCACAGACTGAACAAAATGAAGCATTGCTTGGTGATTGGTTGACCTAAATTGGTATGATCTAATTGTGTATTTAAATTCAACAGCTGACTGCTGATTGGTTGATTGTAATCCATTACATACCTTTCTATCAAAGTTATCTGATATTATCAAGATGAATTTGTTCTGACACAGTTTAACTCTGAGTTCTTGTCATAATGAAAATGTTGAAGGTGTCTGAGTAAATTTTGGGTTGACTGTACAAAAAAAAAAAAAAAAAAAAAAAAAAAAAAAAAGATATATATATATATGTGTGTGTGTGTGTGTGTGTGTGTGTGTGTGTGTGTGTGTGTGTGTGTGTGTGTGTGTGTGTGTGTGTGTGTGTGTGTGTGTGTGTGTGTGTGTGTGTGTGTGTGTGTGTGTGTGTGTGTGTGTGTGTGTGTGTGTGAATGAGTGTGTATTTATGTATGCTTAATACTTATACACCGTACACACACAAATATTATGTAAATCATATTTTTTTTGTATGTTTGTAATTTAAGTATTCAGTATACACTGCACAGTAACCTATGCAGTGAGTAGTATGCTCATACTCCAGTCAGAACATAGCCACCGTCTTACCTTTCCTGACAATCATAAATCACTACCTCAGCTGAGAATGACATTTACAGAGAATTGACCACTATATGGAAAAGCGACTATAAGAAATGTCACACAGGAGGAGATACACACTCCATTCTCTCCGATGAGAGATAAGAAACAGGCTTTCTTCATTAAACTGCCCATATGTCGGATAAATGATACAGGAACTCTTAGAGACCTCAGAGACCCAGCTGAGCTTGAATCAAATCACTATGTGAAAGGAAAACTCGTAAAAACTAAAATCTTGCACAGTTTATTGTTATCTTTTTGAATGCCAGAATGGCATTCAATACTGGGCTATGATGTTGATTTAGAAATGAATTAAATCTGCATAATATAAACTATGCATTTTTGTTGTATAATATAATTGTCAACTCTTATCTTTTACAATAGAAATGTTATAGTAATTTCTTAATGTAAATCCTTTAACATTTAGTGATAACAGGTTTTGGGTACTACAGAAATTTCAGTACGTAATAGCTTTTTCCCTTCAAAGCATCTCCTATATCGCACTTCTATAATCTGTGATCCGAATTTTCTTGGTGCAAAAGAAAGACCACTAAATGAATAAGACGTCAGGTTCGATTAGACCTTTTTAAAAAAATGCATTTATTTAGTTCTGTTGCATGCGAGCAGGGGTCAATCTACTTATGTTCAAGCCCACTTAAACATAAGCCAGGGAAACTTCTCTGAATGTCAGAACTCACTAACGTAAATATGATCCTCTATTGCTGATGAAGGCCTACATGGTCAGTCCGGTCATCGAAAGTGATGAAACGTACAACACATCACATCAGAGGTGAAGTGAGAGAGATCTCAACCTAATTTGCTCGAGCGTTTATATCCTTGTAATGAAAGCTTCACTGGAGAAATGCAGCAGTTGAAAGAAATAATATCTCTTAAAGTGATTGCAGTGGATAGTTTTGAACAGCAGGAATTTCAACAAAATTCCATAAAACCCAGGGCCATTTTGTCTGAGGAGGCAAGGAAGGAAGTGACTCTTCAGAAACGTTTTGGATGAGAAAATAAATGGCAGTGCAGAAATAATTATAATAATACGAAAACTGATTGTCTATTTACACCAAGTGCAAATAGTGTGCCTTGTTGGCAAGTGCTATTCACAGCATCACAATGCCAAAAGATAACCAGCATATTTCATAATTTTCAGTGGTGTAGTCAGTAAAGCATAAGGCTTAAAGATGTGATCGACCCGGGTTCAAATCTGCTCTTTGCAGAGCTCGCTCTTCTCTCTTTTCCCATCACATATCACATCGGAAAGGCATTTACTTTCAATAAAAATTTGGAATTAAAGTGCCTAACGAAATGTTTAATATTAAAGGGTTACTTCAGCGATTAGCATTAAGCTTTGTATCAGTAGAAACCCGGTAGTATATTCAAATGATCGTGCTCCCCCTCATATCTCCCTGAGAGGAGAGATTTATGTATTTTATGTCTGGAAAAAAGCCTCTGATGATGCAAATATTGTCATTTTGCGTCATCGGAGGCTTTTTTGCCCAGAGGCTAAAGACTACAGCCAGTAGAAGGAGCTAGTTCATATAGGGGTAGGATCTCACTCACAGAAAGTAAATGTGCAACGCTGCTCGGGCATTCATAACGGAGCGGTGCGGAGAAAGCAAGTGTTTTCAATGAATTCCTATGAAAGTTAAGCATCCATAGGCATGAACTGAAGATGCGCCAGACTGGACACGCACTGTGAATGACTGTGCGATCCGTGATTGAATGCCGGACGCCCGTGCTCATTTTAGTTTCGGTTTAGAATTAGCACCAATTCGAGGGCGGGTTACTTGAATTGTGGGTTCATTAGCCTATTATTCTTAATGAAAAACACAACAACAAAATGGTACAATGACAAACTCACTTAAATAGGCACTTTTACATTTCGCTTTGAAACCAAATCTTCCGCGATCATCTTGTCTGTCAGCTTCTCGCTCTCGTGATGAATGAACTCTGACTCCTGCTGCTGGTGTGCGCGGCGACTCTTGGTTCAGCGAAGCAAGTGCCTGCTGGGAGTTGTTGTCTTTCATCCATATGAAAATATGTCTTTTCTCAGTCTAGAATGCACCAACTTCTAAAATAATTTCACATTTCTACTACATAAATGACCCAATTTAAATACACATTCATCTTTCCAGTAGTGAAGTGCCCCTTTAATAAAAGTATTTATTGGGTAGGGTTGGGGTAGGTGTAGGGAGGGCTTTTATTGTCCCATTAAGGGGGCATCCATTTAATCATTTTAATAAATATAATCACTTACACTCCATGTTATTATTGCATCCCGGTAATGTACAACAATACTAAGGTGCAAATAGTATATATCTGTCAAAATAAAGTGTAAATAGCATCTAATTACTATTTACACATATTCCAAACTGCTACTTTTACATGATGTAAATAGAATATATCACTATTTTCACTTAGTATGCCTTTTAACTTAAATCTACAGCTATTTGCACTTAGTGTAAATAGCATCTATCGCTATTTGTACTTAATAGCTGCTGCCATAAAAAAAAAAAAAAAAAAAAACACTATTATAAATATATATAATATAAAACTTGCTCATTACACCAGTGCTCTAGAGTCCCTTATTGTGACTGGTCAGTGTGGCATCACTGTTTTCTGCAGAGCGGCTTCATATCTCAATTGAACTCGTTCCATAATTGCTGAACTTTTTTTGAACCAAACTGAATCAGCACTGATCTGACTTCAGCTGAATAATGACACTATTGTCTTTTTGTTTTTTTTGTTTTTTTACAGCTGTGTTACAGCAGAATTGAACTCTGTTTGCATCAATTATAATAATTTTCCTTTAAAACAACCTCGCACTCACAGTGCTCGGCTCGGGCATCTGTGAACATTCATGTAAACAGAGCGGTGCGGAGCAAAGTGAGTGTTTCAACTTTTCAAATGAATTCATATGAAAGTTAAGCTTCCATAGGCATGATCTGAAAACGCGGCAGACTGAACACACGCCGTGAATGTATGCCGCGCCCGCGCTTACCTCAGCTCTTCGCTCTCGTGATGAATGTAGTCTGACTCCTGCTGCGTTTGTGCCGTGACACTCGCTCAGCTCACTCACATTATATTGAACAGACACGTTCAGTTTTTAATTGTAGTGTTCTCTAACTGAACTAAATGATTTTATTGTTATAAAACAACGGTAGGGGCGGTGCCACGGTGGGCAAGTGATAACCAGTAGCTGTGGCTTTGGGAGTGGCCTCGTAGGGCAGCAAAGCAAGTGAATTCTGGGAGTTGTTGTCTTTCATCCACATGAGCCAAAAATACATTTTCTGGCTTTCCTCAGTCTAGAAGGCACCAAATTCAAAAATTATTTCACATTTCTACTACATAAATGACCCAGTTTAAATACACATTCTTCTTCCCAGCGCTGAAGTACCCCTTTAAAGTACCACTGTCTAAAAGTTTCTGAGGAAGGCAGGGTATGCTTTGCCTTCCTTGTGCTCATTGTGTTCTCACTGAGGTCCTATACCTTGGCATGGCGTGAGGGAAGTGACAGCAAAATACAGGTGAAAAGAAAAGTAAGAGGAAGCAATGCCTCCACAATGCTGATATTTGACAGATTTGGCCAATCAATGTGATAATGTCAACCTATGATGCCAGCAGATCCAAATGAATGGGACAAATTGGTGGATAGACAAGATCGAAATAAACTACTTAAAGGGATAGTTCACCCAAAAATGAAATGTTTGTCATTACTTTCTCACCCTCAAGTTGTCCCAAATCCGTATGACTTTCGTTTTTCTGTCAAACTTCGTTCTTAATCAAAATTATTATTGAATATTAAATTAATAAAAATATTATTATTATTATTATTATTATTATTATTATTATTATTATTATTATTATTATTTTCACATAATATAAATGGAAATGTAACTGAAAAAAATGCAGACAGGGGAATTTTCCTCGTTTCAGAAGGCCACCACACACCATTTATGAGAATATTACAAATAAAAATAATGCTATCCATACCCATAACAGTATAACTGATTCTCTTCATTCCTCAACACAAAAGAAAGAAAGAAAGAAAGAAAGAAAGAAAGAAAGAAAGAAAGAAAGAAAGAAAGAAAGAAAGAAAGAAAGAAAGAAAGAAAGAAAGAAAGAAAGAAAGAAAGAAAGAAAGAAAGAAAGAAAAAGAAAGAAAGAGAAAAAAATGCTAATCAATAAATCTGTCAATCCATTCTCATTTTCACAATTTTTTCACGCAGGGCAGAATAACAGGTCTGAAAAGGAAGTCTTCATGTTGTGCCGTGGGAAGGAAGCAGGAAAACAGATGTGGCAGTAGAGTAAATGGTAACAAGTGCACTGAAGAACAATGCGGCCGGTTCTCCTGCAGAACAGAGCTGAGAACCTGCTCAGGCGACAATCAGTCATAGCACAATGCTATATACACGCCTGACAAACAATGGGCTTAACTCTAAGAATTCTGGGAAAGGGGGCCTGACCTCCTTCACCGATGTGTAGCCAGACCAACGAGGGACCTACACCGTTAACTGCTAGAGACAGCATTGTGCACATGGTCAATATTTGATGGCCTGTTAAATATCTTTACCTTAATTATTTAATAAAAATGTAATAAAGGCGACCCCCCATCCTCAACTGGTAGGATGAACAGTAGTCCCTCCCCAATCTCATGCCGTTAGTTGAGCCAATGTTGCTGCTTGGCCCACTCAAAACATAAAATTACAATTCCGTCTGGTGCTGCTAGTGGCATAGAAATCGCACCTTCAATGTAATTTGCTATATAAAATTTGCTTATTACACCGGTGGTCTAGAATGCCTGATTGTGATTGGTCAGTGGTGGCTTTCTGTGGTCAAATATGTTTTTCCATAATAAAGCTAACTTGCATTTGGCTGTTACAGATGTACAAAAAAATTAATTAAGGCAAGGGTTAAATATTTAAAAATAAATAAAAAGAAATTGTAAAATTATAAATTACTAAAAATGTATTAAGTTTTTTTTTTTTTTTTTTTTTTTACTAAATTGTACTTAATGTAATTTAAAGGCGGGCTTTGAACGAGTTGATTAATTGCATTGCTGAGAAATTTCTTTTTGGTTAATGTTCTAATCATTTAGACTGAACGTATTTATTGTGATTAAATATTGCAAAGTAGACTTAGGGCCCTATCATAGACCCAGTGCAATGTGATGCCAGGCATGACGCAAGTGTCTTTTGCTAGTTTCAGCCCGATGCATGTCCAGCGCCACATTGTTTAAATATCATGTGTTAACCCATGGGCGTGCTGGTCTGAAAACAAAGTGTGTTCAGGATTGTTGGTGCATTGCTATTTTGAGGAACTGAAAACGACTGCGCCATTAACCAACAAAAACCTAGTCTAAAGTCTATAGCGCAGTATTTTTTGTGTTATTTAAAGAGCATGTTAGTAATGTGCGCCTATAGGCGGGTGCATAGCACGCATACACTCTGCTTATTACACACACAGGGCAACAGCACACAATAATTTTTAAATATTAAAAATAAAAGGATTCCTCTCTGGTGAAGCGTTCAGTCTTTCAGCTTGCAAATTCCGCCATGTAAATAGCGAATCCTCCATGGCGCGAGCGATACTGGATTTTAAAGGGAATGGGAGGTGAGACTCTGATTGGTTTATTGCACGTTACGCCCAAAACACACCCATGACTCATTAAGAGACTAGGCACAACCCTTTTTGGACCATGCTTCTGGTGTGTCGACAGTTTTTTCAGTTGTTAAACTAGCAAAAGTGGATTCAGACCTGCCCTACTGCACCTGCACCATGCGCTTCAGAACATTCGCTCAGACCGTTAAAAAAGGGCCCTTAAAGTTCTTGCAATTAATAGTGATTAAGAGCTTGTTTTACAAGAATTCCAGAGAATTCCAAGAAAGAAGTAGGCCTATCCGTAGATAACGGATAACTGTAAATATATCATTTATGTAGCCTACACTACATTCTGAATCAGTGGAGATTCTATTGTATTATTTAAATCTAATAATCTCATCTTCATAAACCTCTAAATGAATACAGGCCAGAATATACAAATATAATATACATGCTTATATATTGTATTGTATCTCATGCTTACTTTTTCACCAGAACCTTCATGCTTACACTCTAAAAAAATGCTGGGTTAAAAAACAACCCAAGTTGGGTTGAAAATGGACTAACCAGCGATTGGGTTGTTTTAACCCAGTAAATGGGTTGTTTTAACCCAGTAATTGGGTTAAATGTTTGCTTAAAACAACCCAATCGCTGGGTTAAAACAACCCATTTACTGGGTTAAAACAACCCAATCGCTGGGTCAGTCCATTTTCAACCCAACTTGGGTTGTTTTTAACCCAGCATTTTTTAGAGTGTATGATTAAATTGTCGTATAAATCACATCATAAAAATTCATATGAAATCGCCATCTCATAAAACAGTCAACTTTTCGTTTAGCTGCGATCAGTTTGGAAACAATAAATATAAAGCCATACCTTTATTACACACCATTAAATAACTGGGTTTTTTTATCCAAGGAGAGAAGGTGCTTAAGTTAATGTTGCATTTCCATATTCCAATGTCACACTTTTTTAAATAATGTTTTGTTTAAAGTTATCTTAATACTACTGAGGTCAGGCCTCAGAGTAAGCTAGGACAGCCTCTTTATAATACACTCTACTATGTCCTAAATGCTTAATGATGCAACGTGTTTCTTCACTTAATTAACATTCATCAGAGCATGTGACTTCATTAGCAGCAGCGGGCTGGTTTTCGCTCACATAAATAACGCCTCGTACCTGAGAATGTGGTACACGTGCAGTAATACAGAGGTGGGACGTGGTGAGCAGTTGAAGAATGAAAGGCAATTTTCCAGTTTAAAGCGGCAGCGGATTGCAGTGAATTCCAGATAATTGGCTGGTAATTAGGGGGGTCGTCAGGTCGATTTGGGAACAAATGGCACCCTTTAACGGAGGTGGTCTCCTAGGTAATCTGAGCTGACCCCCCTGCTTTGTCTCTGTTATCTCTGCCTCTGCTCACTGCGTGACATCCTAAATAAGGTGTCCCTCTCCGGGGACGAAGCGGCGCAGAGCAACTATTTGTCATGAGTCAGACAGTGGTGCTCAGAGCTCTTTGCCGCTCCCCGCGGTACCTCCGCAAATTTCGTTTCAGCGGTCTGACTAGACATCCCATTGCTGGGGGAAGCACGGGAGGTCAGAGTGGACGTAGGCTGAATAAATATCCCACAGGTCTCCTGAGATTCAGCAGGTAGCTCACTACCGTGCCTCCGAGCCATGCGGAAGACGAGCAAAGAAAGTAACACAAGAGCCAGATGCGCACAGACTCCACAACCTTTACTGCCACAAAGTGCATTCGGCACATACAACTCAGGCCATTAACCGCAGCCAGAGGCATCAACAGCACTGTGCCTGCCTCTAGAGTGCCTCCTCGCTGAGTATGTTCCAGTTTGGAGTCTGTTTTTAACAAAAAATTGTGACATCATGTGGCAGTTTTTAGCTCACTTGCTATGTATGGCAGTGAAGTTTAAAATAGAACAGCAAAAGTAACATGGATTTGCTTAAAACAACCAATAATGGAGTGCTGTTGTTCTGAATATCAGCACAACTGTGTCTTTGCCATAACACAAAATGGCCATCTATGTCATTAATACATTATCCGAACATGTTATTTTAATACATGTTAACTTGAAGAGTTTATTAAATAGACAGCATTGTATTGTGTTGCATGTAACCATGTCTTCAGTCCTTTTATTGTGTTGGCCTCCCTGATTGTTTTGAAATGACATATTTGACATTCTCCTTTTTAACTAATCAACATTTTTAGTCTGTTTTTAATAGAGGTTTCAGACGTTGACTGCTGTCACATGACATAGAGAAAAAACTGAATGCAAGATACTGTTAATGAGAAACACCTTAATGCACTGTAAAATACTGGGTTACACTTTATTTTAAGGTGTCTTTGTTATACTGATTATACATTTAAGTACTGAGTAATATTAAGTAACAACATGTACTTACTATAGGATTAGGATTAGAGTTTGATTTGGTTTAGGTTAGTTCCATATAATTATGCATAATTTATAGTTAGTAACTGCATGTTACATAAATAACAATGACACTGTAAAATAAAGTGTTACCAAATATACTGCAAAATGTTGGTCAAATATGCCTTCGTACAAATATGTGCCAACTCCAAGTGTTTTTTAGTGCATTGCTGTGGTTAACCAATCAGAATCAAATAATACAAAAATGCATATGCATTTTATATAACACACAAACTATTTTAGATATATGTTATTAGTAGCAGTAGTAAGTAGTACACTCTAAAAAATGCTGGGTTAAAAACAACCCAAATTGGGTTGAAAATGGACTAACCCAGCGATTGGGTTGTTTTAACCCAGCGGTTGGGTTAAATGTTTGCTTAAAACAACCCAGCATTTTTTAGAGTGTAGACTGAAAAAAATGATGTAGGATTTACTTTCGTTCGGAAATTGCTAATACATTTCACAAATGTGACCCTGCACCACAAAACAACATTGCACGGGTATATTTGTGTCAACAGCCAACAATACATTGTATGGGTCAAAATTATAAATTTTTCTTTATGCTAAAAATCATTAAGATATTAAATAAAAGATTATGTTCCATGAAGATATTCTGTAAATGTCCTACTGTAAATATATAAAAATTTATTATTAGTAGTAATATGCATTGCTAAGGAGTTAATGTGGACAATTTTAAAGGCAATTTTCTCAATATTCAGACTTTTTTTCAGATTCCAGATTTTCAAATAGTTGTATCTCAGCCAAATATTGTCCTATCCTAACAAACCATACATCAATGGAAAGCTTATTTATTCGTCTCAATTTCAATCTCTACATAAAAAAGAAATAAAAATACCCATGACCAGGTTTTGTGGTCCAGGGTAATAATTAACTTAATGTAAAATTCTGAAGTAGAAAGACTGAAAGAGTACTTTCTTGTAAAGCATACTCCAATAATCTGAAACAAACCATATTTATTCATGTATTGATTGATTTACTTTGAACAGTATAGTCAGAAAACACAAGAGAGAGGCTAACCAGCCAGTATTTCCTCAAACAGGAAAAAACAGAAGTGCAAAGAATGCAATGCACAACACAAAGGAAAGAAAAAGGGCCCGAGTAGTGGTGTGGGACACCGGGGTAAATACACAGGAAAGGGAGATTTCAATGACACAACGTCTATTGGTCGTGTGATTCTGCAGGAGACTTTCAGCTGTGGCTTTCTGCTAGTATGAAATGAACAGTGAGGCAAGGAGCACATAGCGCATGGAGAGAGAAAAAGAGAAAGCAAATGAGCATTTGTGCTGGCTGAGAGAGACAGATCAAAGGCTATGTCCAAATTTGCTACTTCCCTTCAGATAATGTGTGACACAATTAGACGGGCTTGACAATTTCCATTACGCCTGATCAAATATTTATCATGCTTTGGAGATGATGTCGTACCCCTGGCTCTCACCCGTCTCATTTGCATAACAAATGGGAGAGACACTTAACAAATAAGTGAAATAGGGAGTAACGAGAGGGCGGACGAGCGAGAGAGAGAGAGACCGAGAGAAAGAGAGGGGACATGGAGGTGTCAGAGTTACAGTCAGCCTCTCTCCATTTGATTTGCAAATGGCGAGCCTCTGTCATCAATTCAGGGCGCGGGGTAGAGCTATCACCATGACGAGAGGGCCGAAGGAGAGGACAGCTCCCCGATGCTACCTTACAGCACTATTAATCATCCAGCAGTGGGAGAAACGCAGCCAAATTGGGCTCATCAGTCTCTATATTAAACAGGAATCAAGGTACAAGGACAGGAGGGGAGGGCTGTGGAAATAGACTGATAGAACCGCCTCTATTTTATCACTTTCTTCTGTCCTTGTATTCTTTTTTTTTTTTTTTTTTTTTTTTTTGCACACCCAAAGTTTGGTCTTGGAAGCAATGTAATCAGCAATTTAAGAAAGCACAATATATAAGAGACCATATTATTATTATTATTATTATTATTATTATTATTATTGCATCAGTCACCATGTCATTTAATTTTATACTAGTATAGCTTTTGTTTAGATTTGGAATTGGATGTCATTTTTATAGTTTTAATTTTAGTAATTAATTTTCTTGTTTTTTCTAATTTTTATTAGTTTTTTTTTAATATGTTATACATTTTTAGTTTTAATTATTTTAATAATTTAACAAAGTAAACATGTTTTTATATATTTTATTTTATTTCAGTTCATGTTTACTTTATTTCAAGTAATACAAATGTGTTTTATGATTTTAGTTTTAGTTATGCTATGATCAGTTGATATTGAATATACATTTTTATGATATTATAGTGAAACCATAATACAGAATTTAATGTCCAGCCATGTCGGAGACTGGCCATAATATATATATATATATATATATATATATATATATATATATATATATATATATATATATATATATATATATATATATATATATATATATATATATATATATATTTTTTTTTTTTTTTTTTTTTTTTTGGTATTGGATATTGGAAATTGACTTTCTTAATGAGCCAATATTAATGCTTTCTTCTTAAATTATTCAGTTGATTCATAATGCAAATTGGATTGTCTGATATTGGAAATGCATGTACAAAATTTTTATTTTAGATTTATAATATCAGCCATTGTCATCCACAACATAAAAATAATAATCTGCCGATTAGCAAGAATTTCTATATTGGCGCACCCCCACATATGATATTTTGCAGGTTCAGAGATAACATTTCTGCGCATGAAATATTAAAGCAAAATGATGTTGCTGTTTTACTGTTTGAAGTGATGGAGTGTGGCCTGGGGCAAACTCTGTTTTTCTGAAGACTCGCCCCAGCCAGATATCACAGCTTCCCTGGACATAACAGAAAACGGACAGAATGAGTAGTGGAGTGGAGGTTAAAGGTGAGTGGCCGGCTTGTCGGATGGAGAGAGAGGAGGACAGACCTAACAAGACGATGAAGAATGACTAACTCCTCTTAGATTTAACAGGCCCACACGACACAATATGAATGACCCTCCAATGAGATAAACACAGAAAACATGTGGGAGGAACAGAGAGAAACAGAGCAGGAAAACAAATTTCATTTCGTTTCCCTGTTAAATATTGATTTTTCTGTCATGGCAAGATGACCTTGAACTAAAATTCACTATAAATCATTGTACTGTGTAATAATATGAGATAAAAAGAGATGTACAGAAGACAAACTGAACTGAAGTTCTAGATTTGCTGTTTTTATGATGCTAATAAAGATCCTGTGATCATATGTAATGTAAGGATAATAACAATGTTATCTTGACGGTATAAAACATTAACTCCTGGTAAATGCATCTAAATACATTAAACTCAAAAGAGGCAAGAGACACACACTATCACACCGCTGCTACGACAAATCATTTTTAAAATACCTTTCTTACAACTCGCTCCTTTAAATTAAGTGATAAAAAACTTACCAAATGCAGACATGGTCTACGATCGTGTTCGAAAGCTCTTCCAGTTTTCAAAAACTCTGGTTACCAATTAACTGAGAGGCTAAGATAGTTGCTGTCACACACACACATATACACACACACACACATGCACACACACAGTCTCAGATAGGGTGTATAAGGCTGGTGAAGAGGCTGTCCGCTGGGGTGATGCTGCTAACGTGAAAGAATGTGAAGCAGATAGCAGAGGTGCAGGAACTCAATGAGCTGAAGGAAAGGACACTTCAGAGGTCAGGCCAGAGAGGCCTGAGAGTCAAATGAGGAGCCCTCAGATCTGAGTGCCTGTCTATCCATGTAAGATGACTTCAGCTTTATCTTCCTTTGACTGTTGATAGATCCAATGTTTCAGGATGTTTAGATGTGTCAGACAAGAATTTATTCAAACAAAACAAACAAAAGAAAATCATACACTAGAAAATGACATTTATTGGGGATACTTAAAAGTACTTTCACCCAAATATGGTGTTCCAATCACTTCCAGGGCCACAGGTGTATACAATCAAGCATCTAGGCATGCAGACTGCTTCCACAAACATTTGTGCGGTCCGTCAACTGTTAGTGGTATTATAACAAAGTGAAAGCAATTGGGAACAACAGCAACTTTCTGTAGCTACAGACCTCCAAACTTTGTGTGGCCTTCAGATTAGCTCAAGAACAGTGTGTAAGAGAGCTTCGTGGAATGGGTTTCCATGGCCGAGCAGCTGCATCCAAGCCTTACATCACCCAGTGCAATGCAAAGCGTTGGATGCAGTGGTGTAAAGCACACCACCACTGGACTCTAGAGCAGTGGAGACGTGTTCTCTAGAGTGATGAATCACGCTTCTCTGTCTGGCATTCCGATGGACGAGTCTGGGTTTGGCGGTTGCCAGGAGAACGGTGCATGCCTGACTGCATTGTGCCAAGTGTAAAGTTTGGTGGAGGGGGGATTATGGTGTGGGGTTGTTCTTCAAGGGTTGGGCTTGGCCCTTTAGTTCCAGTGACAGGAACTCTTAATGCTTCAGCATACAAAGACATTAGACAATTTCATGCTCCCAACTTTGTGGGAACAGTTTGAGGATGGCCCCTTCCTGTTCCAACATGACTGCGCACCAGTGCACAAAGACAGGTCCATGTAAAGGCAGACGTCCCAAAACCTTTGCCAATATAGTGCATCTCCCAATAATAGGACCATCTCTGGCAATATGGTCTTATCCAGCTAAATTCAGTCAAATTTTGTTCTCATCCGATGTCATAAAATATCTAAATAAAGCAATTGCGTTTTGCATGGTAAGATCTAAATTATGTGCTTAAGTTTAAAAAGTCTAAAAACAGATTTAATATGACTGAATCAACTTGACTGCACTAGTTTACACTAACAAAAGTCATTTGAAATTGTCGAATCAACTGATCCTCAATGTAACAATTGTGTGTTACCACTTCTTACAGTGCAGGAACAACAAACGGTCATGTGCAAAGGATAAAACTTGCAAGATGACCTGCACACAGATGTGTATACGTGTGTGTTTATGCAGCGGGCTGGCAGCGTCGCTCTGTCCCCTGCACCTCTCTGGACTGGCACACATGAGGTGGCTTTGTGGGAGATCCAGGCGTAGGCAGCATTCCTTTGATAGGATGATACAGGGACTAAAGCTCTTCCATATGACACCCCTCACATGGCTGCTGTGTCTAGCCACCCTCTATCTCACTGTGTGTGTGTGTGTGTGTGTGTGTGTGTGTGTGTGTGTGTGTGTGTGTGTGTGTGTGTGTGTGTGTGTGTGTGTGTGTGTGTGTGTGTGTGTGTGTGTGTGAGTGTGAGGATTTCACAGGCACAACGAGGGGTTTGTGATGACAGGAGCCAGGCCTCGTTACACACCAAAGCATCTGTGTGTCTTTATCTGTCTCCGCTCACCCACCGCAGAGAGAAAGAGATTGACACAAGGCCACAATGAGGCTTTCTGAGTTTATCGATTATCACATTCGGACAGAGATATCACATTCTCCAGCCGTCTGACCTGATGAAAAGCCATTTGTTGTGATTTCCCTCTCTATTTTGGAATCTTTTCAATTTGTCGTGAGTGACAGCACATATTAAAACCAAAGTTCGATTAATAAACAAGGCATTTCATTGTGATTTATAGTTATATCTTAATTAAACATATTATTTATGTATTTGATCAGTTTTCATGTTTAATAAGAGGTCCAAAAAAGGTGTAAACTACACTAAAAGCCATTGCATTGAATCCAAAATAGCAAGTCGTGTGACATTCATTGTACACTTTTTTAAAAAATATCGTAATTTTAACAGTAAAAGATTGTAAAAATGCTACAGAGTTTATGCTACAGTAAGAAACTGTTAAGTTAACTGTTAATTGATAAGTTTAACATTGTAGCCATTGACTTCAATAGTATTTTTTTCCTTCTTTAAAATATCTTCTTTTGTGCTCAACAGAGGAATGGAACTCATTCGGATTTGGAACAACTTGAGGGTGAGTATTGTAATTGTAATTGTACAATACAATAAAATTGTAATTTTGAGGTGAACTATCCCTTTAACGTTTTGAAATGCACCTGGTGTTACTCTGCCAGGACACTATGCACTATACACATCCACTAAAACTCATCAAACGATCAGAAGCAAAATTAAAAAAGTGAAATTAGTTCTGAGAAGCTCAAGAAGCCATTGTTGGCAGATGCCACTTGCTTTGACATTGTTTCTAATGAAATGACATCCACATATTTTTAAGTGTGACTTAAAATGCCTCTAATTACGCTATTCTAAAGGTTGCTATTTTTGTTTTGGGGGTCCTCTACAGTACATTTACATGCATCAAAGGTCATAATATACAATGCACTTCACATCATTTCTCAGAGAGTATAAAAACTTTTTTCCTCGAAAATTCAGTCTCTCTAAACTCCTCCTATCTGCAAGCCTACTCTGCTCTGATTGGTTAGATGACCCAGTTTGTTGTGATTGGTCTACCGCTTACAGCACTTGTTGGAAACCAAATGCCTATTACCATATCTGAATTTCAGCTCTGGAGGCTTCATCAACACCTGTTTACACAGTGATACGAACAGTAACAATGGCATCTGTGTGTACGTATCAATTACAGCGCAATTCCGTCCTCATCCTTTAGAAGTGCATGCAAATTGGATTTGCATCGCTCAAAATAATGTCTTCTTGACACGTCGACAACACAAATCAAATTCTTTCAGGCCTAAAACTACAGTGCTTGAGGGTGAGTCAAAGTAGACGTTGTTCGAGGGCAGCCAATGAAGACCATAGTCTGGCATTATGCAAATTTGTTACATTGTTACTACTGGAATTGCTGACGACTAATTTCGACAGTTCAGAATTTATGCTTTCTTTTAGAAGACAATAACTGTTTTTTGTCATGCACAAACAGCTATATTACACACTACATGAAACGTAATATTGGAAAAAGCATAATAGGGTGCACAAATGATTTTTAGGACACATTTTCTCTTCTTCGACATTCATCCTTATTATCCTCTCCGCCTCTTGCGTCACTGGCCTCTGCTACTGCCGTGACCTCCTGGGTGGGCTGAACACCCCCTTCCCCGGTCCTTATATTTTTTTCAAGTGCTGTGCTGGTAGGTTGGAGTCTAATCCCTGTCTAATTCCCGGAGCTGATTGGGTTTACAGGGGCAGGGATCAGCAGTGTTGCCCGGTCCCGCACACAGCGACTCGGAGCCAGGCCCCTGCCCGGCACTGTCCGGCCCCTCCACAGGAACAAAAGAGCCCCTGTTTGCTCACCCCTCGCGCTCAAGAGGCTTAGGGACATTTTTCTCATTTTTGAACAGCTAATATCTTGCAAAAGTTGTCTAATCTCTTTAAGTTAAAGTTGAGCTTTTGTAAAAGCCCAGGCTAGCTGTGCTTATGACTTGACTGTTATCCAGCAGCATTTAATTAGGTCAGTCTGGGCCTCCAATGTGCACAACACTGAGGATAGCGGGTATGCAAATGAATCACATCATATTATCTTATGGTAGAAACAACTGACTGAATAATGCATATGACATACAATGTTACATTTATATAGTGCTTTTCTGGGTACTCAAAGTGCTTTATATATAGGGGGAATCTGCTCAACCACCACCAATGTGCAGCATTCACCTAAATGATGCAATGGCAGCCATATTGCGCCAGAATGCCCACCACACACCAGCTTATTGGTGGAGAGGAGACCGAGTGATGAATCAGTATATGGGTTGATTAGGAGGCCATGATGGACAGGGGCCACTGGGCAAATTTGGCCACAATGCCTGGGTACACCCCTACTCTTTTTCTGAAGGACATCCATGGATTTTTAATGAGCATAGAGAGTCAGGACCCAGGTTTAACATCTCATCTGAAGGACGGATGAAATTAACTTTCATTGACATCACAATAAACAATTATTTAACCTAAATTTAAGTGATATGTTCAATTCAACTGATATATTCAACTATATATATATTCACTATGGTACCGCTTCAAGCATCGATCATCCAATCAGACTCCTTCAGGAAGCTAGTCTAGAGTATCTTCTTCATCACTATTATGCGCCAACCAACTCTAGCACTTCCACATAAGTTATAAGAGCCTGACTAATCACATAATTACATACAATACAAGCTAGAATGGAGAGGGAAAGAACATGACATCAGCATGAACTGCAATGGGAACACTTGAATTACAGTTTTCTGCTCTTCTTATTTACCTTTGTAATGGGATCAAGACACAAGACACCACTTTCAACAATAGCCTGTGCGTTCTGTGCAAGTACATACTAATTCTCCTTTCCCCCCTCTCTTTGGAGTTTGGGTTACAGGAAGTTAACCTGAGCCACGCTCCGCCTCTCTGAGCCATCAAACTGTAAAGAAGCTGAGGCGTTGAACACCTGGACGTGCTTTTGAGAGACGGGGTCAATGAGACACTAAATGATGACGATACCGCACAAACTTGGGAACCTGACGGGGCTGTGACCTCTATGTTGATGCTCGAGGCCTTGTAAGAGTTGTGCTTTGAGCTGCCACTGTTTGCCCAATGTGGTGTCTGTTTTGACAAGCCTGTCTAATAAAATATATGGCAAGCTTAAAGCGCTCCCCTGGCAAAGGCACCTCATCAGTCGCATAAATCCATGTGAGAGTTCATAAAAAAAGTCACAAGCAAAGATTTATAGAATTACACGCTAATCTTCTTCATGCCACACATTGGCACTAACGTCATGAACACAAGTGTTTAACAATTCAAACTATTCTGAAAGTCAACAAACTGTGGACAGGTAAATAAAGGAAAGGATACATTTGAATAAACTAAAGATGTTTTGAGGATCAAAATTACATTGCAAGATCCACACCTAAACCAAAACTATATACTCCCCTTGAGGCACAAACACAGAATGTTGGCATCTATTTGCTTAGTCAATCATTCATAAAGTTAGAAATAAAATAAAAAATAAAAAAATAATAGTAATCTCTAGTTTGTTATTACATTGTAGTAACAATGTACTGCAATTATTACAATGTAATTAAATGGTCATGAAAGAGTCAACACATTTGGTCATGAAATTTAAACCTATTTAAACATATACATGAACAAATAATGATCCAAATGAAGCAAAAACAGGGTAATATACATTGCAATATACAGACCTCAACCAAAACTATAGAACCTTGAGGCCCAAACCCAGAACAAGACTTGTTTGTCCAAGAATCAAGCTGTCCATGTTAATAGATTAATTGAAATTGAAAAAAAAAAAAAAAAGAAGAAACAATATACTACTATCAATAATCAAGTGTCTTCTGTGTGAGCTGTTCTGCATACATTGCTACACTAGTAATGGACAATGGACCTTTATTCCCCACAAAATTAATGTGACCACACCTTTTATGTCACAACACCAAAATCAAAAGATCACATCCACATTTGATTCCATCTGACGTGCCAAGATTCTCTGTTTGCCGCAATCTTAAAAATAGAGGTTATTTAAAAGGTTCAGCCAAAAAATCTCTTCTTATCAAGAATCCTTCTTAAGATTCTTGACTTGAGCTAAATGGACATTCTTTGGTCATCAAATGCTGCTGTCATAAATTGACTTTTGTCTCAGATGCTTCTAGTTTTCTAAAAACTAGAAACAAATAAGATTAGAAAATTAGAGTGCTGTATGTTGTTATGGTAAGACTATAGAGTTATCAAATCACCGTGAATAAAATAGCAGATGTTTGCGTTTATATTGAAATCTCTGACCATTTTATTGCTGACTGGTATTCTGGTAAATCTAAGCACAATTTGTTACATATGTGAGAGTATTGGTGTCTTTTCCTCAGGGAAAAATATCCAACCCATGCTCATTGGGAAAAACTTCCTGTGGCGAAAATGATATTACGTTGCTTCTTGCACGTTTCAAACTGTCAAAACTGAGGACTGTCAAAGTGTAATGTCTAGTGAGTGGAGTAAAAGTGGGTTTAATTTTATCGGAAACAGATGAGCGTGAAACTGGCTACATTTTATTACATTTGATTGTTGTACATATTGCAACATTTTGGAAACTAAATGTCCAGTGAGTGCTAAATGGTTAAAGCTCTATCGAATTTGAAAATAATGCATCACCTACACCTAAACTTTACTGATAGTGTTCATTTCAACTGAAAACCGCAGTGAATTGTATTTATAGGTATGTTTCTGAAAATGTTGGTAGCGGCACATTTCCCAATGTTGGAAATATCTTAGAAAGTCTCCATGTGCTTTCCATCTTGTTCTTTTCTTGGAGACACAACCGACATTAAAGGGATTTCATTTGTGCTTGTTCTTTCTTATGGGTTCTTACAAACTCCTCATACCGCATCCATCCATCCACACTGTTCTGCCGCCCACCACCCCTCATCCCCATCTCTCTCCTTCCCTGCGGACACAGATGTGCCAGAGTTGGTGAGTTGTAAGCCGGGTGCGTTGGCACAGAGCGAGAGCTACAAAGAGCGTCTGATTGGAAGCAGCGGGTGAGGACCTTTAACGAGAGCCAGTGAATAGGGGACAGCAGCGGCCTGGACCGCCTCTACTCTCTACACTTCTTCACACACCCAGCTGCCTCTCTCCATCAAAAGCCACACGCAACAGGCGTCCATCTTCTGGCCAGCTTTACCTCGGAAACACACACACACACACACACGAGATCTGCGCTTAACAAATCAGCTACACACACTCACACACTCTGAGCCTTGGCTTAGAACACCGCTATACACAAGGGCATTCAAAGAATCAGGATCCCTTTCGTTGGCATGGTCTTAACCTATTAATACACATCCGATTCCACATATCTACTAAAATCATCCCATCATTTCACTCCTGTTTTTTTTTTTTTCCCATAATGGAAAACAAGCCAATGTGTTTTAGATACCTGCCCGTTTACTGCTCCGTCAACCTTAATGTGGATGACAGAACAAAACAACTAAGCGACACAGTAGAGCTGTCCAGTTCGGGGCAACGACACATATTTCACCACTGACATTTCAGACTTGTGGAGCCAAAGGCCTTTTAGCAGAATGACCTTTGGTATTGATCCAGACCCTCTGCATCCACCTGAGCCTCACGCTGAGCAGAGAGGCTGATTTCCATCAGAGGTGGAGGAGAGAAGGTGAATGTAGAGGTGAGAACAGCGGTGGGATAGGTGCACTTTGGAGAAATGGAGTAGCATTTGGAGAATGTCAGAAGCTTTAGAGACATAGTGCCCACAAATGTGTTATCGTAACACATGATATATAGGCAATGCTTCAATGTTACAAATTGTCTATTTTGACATCTATTTGCTTATTCAATCATTCAAAAGGTAGAAATGATAAAACCTTCTCTAAAGTTTGTTATTACATTGTAGTAATAATGTACTGCAATTATTACAATTGCATGGTTTTAAAAGACCCAAAACATTTGATCATGAAATTTAAACATAATCTGTGATTTCGTAGAATAATTCCTGCAGTGGTTTACATTTAACAATCCGTGGATGTTGTTGTTAATTGAGTAACTGTATAAAGGTTAAGTCAAAACAATAAATAACAATGATCTAATAAAGAGGTGATAATAATGTTTAGAGTAATTCGGGAAATGTGATAGGACAACACAAGCTCCTTAAATAATGATTCAAATGAAGCAATGATATCATTCCACTCTGCTTCAAAAATAATCACTCGCTATTCTATTAATAGCAGCCAAATTTCTTGACTTGGGAATTTGGCACAAGTTCCCAGACATTCTCTTTCTTCTGCCTCATGGTTTGGACTAGGAAAAAAAACATTCTGCCACTTTAGTGATGCAACATAAAAAGTATTCTGGCTATTTTAAACTCACTTGTGCCATTCTTATGTATCAAAATCCTGCCAGCAATGCCAAGAAAATCAACAATTGCCCCCACCCCTCTGCTATTTTACCCTCTCTTGCTCTCCTCAACAATGCAGAAAATGAAGATGGTAGTGTCTTGCAAACACTGTTTAGCGTTCTAATTACCAATGCTGATAAACAAGCCTAATGACTAGTGGTTAATTGGCGACTCCTGCTTGTCAAGAGAACAACAAACAATTTGAGATCGGCACTTGTCTGTGCACTAAATTACAGACACTGCACAAAGATCAATGTCCAATCAAACAGCAGACGAGCCTTTTGAAGGCCTGAAAGCGCGATCAAGCCCTCCACTTTCCATTCAGCCGTAATTAAGGCCTGTTAATTGCCACAAAAGCCAATTGCATTACATCCACACATTATTCTCCAACTCTAAACACAACCAAGAGCCCTGACATCCATGAAAATGTTTACTGCATTTAGAACAAACATGTACTTGTTTCATTTCACACTCTTTTTCTCTTAAATTCTGTTTGTTTGGGGAGAGAGAGAGAAACTTTGTGCTTGCGTGTGTTTTATCGTATTGATTTGTTTAGATGTTCTCACTTACCCCTGAGTACACTTTTGAGTCTGAGCCAACCGGTGCTTACAGAAATAATTTATGAGCACAGCTGAAATGTTTTAAATATAATTTTTTTTTTTTTTTTTTTTTTTTTTTACAGTATTTATTAATATTTGTTAAAGTTGGTTAATAAAAATACAACTATTTATTGTTT
Organism: Paracanthobrama guichenoti; assembly: GCA_018749465.1. NCBI lineage: Eukaryota > Metazoa > Chordata > Actinopteri > Cypriniformes > Gobionidae > Paracanthobrama > Paracanthobrama guichenoti. The sequence continues at coordinate 31,307,504 of CM031950.1, read as the reverse complement.
GCTGAAGTCCAATAAATAATATTAACATATATAACTTTTGACTATGAACTTTTGAATAATGTATTAGTAAATGTTTAAATTAACATTAACTAAGATTTAAAATGCTTTAGAAGTATTTTTCATAGTTAATTTATGCTAACAATTGGAACCGTATTGTAAAGTGTTACCTTATATTTTTTATATTTTTTATATATATATATATAATTATAACAACTTATATGGTATATTACACCAACAACATCTGAACCATTCATACAAATTATAACATATTTCAATGAGACTTACTAAACTCAACACATTGTCATGAAGGTCTAAGTTGGTATAAGGGCTTATAATATTTTAAACAATATATAAAATAATATTTTGAAACAAAACTTCAATGCATTTAAAAGAAAGAAATCATAAACAAATATAGAAAATGACTTTATTTCAGTCGTTTAATTAAACTTTATTTCCTTCATTATGATTTTTAGGTTATGCCAGCAAGACATTTTTAAATAAATAAATGTATTTTAGTTCAGAAACTGAAAGCATGTTGATAACAGAGGTTTATTCCATTCATTGTATAATATGCACTGTAATGTATTTTTGAATAAATTAATAAAAACTCACATATACATATTCTAGGAATGTATAATTAGTATTAAAACAAACTGTGGTATATTTAAAAGCCGGGAAGGGTAAGTGCATAAAAACCCACACGGCATGCTACAAAGCAAGGGTCGGTTATTGACTAACTCTTCAGGGCTTCGGTATTGGTATTGACTCCTATCGGCTCTCACTAATTGTGTTTAAGTGCCGGGTAATCGGCACTCTATTGTCGGTTTCCAAATTAGTAATCAACTCTAACAGGCCTACACAATTACCGCCCTCGCTGTGGCACATTCAAGGGGCCTTCTAAACGATATAAATATCCTCTGTCAGTGGCTCAGGGAAAGTTTGTCTTTTCTTGCTCCCACTTAAAGCAAACACAATGAAGACTAAATCCAACGGGCCTTGATAGCTAGTCCATAGCTTCCCTTTCATTCTGTGATTAAACGCACAGTAATGTGGTTTGGCTGCAGCAGTCTACTTCGAAATGTGCAATTAATTAAACAGTGATGAAATAAGAAAAAATCCTTTACTTTCTATGAAAGACGGATCTGAGCATTTCATAGAGACTCAGGGGTGCACTGTTTTAACTCAAGCCAGTAAGCAAACACCAAGCAACCACCTGTCCTAGCAAAAGCAAGAAACACCTTAGCAACTGCACAGCTTCATAGTTCTGTCATGGCATCTCTCAGAGTGTTTTGTATGGTAACAGATATGACAATGCTGATATGTTTGGTCTTGACGGAAAACATCTGCTATGCTGCTGCTGTTACTGCTGCCAATACATACACGATACGCTGCTGTGAGCAAATAAGACATGCTTCTGCTGCTGCACAATATAGCATACATGAATTACCCGTAGCAAATCTATACAGGTGGAGCTGGGGAAGGTGGAGGGTTTCTGAAAACGCTCTGCTACAGCAAATGCTGACCAAGTATATGAAGGTTGAGCAGCGAGATCAGTGGCTACAGATACAGCAGGAACCAATCAGCTGTGCCCTATAGAAAATGATATGATTGCAAGCAGATTGAGTTAAAGGGATAGTTCACCCTAAAAATGAAATGTATCCCATAATTTACTCACCCTCAAACCATCCTAGGTGTACATCGCACCAGTTACACTTTTGAATATGGAAGGCGGTCTGGTGGAAGCTAGATATTTCACTTTATAAAGTGTTATATATGGATATTTTTCTTACACAAACACATCGATTCGCTTCAGAAGGCCTTTATTAACCCCCCAGAGCTGTGTGGAGCACTTTTATAATGAATGCACTTTTTTGGGCTTCACATTTTGGGCTTCCATTCACTGCCATTATAAAGCTTGGAAGAGCCAGGACATATTTTAATATGATTGTATTCGTCTGAAAGAAGAATGTCATATACACCTAGGATGGCTTGAGGGTGAATAAATCATGGACTAATTTTCATTTTAGGGTGAACTATCCCTTTAAGGACCTATCAGCATGCGCCATCTAGAGTTTCATGACAGAACTTTGCATTTATGAGTAAACACCAGTCAGGTTTTCTTCAGAATATGCAAAAAATTAAAAAATAAAATAAATATTATTAATGGGAATAAGAAAAGAGAAAATAAAACAGAAGCTGCCAATTTCCGTTTTAAAAAAACAGTTCAGGCACTTTCAAAAGTGGTGCGGTGGCTGATCTTAATATTAAAGAACAAGGCTTCTGTCATTCTTCTGCCATATCACTTTCATCTTTCATATTTTCCACAGATCAACTGTTGTAAAACAGAGATTAGAAGGCAGTCAGTGTTTTAACAGCACAGCGCCTCGATCCAGAACAAGGCCGCCTCACAGAACCGAGAGGAAGATCTCGCCCGCTTTTCATAAGAGACTGTTTCCTTTCCATTGATTCCATCTGACGGCAGTATCTGAAGGTGCACTGTTGGCAGTGAACTTCCTTTAAAATCTCCCTCATAGTGTGTCTTGGCCTGAGTAAATACCTGTATTGTACCCTTTTTTCTCTCTTTTCTTTTACATAAGATCGCTGCTGTTTGCATTTATACAACGGTCTAATAACATGTTATTTTCTAGAACATCTGACTTCTGTTTATTTGAGCAAAGACATCAGCTAACAGAGAAAAGAGCCTGAAAAAACTGCAGAATTAAATGAAGGTCATTGGTCATGTTCAATTTAATTTCTGGTGAGTGCATCCATGGTATTGTGTCAGTGTCCACGTGGAATCATTTTCTCATTCATATTGTAAGATGTATTTAAAGCACCTAAAGTCCACATTAGGATGCACCAATAGTATTTTTTTTTTTTTGTGCGATACCGATTTTAACAAACAACTATTGGCTGATTCCGATACTGATATGTCACCTTCTCTCTTATTTGAACATTTGTCATTATAATAGATTAGTGTTTTGATCATGTTTTAAATTATTTAAATTAAAGTAAAAAAATAAAATAAATAATGCATTCATTAAGGTGTACTATAGCTAGTTTATTGCTGCATCGTCAAATAATGTCTATTTAACATGGATTGGATCCATTTAACATTCAAAAGCCTACATAAATACAACAGAACAAAGATACATATGAAATAAACAGTGCTTTTCAGGTAGGTCTAACAGTAGTTTTCAAGTAATCAATTGTAAAATATATACTTCATTGTATACATTAAATATACTAAAGTTAAAGTTACAAAAGTTATTTATTCAAGAGTAGTGAGCGATTTTTTTTTGTCTTTTGTAATTAACATTAAAACACATACAGCAGCAGGAAGATTAGGCTGCTGTCACTTTAAGAGCTCCACAGATCCAATATATTAGTACACAAACTGTTTACGTTCATTTAAGATATAACTGACTATGTTTACAAGGATACTACCCAAGACTGGCATTTTTATATAATTTTGTGTGAATTAGAAGTGAAAGAGAACTCAATTCAGTCTATATGCCGATGGTTTTAAATTGATAAAAAATTGGCCAATAAATATCACTGGCTGATACATCAATGCATCTCTACTTATGATTTCATCAGTGAAACATGATGAAACATATTTCGAAGCCGCCTTAACTGGATAGATGAAGTAGCCTAAACTGTCTTTTTTGGACCGGGACTACTTTTTTAGGTGGAGGGAGGGTCCTTGTGTGGACAGGGTTGTTAATCGATTCAGTGGTTTGTTAACGCGTGTAATGTTTAAGTGTGATAGCTGTTTCTTTGCAAAGCTCCACGTGGCTTTTAGATTTCATTTCAAGTAGTGCTGGCTCTCGATGATTTACACATTGAAGTACAAATTAAAATACATCTCCATATCACACTGTGCCTAAAAACAAGATCTTACCCATGGTAAAATCACTAGTATCTTATTGCTTTTATAAAATGGTGATAACAGTTAAATTTATTTTATTTAACTGAATAAAAAAATAATTGTAGGCCAGGGATGCACGATATATAGAATTTTTTGGAAATAATCGCAAATTTATCACAACGGCTTGTGATAACTGAATAAAAAAATCATGAAAAGTAAAAATTTTAGGTCAACAGATAGAAGAGGATGGACAAGCTGATCTCACAGCAGTTTGTACGTATTTTACGAGATGGCTAATTCGTACGAATTTGTATGACCTAACCCCGCCCCTACACTGCAGTATAGACAAATCGTACAAATTCATACGAGTGAGGTTGTACAAATTCATACGAATTAGCCACCTCATACAAATACGTACAGATTGGTTGTGAGATAGCGCCGGGATAGACTGGACAATGATGTATGCGAAATGCAAATGATTTAGTGCCACAAAAACGAGAAACATGTTGGTTATATAATTTTCAGTTTTTAAATATATTTAAATATAATTTAAATTGATTTTACCTACTTAAATCGTTATCGTATCAGATATCGCATTAACAAGTTATCGCTTTTTTTTTTCAACACTGTGCAGCCCTACAGTTAATCATGGTTGCCAAGCAATGTAGCAACTTTATAAATAAAATAATATATATTCTATATATATTTGCATTAATGTAGAATATACAATAGTAACTGCATTTTTACAGCTTTGAATGTGGCTCATCCAATCAGATAGTCGGAACTATCCATTTTATATTTTATATACCCATGTTATATTACATATCAATGCAATAAGGCCTTTAAAAAGAGCATGCATCTCTCATTTAACAGAGTTGCAGAGGCTAGCCAACTGGACAGAAGATATCAGCGCTTAAGTGTTATCCAAACAAAATACGAAATCTCTGAATCCTTTTCGTGTTAAAGTCTAATTTGCTGTTTTCTCCTCCGCACAGGCTGACTGCGCTCCAAGTCTGAGCGGCAGGGAAGCCAACAGGCCTCACCACTTTTAACAGCCTGCAGAAAGGAGGAGAAAGAAAGGTGGTGGGTGAATGAGGGTGGATAAGGGGATGAAAAAGTGTGATGGAAAATGGCTTGAAAACAATAAAGCACTTTTCCTGTGCAGCCTGAACAAACATGGATCCTTATTTACAGTACCTCCTGTTTTACCCTTCCCTCAAACCCTGCGCAGACACAAAAGGCATTAAGGTATTATGTGGTAATGTTTTTGGAAGTGTATGATAGCAGAGACGTAGAGACGGGCGGCCCCTTAAATGCTGGTAAAACTGCACATGGCAACCATTAGCACAAGACCCTCGGTAATGCTTCTGAGACGGCCCGAGACCTGCCTGTGTGTGTGTGTGGTGTTTGGACCCTGTGTCAAGAGGTCCATGGGGGCACGGTGTTCACACACTCCTCTATGCCGGTGGATGACATTTGGACTGCTGAGGATGTGATGACAGTGTGTAGAAAGTAATTTGTTTGGACGTTGCTTCAGGCTAAAGCATTGATTTATCGGGGAACGATGAGGAGCATAATTTCAAAACATTACATCTATCAGCACTCAACTCCCAAAAACGCATGCCTCAGAAACTGTGATCACAATAGCACAGATTGTTTTCACCTCAAATTCACACTGTTAAACGCTGATCTACATCATACAATATCAAAACAGAAGCCCATTAGCACGTTTTTTATTTTTGCTTCTGGCTTGGTGCTCGGCGGTCTTAGCTAGTTTAGCTGGGTCAAGCTGATGTTTAGCTGGTTTTGCTGGTAAACCGGATGGTATAACCAGCTGACGAATACCCCAAATCCATATAAAATCAACAAAGTACACCAGCTAACCAGATTGATGGGTAGCTAAGATCAGCAAACCACCCAGTTTAAGATATTTTTTCAGAAAGGCATCTGGGTGTATTGTTCCATGTTTGTATACCTGTATAGGTTTTGTTCACGAGTGTATTGCAGCACAAGTAGTCTGTGGTAACAACAGACTGCGGTAACAATTCTGCAGTTAGAGCTGTAAGAATAAAGACACCTTTTCACAATCTCGGACAAGGAAGTTAGACTGGAAGTTATTAATTTTCAACGGAGAGTAGTACGGGAGCTGTGTGGAATTCCGACCATATGCATATATGGAATTTTAGTTTTGAGCTTCATGTTTAAATATTCAATATTTTGTGGCTCTGTGCAACTGCCCAATCGGACAGATATTGTATTTAAAACTACTAGCAGGCAAGAATCAATATTTTTACACTAAATTATATTCTATGAATAGAATTTCTTTAAAATTGTAGGTTATTAAAGGGATAGTTCACCCAAAAATGTCATTATTTACTCACCCTTAAGTTGTTCTAAACCTGTATGAATGTCTTTCTTCTGTTGAACACAAAGAAGATATTTGGAAGAATAACCAAGCAAATCTCAGCAGCCATTGACTACCATAGTGGGAAAAGAAATTCTATGGTAGTCAATGGCTGCTGAGATTTGCTTGGTTATTCTTGGTTATTCAAAGGACGATTCAAAAATCGTCCTTTGTGTTCAGCAGAAGAAAGAAATTTAGGAAAGAAATTGTATCTCAATATACCCCACAGACAATTTTTTATAAAAAATGGTTAAAATGGTCACTTTTTGATGAAGTGTGTGTCACTTTAAATGCAAATTGGCTGCTACTCCCAGCCCCCTTTCTAGAAGAGGGCGGAGTTTCAAGAGCTTGTGTTTGCAGCTCTGATTACCTCACGAAGACGTGCACTGAAATTGTCCGAAAACTGTTCAAACTGCCTTTCGAGTCGGACAATGATGGAGAGACTCAAGAAGAAGTGACAACATGTAAACTGGAACAGAACGTTTCTGAATGGTTAGTTGATGAATTCATGTAGCTGATGTGGAGTTAACTATCTTCAAGTCATTGATTAGCATATTCTGTCATGATAATCTATAAATCACTTGTGTGGGAACTTAATAAGCAGAGGGTAATTCTTCATAACATTAGTTTAAATATTAGCAATAGTAACAGCAATGTTGCCTTAGCAAACACAGCTAATCAAAAGTAAAAGACTAAAAAGAAAAAAAAAAGGGGGGGGGGAGCATAACTATGTGAGCTCCCAGAGTCATATGACTAAGCTAGGTCAGCTGACTTTTTATATAAACATCAAGTAACATTTCAGCTAAAATATGCAGCCCGTTAAGCCTCACAGGACACACAAGAAACAAAGGCACATTGTGCAATGCAACCAGCATTACTCCTTTTGGTTTACAATGTATCACACACTCAGACACAGACACCTGAATGCCTCAGGTGAGCTTCTGCACTGAGGCGAGCAGTACACAGACCACACACCAACATGTCTATGCTAACACAGCCCTCCTACAAGTAAACACCACATCAAAACCCCAGTGACTTTCCACTCTCATCCCTATGTGGTATAATTGGTAAAACGTGTTGGCCATTAAAACTTGCTGACATCACATTGTGATGAACCAAGCTTCCGAATGCTAACAAACAGACACACAAACGCCTCACTTCGGCCTCTCTCCGCACAATGAGACGCCTTATCAGAGCAATGTAAACAAAATCCAAATGTCATATAAACAAAGAACAACTGACAAAGTATTAACTCAATCTGAAATTGTATAGGTTATGTCTTCCCAATTCTTAAATCGTAATTCCTAATCTAACTCTTAAACCCAAACCATTGAATTACGTAAAATAAGAACAGGAAGTGAACAGGAATACGATTAGGAAGTGATTCATGTTGACTAAGTTTTGCACATATTGTTTGCAATAATCATGTGTGTTTAAAACATTATACAGCTACTATAAAATACAGTACACTTACATAAACTGATATATACTCTACATCAAATCTCACCTGCCTGATTTTTCTTTTTATTTAATTACAAAACGTAACTATATTATTGCCCAGCTGTTAAAGTTGGATATAAGTATGTCTAATTTTATCTGCATATAGTGTACTTGTGATAGGACTATATATAACAAATCTCAACTGTTTGATTGCTTGTATCATCACAAAATGTAAACTATATTATCACCCAGCTCTAATCTTCTAAATGCAATTATAAGGTATGAGATATTAAAGGGATAGTTCACCCAAAAATTTTAAATTCTGTAATTGATTACTCACCCTCATGTCGTTCCAAACCCGTAATGCTGTGTTCACACCAGACACGACTTGCGCAAATAAATTGCGCTATTCACGCGTAGTTGGACACTTCCAACCGTGACATTCACTTCACTAAAGACGCAAATTTCCGTCACAGGAGGGCTTCTTCCATGCAGCTCGTCTTGTTGCGAAATGGCTGACATGGATTGTTTTAAAATAAGGTGAATAAACTCAATTTGCAGGCTTTAACTAGATTGTAGTCTCAATAGGGTGATTTCAGGGTGCTTGAGACACTTTTTCCACGTCATTAATGGCAAAAAGTGTCCCAATCACCCTGAAATCGTGTAGCTCTAATTGAGTAAAGAGTGTTTTTTACAATTTACCAGATTGTCCGACTTCCTCACTCACTTTCTTCCAAGCAAGATCCTTTTTATGCCGGTTTCTATAAAACTACGAAGACGTATCGTACAGCTCCGGGTATCCACATACTACGGGTGTCACTACTAGAGCAAGCTCCTGATTGGTTAATGCGGCGCGAATATCCAGCAAAGTTCTGATTTTTTACATGTTAAGTCACATGTTAAGTCAATGCAAAGACGCGTCAATGCAAAGGTGGGAATGACGCATTTAGCGCGCAAAACGTAATTTGTGCATCAAACGCTCAATTAGTGTCATTCGTGCCGCAGAATGTCTATTTGTGTCTTTGCATTGACTTAACATGTAAATCACTTGCTCTTAACGCTTCATTCGCCTCTGGTGTGAACACATGCACCGTAAGGCATTCATTCATCTTCGGAACACATATTAAGATTTTTCTGTCCCTCAATTGACAGCCTACGCAACTACCAAGCCCCAGAAAGGTAGTAAATGAACACATTTCTTATACAGCTTTGGAACAACATGAGTAATTAATGACAGATTTTTTTATTTTTGGTGAACTAACCCTTTAAGATTATACACATTAACACCATGATTTTTTTTTTTTTTTTTTTTTTTCGTAAAGCTGCTTTGAAGCATTGTGTATTGTAAAAAGACTAAAAAAAAAATGACGTGACTTGACTTAAAACAGTCCCAAATGTTTTAAAAGCCTTTAACACAGAAATCACTTCACACACTTGAGTCTATTCAGCTCACTTTAGAGGGCAAACAGGAGAAACGTGAGGTTTAGTTTCAGAATGAAATCTAATTAAAACATGGTTAAGTTCACTCACAGAGTTCCATTACAGGCCTGCATTGGAGATTCAGTCTTCAGTCACTGTGCTGGTGCCATTAACACCTGCTTCTATTCCAATTAGCCTTCGCAATAAAGACAAATGATCTGAGGGGGCCCAATTAATTCACTTCTGTCAAACACTCTGCATCCAAGCTCTATCACTGTACTCACAACACACACACATTTTACAAAGGAGATTGTCAAGTGAAAACACGCACTTGGCCAAGTGGGACAAAAAAGAACCTATAGTAGGCTACACTTCACATCTTTATAGAGCCCGATCACACAAAAATGCATATAAATAATACGAGTGTGCAATGTTGTGGAATGTATACCCCAAAATGAGTTTTGGCGTGCATAAGGTATGCAGTTTTTGGTGTATTATCCGCACAGACCCCCCCACCCCCATCCTACATACACTCCATAAAACTCATTTTGGCGTATACATTCCACGACATTGCACACTTGTACTATTGGTACGCATTCTCATGTGATTGTGTTGCTTTATATGGTTCCTCTACCATATATCATTTAATTTTGCGTGAACAAAGTTGTTCTAAAAATATAATTCTATAGAGTTAGGTTACCAATGTATATTGTGTGATTTTTACCATTTTGTTTTATTTTCAGCATTGTTTACTGTGATACCACATGCAAGGTGGTTAACCGGGGCATTGCTGTTGATACATTGTGCTGTTTTTTTTGGTATTCTGAGTGTTTTAGTGTGTTGCTATGCTGTTTCTATGGTGTTCTAGGTACAATTCTGAGTTCATTTTGAAAACCAGGATTGGGTACTGAGAATACAGCATTGGCTATCAGGGAAAACAGATTATGTTTGCAGTTGAATGGTGTAGTTACAACAACAGGGCCATGCTAACTTGCAAAAGCTTTGCTGCTTGGTCCAAAGCATTAGCCCTACATATGAGCAACAGTAATAATGATGATTGACTTAGCAATCACAAATGACAATTCTAAACTCCTAAAGTCTGAAATAATATAATCTCATCTGTCTACACTTAAAGTGAGCAATGCAACAGAAGTCATAGAAGCCGTCTATATTTAAAGTATAGAGAGAGAGTTTTCTGCAGTGCTGTGACGTATTTCCAAGTGAAACGGAATATTGAACAGAGGGCAGGGTTTTACTTCAGCACTCCTCCTCTCCATCTCTCGCTCATAGCAGACTAACGGTTGGAGGGGAGTGGTTACGCATTTTCAAACCTAAGCCGTCAAACTGACATCATCTGAGAAGGAACGCCGTTTCCAGACCGGAAGTTACTTTTCAGATTTTGATTAAAGATTACCGCGTCGAACAATTTTTTCGTGTATTAACTTGCTCAGATTAATTGTTCACCCTAAGACCTTTAATATGTGCTAACATATAAACAGGGTAAATTTTGATTTCATGAGGACTTTAAAGTGTGCAACTTTGCAGCATAGAGTGAATTTCTTTAAGCAGAGATGAAAGTTCATTCACTCACAGAGAAGAAATGAGATTCATATTGCCCTTCACTTGAATTTTTACTGCTGCAGCTGTAAGAACATTAGGCTGGAAACCCAAATTGTAGACAGACACAAGCCTCCTGCACTGGCAGATCATTTTTACTGACATTCTCATATGGATCTTTATGGATCATGTACCAAAGCTGTATAAATGTCTTGTGGATTACTCATAAAGTTTCTGTTCTCTGAATAGGGAAGCAAAAGATCAGGGTCAGAAGCAAATCCAAACGAGTCATGGACTTGTGCAGCATTTTGGGTCTTTGTTTTTAAAGCGGAACGTTAATCTGAACGCTAAGGTTTCCTACTATAATTACATTTAGGATGCATTCTAGTTTTTCAATTTTATTTAATGTAAATGTGTTCAAAAACTCTCATTGTTTTTGTGCCAAAAAATAACCTACATTCTAAACTGTAATTACTAAAAAACATATATTGAAAAACTCCACTGTGGTTTATCTACTTTAAAACTTTAGCTTGACAAATTACAAGCTACTCATAGTTCTGCAACACTGGTATGAACTCTTCTTCTACACGAAGATGACAAAATCTTTTGATCTTGTTTGAGTTATTTGTGTTCACACAGGTCTCATCATTTATCACACACCACTGTCTTCTTCTGTTTGTTTAGCTGTTATTTGCTCTACCTGTGCTTACTACCACCAAACTGGGAGCAAACATGACAAAAGATCATCTCCATGATCACCACACATCTCCCCACCCTGAGTTTCAGAAGGAAGGCCATCCTAACAGGTGTCGGCATGTCAGTAGACACTCTAAATCTACAAATGAAAATGAAGAATATACTGCTGTTCCAGTTACTGTTGCACACAAATGCTTTGTTTTTTGAAGGCAAAGGTCAGCTCAATGTGAGAGGTGTTTTGGGGAACTCATTTTGCTTTGAGTGGATAATGTGCGTCCTTGAGTCGCTAAAATGAGATGCACCTTTTGCTTATCTGTCAGCTTTTCCCAGCAAAAGACACGTGACTTTACCCCACATCTGATCAAAGATTGACAAAGGCAGGTTTGTTTATTTTTAACCAACATATAGATGTGAAAAGGCTTGTGTATCAATTCAATTAATGCATGAATATATAGACATAAGAGGCCCAAAAGACCTTTGTCAGGCTAGAAGCCTTATTTAACTCAAAAAAGGATCAATAGATGGAAACAGTCATTTTAATATGTTGTAGTTTTTAAGGTCAATGGATCATGTGTAAAACTCTTTTATATCCACAATCGACATTTTGAAAGCAAATGGAGGAGATGGATAGCTCATTAGAAAATGAATGGAAGAAATTATCTTGAATATGGTAAAACATTCCAAAAGAATTTGTAGCGTTATGTTTATACCTGTTTAAAAAAAGTAACTGTCTGTGTTACCAAGATTGCCACCAAGATAAACTGACTTGTCATTAAGGGACTTAGACAACACCCAGGTATACAACAGGGTGACAAATTAAATAGATAATTTGTTTCCTTGTTTCGTTTGCGTCAAATTAAATGTGGCATATACTGTCAATATTGGAGAACTGATAAATGGAGCCTATTTAGTGTATTCATGAACAATATGTTCAGGTAATGTGTCCAATTTCAAAAATTTTAAAAATGTTTACAAAAAAAATTTACTGTTTTTTTTTTTTTTTTTGGGGGGGGTTAAGTTCTTGAATGAAGCAATAAAAGGTGAGGAGATCACCTGCTTGGTTTCTAATCATGTCTTCCAGGCAACCTTTAAAAGCAGTTTTGTTTTTTGAGCATTAGCGAACCTGGTGGGATAACTAACCTTTGGACATGTCAACCTCTTTGTGAGGGCAAGAATTGAGAGGACCCGAGTGAAGCCAATTTAAACGGGATCTCTCCCGCAGATACTCGGCAGAACCCTGTGCGGCTTTTTTGATTAACTCTTTTCTATTAACTTCCCGGGCCGATAAGATCTTAATCAGAGCCCTCAAATTATCCGCCTTGACATTTATCAAGTCGAATCATCATGCTCTAAGAGCAGCCCGTCCGTCTGCGGACGCCTATTCTTTTCCAGCACTTTGAATGGAAGTTAATTTGGAGTGCATGATTTATCTCACCGGGACTAACCGCAACGAGGCGACCACCTTTATTTTGTTTTTCAAAGGGAGTGCATTATTGCGGGGTTGTCCGGTGATTGCATTCGGCAGGGGAGGGTGAATGGTGAATCGGCGTGTCGCCGGGGCCGTGGTGCTGGGGGCTTTTCAGAACACAGTGAAAGGACAGATTAGGCGTCTGACCGTGGGGATGACGGACGGACAGCCGTTATACGTGCTGACAATAGCGTGAATACCTGACGGGATCAGGGTTGCTGTGACTAGTCCTGTTATCCACATTCTCCCACTTTTTCCCCCTTTTTCTTCTCATCTTAACAGGACAAAACCGTTCCAGTTGAGTTAACACTTCCTCCGTTTTGAGTAGGGATATCACACGGCAGGTTGATTCAGCCGATGAGGCGTAGGACATGTTGTACAGTGCATTACAATTATAGAATCAGAAAATATTGGAGGTCGTTACTTTATATGATATCATTTTGTGTGTGTGTGTGTGTGTGTGTGTGTGTGTGTGTGTGTGTGTGTGTGTGTGTGTGTGTGTGTGTGTGCGTGTAGTAAGGGTGAGTGAGTGCGTAAACCGATCCCCCTTGTATCATCAGGACAGTTGACAGTTGTAATGTTGTTGAAGGCCAAAGTGACTCACAGCTGCTAGCGTTCACACACACCCTGGCAGTAATGTTCTACATATCACGAAGTATAACGTGCCAAACAAAATCATGAATCTATATATATATATATATAGGCCTATATCTCACAAATACAACACGCAATGTGCGTTTTCAAGGCAGGTTAAGAATGTGCTAAGCTTTACTGAGACTTCTCTGCTAAGCTAGAAGGTTAGCGTTGGAATCTCGGGCTCAGACCGCTCATTATCTGCGTGGCTCTAATCACTGTCATAAGGAAGGGATTGCACCAGAGTGTTCCTGCCACTTACCAGAGACCACTATATGTGTACTCAACCCATAATACTCCGAGGATGATCTTTAAAAAAAAAAAAAAAATGGAGCTAGGCCTATTAACAAGGCGTGATGTGTTTGGGGTTTCTACTTGAAGAAAATGAGAAATAGTAGTTCCGTAATGCTGTGAAGGCACTTAAATATTCCAAATTCCATCCAAAATGTCATAAATATTTCATGTTCAATAGCAAAATAATAGTATCAGGTCATAAGCAGAACCACATGGAGAAGGGTCTGAAATTGGAACGCCATTCCATTCAGAAGCTTCTACAAATCACTGTCCTTTCCATGTTCCTTTGTTTGATAATGCTTTCACAGCAGTAAAAGTGTAGTACTCTTCTTAAATACATTTTACCTCTTTCTTCACAAAATCAGAACAAAACCATATTTTTAAAAATCTGATTCTGTCAGGCTATTTATAAGAAAAGCTCTTTGATGAATCCTAACTAAATGTCAAAATTTAGAAGCTGCGCTAAGAATCCGTTTTTGTTCAAAGCTTAATTGTATGGTGAACTTGTCTGGTGTCAAGCTAAACCATTCAGATAACTCTCAAATTACCTCCTGAATGCTGATCTGGAACTAGTCAAAACCAAAATAGATCTTGCTTTTGAAAGTATGGGTGTCTTTATCTATTCAGTAATAATATGGTCTGGGTGGCAGGTCAAGTGGTTCTGTTTCAGGCCCCTTTTGAACAATATGTTTGAGACACACTCTTTTATTCCTGTGCGACATCCAAGTAGATGTGTTTTTTTAGGAAGGATCAGCCCTCTTAAGAATCAAATGACCCTAAAAAATCATGTGAAAACAGAGGGTATGACCTCAACTATCTAAAACACCTAACCTCTCCACCTAAAAAAACAAGAATGAGTGAAAAAGATTTAAAAAAACCTTTTTTTCTTTTTTCTTTTTTCTTGGTAATTTAGCAAATATCATCTCAAAACCTAGTTTATGACTAGGACATAATTAATATGCCTAGCTGGGTTGAGAACTTTAACTCAAAATATTCTTGTTTTTATTTTTCCCTCCCTGTCGCGGTGGTCAGCGAAAGCTGAAAGAGTGTTGAGGTAGCGCCTAAAAACATGGCAAGGACACAGTTCACACATCTGCAAGCATTTAGTGAGATGGATTTGGGTATTCTGTCCTGTGTTCCTCTACTGCTCCTCTGACATCCTTGGGAAAGAGAGACAGATGAGGGCAGACACTTGCCAAAGGGGCTTCAATACCTCATGGAGGAGGAATTTCCTCTGTCGAAGCTGGGGTTACCTGTCCTGACTTATAAATAATCCTGTTAAATAAAAGTCAGCTCACCAAATAAAGAGTAACCTCGAATATCTGGATTAAACCACCCACATCAAAAAAGACAGAGGTCATCTTGTTGCTATCAGGTGACATTTGGAGCAACAAACTAAACATACACCCACCCATAGAGATGTTGAAGTCAGTAAATTTAGATATTTTAGGGTTTAAGAGTCCATGGTTACAGTGTTCTACAGAAGAAAGTCATAAATATTTGGAACAACATGAGATAAGTTCCTAAAAAAAAGTATGATGCCATCTTTTAGGTTCCTTGTTGCCTTAAAGAAACTCCTCTATTGTTGAATAATAACTAGAACCGATACATTGATCAATCTGAAGAACCTGCATTTCACATCAACAACATTTTTGTCTCCAAAGAACCATGCTATATAGTCAACTCAAGAAGCATAAGTAGTTTTTGATAAGAATAGGGTTCTGCCGAACCCAAGGTGCTGCATAGAACCATTGAAGAACCTTTATTTACAAGAGAGACCCAATGAATAGTGAATGCGTTTCCATGGCTTTTGAACACAAACTCTTCGTCGAGCCCCGGTCATCACTGAATAAGGCCAGTCAAACATCATCTTGACAGATCCTTCTACCCTCAGGCCCCAACACCCAAACACCCAAACAAATCAGCCTGCTCCTTTTGTATCCTCCTGGTGTAACTTCCGCTCACCACAAAACAACGGAGCCAGCATCCGCTCTAGAGGATGCCATGACTGGGCAACAATGGCCTAGTTGCCTCATTGTGATAATTCTTCCCTCTATCCCCCCACCATCTCTGTTTCGTGCTAATTAATTTAATCCTGTAAGCAGGTGTAAGCCTTGCTTGTTAAGGAGCCAAGTCCAGACGGGCCAGAGATGGCAAGAGCACAGCTCCGGGATTGTGAAAGGAGGGAATTAAAAGAGGGCATAAACAACAACAGAGAGTTGCAAAAACGGCAAGCGGAAAATCCTGTTTAGGGAGCAGACAGCGGGTGGTAAAGAATAGACTCTCTCTCTGCTCCGTGTGCTTTCTTGTTTTGTTCCTGTATGAATCATCAATATCTATCCCTACTCTCCTCCTTCAGTACACAGAAAGGACTTGCTGAAAAATGGGACACCCACTTTCTCTTTTCAGAGAGGGGCAGTGTCCACAGAAGTTCCTTTTTCCTTGTCTCTTTCTCTTTCGTTTTCTTTCTTTTACAAGGTCTGTTTTAAATGCATGCAGAACATGAAGATCCTTCCAGGGCCCCGGTGTGAGGGATCAGTTTTTGGCAGGGCAGCCTGCTGGAGAGCGGATAAAGGGCCGGTGAGAAGGAGCAGAATTTGGCGAGGGCGTTTGCTGGAGGACAGATAAAGTGATGCGGCCATGGGCTTTTCATATGTTGCCACCGTTTTGCAAGCCAACGGTGCCATAGACGGATCTCTTTTCCGGCATGTGACGTGCTTCCAAATGCCGCTTGGCATCAGAGAGGGAGAGGGTCAGGGGAATCGAAGGAAGGAATGAATATTGCTCGCTTTCAAAGGGCCAGGGACAGTCAATCAACCGCCCTTAGCATTGCACCCCCTCCAGAGGCTATCGTGATCCCAGTCTGCCCAAATGCACATCCTCTTTCAAGTCCCTGAGCTCCACAACACGCTGATTTGCTCTTTGCCCATTGCTCCTTATTTATTTTTTTTCTTCATAAGGTGTCAGCAACACAAGTTCACCAAATACATTCCTTTGGGCTTGTAGCGCAACAAGCTATTGAGCAGAGATAAGCCTCTTTTAGAGGCGAAGGAGAATTTAATTCAGGTTTGAGTGACAGCAGGAAGATTTATCCCCTCGTCAGACAATGCCGTCTTTTCGGGACTTTAATCTCCTCCAGACAATGGGCTGTTTTTCGCCCCTCATCCTGGGCTTTTCCCACGATGCGCGCTGATTAGCTCTGGCCGATTGGACACTGGCCATTATCTCTTGTTTTCTGTGAATCGTCTGCATTTGTGAGGAGAATGGAAATGGAGGCGAGCATAGAAAAAAAGAGAGAGAACAAGCAAATGAGAGAGAAAGAGAGAGGATGAGAGGAGAGAAGAAAAAAAGTTTTATGTGCCAAGTTCATTCACTGCTCAGGACGTTTGTATGCTTAAGCGCGTCAGGAGACACTATCATAGCCCGAGACGAAGGAAGGCAAGTGAAGAGAAGCGAGTAAACTGTAAGGCTGGAGAAAGGGTAATGACAGAGCAAAGAGAAGGATGACCGACGATGAGAACAGAGAATTCAGAACATCAGATGGGCTTGTACAAGACACCATTGAGTCATGTCAAAGTACCAAACTAAAGCAAGTAGAAGCTATTTGCCAAATAATAAAAAATAAATATAATTACAAAATATGATATATGCACCATATGGTCACATGAATATGGTGGCACACAGGGCTATGTACACAATTAATGGTAAACATTCACTTTTAATGCATCAATGGGTGAAAAGGTGGGTCCAAGTTCACGTACTTATGCACTATTGTATGACGTTTTGTAATGTTCACAGCTTTATACTGAAAATCCCTAAAAGAAAAAGTGCACTTTAAATACTCAACTGTCATAGCTTTGATATAGGAGAGGAGGAAGAGCATCAGACTCCGATGAGGAATGACAAAATAATCTTAAATTCATACACTACAGGGTTGGGTATAGTGCATATGTTTGGGACACAACTAAAGTTCTTCGATAATGAAACCTGTTTCACAGACGTTTGCCGAGGCAGGTGTGTAAACCGCAGTAAATGATCCTCTCTATTGATAATCGTGCACCTGCAGAACAAATGCTGCCATTGCATATCATCATTTATCACCTGCGATCCATTAGCAACCAAATAAGTGCAAATCTAGCATTGCTATTTTATTTCTACATTGGTCATTTTCCAAGAGTTGGGCAACAGAAGTCATAGATACTGGGGCTCAACTAACGATTATTTTGATATTCGATTAGTTTGTCAACTATGTTTTTAATGAATCAATTAATCAGATTTTTTTTTTTTACCACTATTTTTATTTTTTTATGTTATGTTATTGACAAAACACACTATTGCAGATCCTGCCCAGTGCTGTTCTTTAAACAAATGTGCCAAATGAATGCTATGAAAACATATAGTAAATATATCTATATCTATGCTATATGCAAAAGAGCTATAAAGCAAAAGGGCTGTTTAAATATAGATAATAATAAAGATAATAAAAAGAAATTCTTTATTCTGTAAATGTAAGAAACATCTTTACATTTATATTCAATTACACCCTCTTATCCTTTTACAGTTACCACTCACATAAAATACTTGTAGTACATGTTGACTTTTAAACCTAAATTTAACGTCCAAGAACAGATCATTCATAAAAATTAATATTTTTGCGCTGAATATTAATTGTCTCCTTCTCTAATGTGTCCAGTCTTTATGACGTGAATGCTCGCGCCGACGCTCATTCAGTAAAGTCTGAAGTTTAATGCAGACTTTCAGGACTAGCCTTCATGCAAAATGGAATGTGGTGAGGTTGGCGAGCGAGAGACGTGGGAGGAGCGAGTGAGACCGGTGCGTGATTGAGAATGAGCGTCACCTGCGAGTCCTCTCATGAGGGAGCTCGGAGGCATATAAGGATGAGCGACACCAGTGAACGACGAGAGACGACCAGGCCTGGACTTTACGTTGTGTTTTGTTTATGTTTTATTAAGTTTTGTGCTGAGGAAACATATCACACATTAAACAGCACATGCATCTGTCAAAGCGCCTGACAGGGTAGTCCATATTAAACATTACACTAATGCATTAGCTTCAAGCTTAAAATAAATAATTGTCATGTTTTGGGCAGCTTGGATTACGTACCTTTCCAGCAGCAGCTCAATCTGCTTTCTCTATTATTTTTTGATATGTTTTGTCCGTAGAAATGCATTTGGTGCTGTAATTTGACATGACTGGCAGAAGTTTTCTGTGCGCTGTGGACAGATGCGACTAAATGATAAAACAGATTATCGATTTTATCAATTAGTTGTTGCACAAAATAAAATATTTTAAAAGACATTTTTATAACTCGCAATTACTTGTTATAAAGTCATAATTGCGAGTTATAAAGTCATAATTGTGAGATATAAAGCTAGAAATGTGCGATTATAAACTCGCAATTCTGACTTTTTTTTCTATTTCACATTTCTAACTATATCTCACAATGATGACTTTATAACTCGCAATTCTGACATTTTCTCAGCATTGTGAGATATAAAGTATATCTATTGCGAGTTATAAAGTCCCCTCCTTCAGTATTATCAGCTGCTATCGCGTTTCTCCGGAGCTGATTCCCCCTGAATTAGACTAAATTCCAGAATTAGGTTGTACATTTTAATATTGACGTTAATGCTATCTGTAATACATTGTTGGTTCTGGTCTGTTCCCTATCACTGCTCTCCCTGCTCTTATCCATGCTAGGCTGCATGGATGTGCAGGGAGTTCTTGTCCAGAACAGAACCGTACCGCCAATCCAAACTATATGCTAATTGTCTATCATCTTTGATGATAGTGGTCCTGACAGAACTGACTTTATGTCTCGCAACTGTGTGTTATATCTCGCAATTCTGAGAAAAAAAAATCAATTCTGACTTTATAACTCTCAATTCTGACTTTATATCACGCAAATTCTGATTTTATAACTCGCAATTCTGACTTTATATCACGCAATTGCGACTTTATATCTTGCAATTCAGACTTTATAAGTCACAATTGCCTTTTTTATTCTGTGGCGGACACAAGCTTCCATACTGTAGTGATTCGTTTAAAGGTCAGCATTGGGCAGGATGTGGAAAAGTAAAAAAAAGGGCTTTTTATCCGATTAATCAAAGAAATAATTGGCCAAAATAATCGATTATCAAAATAATCGTTAGTTGCAGTCCTAATTTGGACTATTTTAAACTCAGCGGGACGACAACTCCTGCAGAGAAGCCCAGTATCTGCGTGACTAGTAGCTCAAGATGCATGCAGTTTTGTTTATTAACCACTAGAGTGTCAAAAGTTACATAGTGTATCTTTAAGTTAAATGCATTAGAAATGATTTGAAGGGTCCTCCAGTAAAACATAGGCATAATAAGATATGTATTGGTCTACATTGAGCTTTTTGTAAGTAATGTCTCTCTTATGCCGTTTGGTGGGCAGCACCATCAATGCAAATAAGCATGTCAAGGTTAACCAAACCCACCAAAAGAAATTAAACTGTTCTGTTTATGTTATGATTTATCTTGGCCTGGGCCTTGCCAAGAATATATATGTCATTACTCTTCACATAATAACTCAACATTAAATGCATCAGCAATCTGATGGAATATATGCATGATCAATATGGAAAAAGCCTGATCTCAGCCATTGACTGATATTGATCAGAGACCAGCTGAATAAGTGAAGGTATAGATTATGAATAAGTGAATGTATAGATTTAGCTATTTATCTTTACCTCAAAGGGATGAAGTGTTTAGATTTATACGCCAAGTGATCAACTGAAAACAAGCAAATGTGATGAGATACAGAGATGCTCTTCCTGTTTCTTTTAACTTCTCAGGCGAATACATCCACATGCAACAGAACTGCAAATTCTCACTGCATCAAATCACAATAAACCTCTCCTCTTTTATTTCTCTTTTTTGTTTGTCAATTCCAAAAAATTACACTCACAAATCTTCACTTCTTGGACAGGCCATTTCCTGGTCCTTCACAACGTCCACAAAACCCAAGCCACATGATGTGCCGTCTTACCAGAGTGGATTGAAGGAAAATAAATATTCCTATAATTACAGAAGAGAAAAAGACGTAGGCAGATGTCTAACATGACAAACCCCAGATGGATATCTCAGTCAGAGTGGAGTATGCCTCCCAACCGCGTGCCTGCGAAGAGGTCTGCTGCTCTGGAGCATCATGGGCACTTTGTGTATGTTGAGATGCCATTGTGAGGCACGTTCTAGAAAAAGAGGCGACTTCATGTAATTTGGTAAAATAAATATTTGCCTCGGCACTTGGCAGCTGTATCTCTGTTGGGTCTTTTCCCATTCAAAATTGTTCAGAGAAAGCTACATTGTACATTTGGATTTGTGACGGTGGTCGAGTACGTTTTCTATTCTAAAGATATTTGTTTTCAAACATTTGAGATGCAGATTACTTTATTAAATTTGAAAACCAACCGAGCTGACGATGAGAAGGCACGAAAAGGCCTAAACACCTTCTTTTGGCCAAATTCAAAGGCAAAATCATGTGGATTCTTTAAGAAAAGACAATCCCAGAATGCATAAATCTTCATCTAATACATTTTATAATACTTATACTTAATGTATTAAAGTATTACACTGACAAATAGTCAAGTCAAGTCAAGTCACCTTTATTTATATAGCGCTTTTAACAAGCCCAATTGTTTCAAAGCAGCTTCACATTGTTAACAGGAAAATAATGCAACAGAATTTGTAGAGCCGTTGTGGTGAAACGGTGATGTTATCCAGCTAATTTCAAGTATCATATAGTGTCAATGCGGGCAGATCGGTAATATAGATGAAATTTAGGTGTCCCCAACTGAGCAAGCCAAAAGCCAGAGGCAACGGTGGCAAGGAACCAAAACTCCTTCAGGGTCAGAATGGAGAAAAAAACCTTGGGAGAAACCAGGCTCAGTCGGGGTGCCAGTTCTCCTCTGGCCGACGAACAAACAGTGTATGATTATAATTCTGGCAACATTGCAGGTCTTAATTCATATTAGGTAAATAGATATTCGTAAGATTATTTGAAAGATTGGAGTCGTCACGCCGAAGACGTGTAATAGTTAATAAATAGTTAATGTATTGTACTGTGTCTGTGAGTACTGTACCATTAGCTTAGCAACACTAAGGCCCTGTTTACACCTGGTATTAAAGGTGCAGTGTGTAATATTTATGATGATCTATTGACAGAAATGCATAATAACATAATAACAATAAAAACATAAAGATTTTTTTCAGTGATGTATAAAGACCTTACATAATGAACCGTTATGTTTTTATTACCTTAGAATGAGCCATTTCTATCTACATACATCGTGGGTCCCCTTACAGTGAAGTCACCATTTTGCGCCGCCATGTTTCTACAGTAGCCCTAAACGGACAAAACTGCTCTACAGAGCTGCTGTCTCAGGCGAAAAACATCTTTGTCCTGTGTCGGCCACCGTAGCTTCTCTATGCGCTTCGAAAGGGAGGGATGAGCAGTGGGCAGTTGCAACTTGCTACCTCACCAATAGATGCCGCTAAAATGTACACAGTGCACCTTTAAAATGTGGTTTTGGTCGATTGGATCACAAGTGGATGACACTAAATACAGGTGTAAACGGGGTGTAAAAACGTTTTGAGCTTGTTCACTTTTGACCACTTCCAGAGGTAGTCGAAAACGCATTCAACCGGATTGCTAGTGTAGACGCTCATGTGGTTGGATGTGTTCGAACAACCACAAAAGACCGCCTACCCTCCGTCTACTGACCTAACAAGTAAACATTATGGGAAGCATGCTAGTCAGACAGGATTTAAACTTTGTCGACTGTTTGGTTTGAAGACAAAAAACGCTCCACGCACAAAGTTCTCTCCCTATTCCTAATTTCTAACACACACACTCACAGCATTCGGCGTGATCTTCTCAGAGCAGAAACGAAAGCTGCTGCTCTCCGTATGTTTTTCCGTCATCTCCAGGCTTTTCATATGTACATTTTGCAAGTTTATTTTGTCCATTAGATCGAAAGATCTAAACACATACATTTACCCGCCCATAGACCCTCCTCTTGAAGAAATCAGGACAGAAGTGGTTTAAAGTGGACAAAAGAGATGGATTAAAACACCATGTGTAAACGGGTATGTGTCTCCCTCGTCTACTTCGAACAAAACGCATCTTTATACCAGGTGTAAACAGGACCTAAGAGAGAACACTGACCTAACCTGTTAACACTAACCTATTGATTTAAATTGCGAGTTTCACATAAGCAGCAGTTTAAGCCACACATACGTTGTTGTCTATGTAGAGTGTTTTTATGAAGTTCAATTTCAGTTTGGTTTCTCCCTTAAAAGGTAGTTGCCACAAGGCAGCAAGGTTGGAATATAGTCATGGGTGTCATGATATTCACATTAGTACAGATTTTCTTAGTGCATGCTGATGTTTCTCGATACACTACAGTGGAGTTTTTTCCAGCTGCACGTTTTGAAGAGGAAATGATGGGTCATTGTTCCTGTGGCAAATCCCCTCCTGCATTCATACCTGCTCGTACCTTTCAGATCTATTCAGCTGCCCAACTGACAAAATGTCTTCTATGAGAAAGGGTCAGGAACCCATTAAACACCAGCTTTGATAACAATGACCCCCAGCCATGCTAAGACCCCACTTCCTCCATCTGCCCTTGTGCTGTCTACTCCTCATTCCAGCCATCCGTTTTTGTCATAAGATTAAAAAATGTGCAACATATAAAATATTTCATTCTTTGTAAAGACAAAATGTATTAATAAATTAAATTTCAATGCCAATAATATTCAGTAATATGTATCTTAAAAATAAAGACTGGATTGGAATGTATGGTTCCATGAAGAACCTCCAACATCCATGGAACCTTTCCATTGCACAGAATTTCAGGTTATTTCAGAACTGTTCTTTTTGGAACCAAAATGGTTCTTCTATGGCATTTCTGTGAAACCCCCCTTTGGAACCATTACTTTTATGAGTGTATACTCCTACAAAATAAAGGTTCTTCACTGGAACATAGCTTCAGCAAGAAACCTTTGTTATTAAGTTGTACTGTTAACAGTTGTAGGATCTCCAGAATAGTATATTGGTTTCTGGTTTATTTGAAGAAGGTTTCTAAAGAGATAAAGAATAATATTAATTATGAAACTTGAAAAGGGGATTTCATTACTGGACCTTTAGATTCTGATTGGAAGAACAAAAATGTATAAATTGTATTTTGGTTGAATTTTTGGTTGAAGTCTAATTTTCGACCATTACAATTGTTTGCATTAGGACATTACTTCATGACAATTAAACAATTATTAGACAGTGTGTGTGTGTGTGTGTGTGTGTGTGTGTGTGTGTGTGTGTGTGTGTGTGTGTGTGTGTGTGTGTGTGTGTGTGTGTGTGTGTCTGTGTTCGTGTGTGTACCTGGTATTCCCTATGTTAAGGGGACCAATCACAAGGATAGTAATACTAGTCATTTTTGACCTTATGAGGAAATTCTTTTGGTCCCCATGAGGAAAACAGCTTATAGTTTATAAACAGCTCATAAAATATTTTTCGAAAATGTAAAATTGCAGAAAGTTTTCTGTGATGGGTATGGTTAGGGTTAGTGTAAGAGGATAGAATGTACAGTTTGGACAGTATAAAAGTCATTATGTCTATGGAAAGTCCCCATGGAAACCTATGTGTGTGTGTGTGTGCGTGCGTGCGTGCGTGTGTGTGTTGTTGTTTATATGGTTTATGAAGACACAAATGTGTCTAATGACAAGAGTATTACAATGCCTGATGGGTAGATTTAGGGGTAGGGTTAGTATAAGGGGATATAATGTACAATTTGTACAGACTAAAACCATTACGCCTATAGTTAACGTAAACCACATATTCGTGTGTGTGGCCATTGCTGATTTCCTTGTTTTTCCTGCACTTCTCTCTGTCTCTCTATTTTCCACTGTGCTTGACAACAACACTTTTTCTACATATATACGAGATGTGTCTCTTTTAGCTGCACTAGTCATCTCTCTGGTGCGCAAAGCACATTTTTATCAGAATGACTCTTTCTGTGGCACTGCTCCCCTTTGGCCCGCTCCATCCGCACCAGTCTAGGTCTTAACAAGCCCGTGCCCATCGTTGCCAGCTATAAAAACAGGCCTTGCTGAAGATGCTTGGAGGATGTGGTTATTACTGCACAGAGGTCCAGGCCAGTTTCAGTAAATGATGCTCCAAACTTAGCCAAAAAGGAATGACTCGGGCTTCTTCTCATCATTTCTCATTTGTGCAGTGCATGAGTCAGCCCTAGTGATATTATTTGTTCCAGAGCAAACACACACTCTGTCTTTCTCTCCCTTAGTCTGTCCGTTTCTCTCTCTCTCTCTCTCTCTCTCTCTCTCTCTCTCTCTCTCTCTCTCTCTCCGTCTCACTCCTCTCCGTCTCCCGCCTTGAAACGCCGTGATTTCAGGCCAGCCCAAGAGTAAGTAATTCAAAAAACATGCTCATAATTTGCTATGACATGTTTCATTTCTGAACTCAGATCAGATAGCATCTCTATTCTGGGCGTCCTGCGGACAGAAAAGTGGGGATATTTGGGCAAGCTGGAAATGAGTTTTGCATGCTCCAGAAAGGTATTGTGACTGGATGGTATCGATTTGTTTATTCTTCGTTTGCGTCTACAGAGCTCAAATGAGCCATAATCTCTCATGTGGATGTCAACGTGAAAACGATCTAGCGGCTCATTAAAAAAATGCCTGAAAAAAGCAAGTGACAGATAGGGTGGTAGGGCATATTTAGGCCGAGTCTGTCCATTCTACTAGATGAGAAGTTTGGAACAAACTAAAAGTTCAGAAGACGTGAAAAAACAATGCTGTGTCGAACGAGGTCAGGGTCACACTCAAAATCTACATTTCAGCACCAGCGTGCTGCCAACACAAGCCACAAATATGAGGATTTTCCCTGAAAAGTCAGGCTGAGGGGAAACAAAGCGCTTGGAGAAACAGATATAAGGAGGGTGAGATGTGGGTTTAAGAGCTGGCCAGATACCTGCTGAGCTTTAATTTGGGTTAGAGTTGAGCGTGAAGACAGACTTGAGCGCTAGTTTCACACATACACACTCTCATGTTTTCTAACACACATTATCATAGACTTCTAATGTTTTTAACTATATTTATTAATATTTACTACAGACTAACTGCAACTCCAATAATAAATACAAGCAATTATAAAACAAACATTATGATATTAAATATTATGGGCCAGGTTTACTCTTTTAGTGGATTTACTAAAGACACGCAGTGATAAATTAGCGCTGAAAAGGCATGGACAGGGTTGTTTTTACGGCTGGCCTTATTGGATATGCATATGTAGGAGTTTCCCTTTCAGACGAAAAATTTATGAGAGAATTTTTAAATGAATCATGCAAGGTGATTTACAAAGGTTTGCGATTGTCAATTTACTGGTATTTGCGCCATTATTTACCACCCACAAAAAGCATGTCTTAAACCAGACACTTATTTGCACTGCTCTCGGTGGACTGTGTTGGTCATTATGGAAAATGATTCGGCCGCGTCTAATTCACGTCATTAGATCATTCAAGTTCAAGTTTCAAGTTTCAAGTTTATTTGTCATTACACATGTACAAGTACAGTATAACGAAATGAAGTTTGAGCAAGCCTCCGGGCCTCAGCCATTTCAGGCGCCGCCACACGCTCTCCAGAAATACAAGAATGCAGTTTAGCAAGCATTACATAGCAAACACAACAAAACATAACATAACACAGTACACATGGTCACGTGATGGGATTTTTTGTATGGAGTGGGAGAGGAGATAGATAAGGACAGGCAGACGGATGGAGGGGGGCTGGGATCGGGATCGGGTGTGTATGGTGCGAGTGAGTCTGAGATTGTGTTGTGTGAGAATGCACAGAACTTTCCATTTCCATCTGGGTTTTTTGGGGTTTTTTGTTTTTTTGTTTTTTTTAATTGCACTCATGCTAATTTGCCCTGTTTTGTAAATCTTAAAAGATTTTGTTTTTTGTTTTTTTTTCTCAGATTTATCTAATTTTGATGACTTTTTCTACATTTGTGTTACCATAAATATAGGTTATTTTATTAATGATTATTAATGGTTATTTATTTTTTATTGCAGACTGGGAAAATTACATTTGTAGAATTATTTATAGTATTTATGACCACATTTTCCCTTTGAGGACGTTCTCAAAAAGAGGTTTTGTCAGATTTGGCTTACTTCTGGGGACATTTTGCAGCAGTTATTGTCCCTAATGTATAGCTAGGTCAGAAACACACTCTCACTCACTAGGGAAATATCGCTCTGCCCTTCAGTTGCCTTCCAGCACCTTTAGTAAGGCCCATTACCTCTGTACCCAGTCCCTAATGTCCCTAAAGCCCGTCTTATCACCTCAAGCCAAAAAAAAACCAAAAAAAACTAAAGTGACCCCACAACAACAAACCCTCTCTTAACGGACAATGTTAAAATAATGCCAATCCACAGCACAAATGAAGTAGATTCTGTGTGTTACCTACTACTGAATTTACTACTGCTTTACACTTATGAATATTCATATTCATATTCTTCATTTGTTACAGCATTGTGGAAACTGACATTTTTATATGCAGTCCTGTTTCTCCAAGACATGTTAGCATAAAGCTATCTGTTTCCTCCTCAGGCACAGAAGGACAGATGCTATCAAACAATTAGGCAAATCCTCCTCTGAAAGCTGTCTGTGAGCTGAGAAACCCCACAAAAACAAACCCTGGAAAAAAAGGGCATTCCACAGAGCCCCAGAGAAAGCCCTCACAAATCAACAGCGGTAAACGGGTGATAATTGCTCGCGTTGCTTCAACAGCTGTACAAGCTGATGTGCTCACGGGAGGAAGAATAGCCCCTTTCAGACTGACTCCCTGTCCTATTCGCACCACTTTTACTCCTCTCACTCCAGAAGAAACATCCTCAACCTGCCCATCCAATCCTTTCTCAACCATTTTTTTTTTTTTTTTTTGGTCTTTGAAAGCACTTTTAACCCTTTAAAATGTGTCTTTTTGCCTGTATTCACACTTTTTCTCATAAAGACCAGGCCAGCAGTTTGTTGAAAGTCAGGGAACTTTCCAGAGGTCATGTAATTCAAGACCACTGGCCTGGGGGTTGTGTCCCAGGTCAAATGCAAGCGTGGTAAAATTGGATTTGTCTTTACCTGCCTCTTCACTCCATTGAAAAGGGTAATCAACAATGTCTGGCTGATTGAAACAATAGTCCTTCATTGCAACAGATAAGGAGCTCTGGCTTGAGGGGGACAGAGAAAGTTCCTTCACTTCAAAGCGGACACTGGACGCTATCGGACACCGACCTGGTTGAAAATCCAATTTAAGGCAGGGTAGGGGAACGTGCGTAGAACTGAAGACCTGAAACAAAACCAGTTGTGACCCCCCAGATCTGATTAGTTCAAAAAGTCTGTCAAGACAATGAGAAGCACGAAGCATGACCTCCTTCAATTGAAAACGGACTTGAGATCTGAGAACAACCCAGCTTTGTAATTGAATCAAGCTTTGCGGACGCCACAAAACATTTGTGGGAGGTAAGAGACGTTTGGCATAAATCTCATTATTAATACTTCAAGAAGGAATCATTGACGCTGATGGTCAATCTAGTGGACAATGGATGGCAGGGAGGCTTCTTTCCAGATAAAAGTGTGTGATGGGGCTAAAAGGTAATGTGAGATATCTCTCAGTTTGGTGCAAAGGAAACAACTTACAAATACTTAAATTATCCTGATGACAGTTAACATTTTGCAGTTGTGGCCCACCAGTAGAGCGATGAGCTCATATGTGTGAGCACTCAAATTCTATCATACCCGAGAGGCGCTTGGGAAAATAAACCCCACTACTGCATACAAACCCGTGGAGGGAAAGGAGGGGCCGTATAAAGCCCAGGTGCTCAGTAAAATAATATTTAAAATTTTGGTTTTATACCCTCAGCAGTAAAAACATGTTCCAGAATATCTCTTTTATTAACATTTGAAATGTTTTATCCAGAACTTTCATTTTTGATTCCAAACAGATTATTTGGTTGGACCTGCACTTCAAACAAAATATTTGAAAAGATACCAACCATCTTAATTTTAAACACATTTGACTTTTTTTTTCTGATGTGAAATTTTTTTTTTTTTTGTTACAGTATGTCTATTCTTGTTTTGTTTATGTGTTACTGTTCCCTTTCCCTATTTATGTCTTTATTCTCTCTCTTTTTGTCCTAGTTATCCTTCTTTGTCTCTTTATCTACATGTTAATACCAGGGAGTGAGACCAATTTCATGCATCTGTAAAAGTTCTTCACTGCCTTTCTTAAAGGAAGTTGAAAACTTCATTTCCCAATTTTATGTGGATAGAACTGTCAGTATTTCTAATCCACATTCACTACACTTAAAACAAATTCCTGGAAACTTTGAAATCAGGTATTTCACAACATTTTGAAAATCCCTATTTTACTTGCACTCCCTGTAATTGTCTCCCAGTTCCTAAAGCAGAGATGGGCAACTTCAGTCCTGGAGGGCCACTGTCCTGCAGAGTTTAGCTCCAAACCGAATCAAACACACCTGAACAAGCTAAATGTCTTCAGGATTACTAGAAAGCTACAGGCAGGTGAATTTTTATCAGGATTGGAGCTAAACTCTGCAGGACAGAGACCCTCCAGGACCGAAATTGCCCATCCCTGTCTTAAAGGGATAGCTCAAACAAAAATAAAACTTTTTTTTTTTTTTTCTATGGAAAACAAGACATTATGAGAAATGTCCTGGTGTTTGTTTGTCATTCATTCATTCATTCATTCATTCATTCATTCATTCATTCATTCATTCATTCATTCATTCATTCATTCATTCACTCATGTTGTGCCCTTTGGCTTATTTATTTTTATTTTTTTAACTGTAGCATGTACAATGCTATAAAAACTTTAATTTATGGTCCAGTTCTCACTATTAAGTTGTTGCTTGTTAGGATCCATATTACTACGATATTGGCTGTTTATTAGCACATTTTAATGCCTTATTCTGCATGACCATATTCTACATCCCTTAATCCTATCCAATACTATATACTGTATATAACTTACTAACTATTAAAGGTTTAGTCCAAATTTTCAGACATGAGACATACACTTTATACACTGATGGAATTTAGGCTTTTATTGACATAATAAACATTGATCAACTCACACATCAGTTGTGGTAAACAGAAGCTCAGTCATGTTCACTTGAAGCGTGAGAACCAATGAGGTACATTCCTGTGTTACGCAGCACGTTTGAGCTTCAGCAAGAACCAATGAGGTTCATTCTCGTGTTACGCAGCACGTTTGAGCTTCTGCAAGAACCAATGAGGTTAATTCTCATGTTAGATAGCACGTTTGAGCTTCTGTAAGAACCAATGAGGTTCATTCCTGTGTTACGCAGCACGTTTGAGCTTCAGCAAGAACCAATGAGGTTCATTCTCGTGTTACGCAGCACGTTTGAGCTTCTGTAAGAACCAATGAGGTTCATTCTCGTGTTACGCAGCACGTTTGAGCTTCAGCAAGAACCAATGAGGTTAATTCTTGTGTTACGCAGCACGTTTGAGCTTCAGCAAGAACCAATGAGGTTAATTCTTGTGTTACGCAGCACGTTTGAGCTTCAGCAAGAACCAATGAGGTTCATTCCTGTGTTACGCAGCACGTTTGAGCTTCAGCAAGAACCAGTGAGGTTCATTCTCGTGTTACGCAGCATGTTTGAGCTTCCGCAAGAACCAATGAGGTTTGTTCTCGTGTCACGCAGCATGTTAGAGCTTCAGCAAGAACCAGTGAGGTTCATTCTCGTGTCACGCAGCACGTTTGAGCTTCAGCAAGAACCAATGAGGTTCATTCTCGTGTTACGCAGCACGTTTGAGCTTCAGCAAGAACCAGTGAGGTTCATTCTCGTGTTACGCAGCACGTTTGAGCTTCTGCAAGAACCAATGAGGTTAATTCTCATGTTAGACAGCACGTTTGAGCTTCTGTAAGAACCAATGAGGTCCATTCTTGTGTGTTACGCAGCACATTTGAGCTTCAGCAAGAACCAATGAGGTCCATTCTTGTGTGTTACACAGCACGTTTGAGCTTCAGCAAGAACCAATGAGGTTCATTCTCGTGTTACGCAGCACGTTTGAGCTTCAGCAAGAACCAATGAGGTTCATTCCTGTGTTACGCAGCACGTTTGAGCTTCAGCAAGAACCAGTGAGGTTCATTCTCGTGTTACGCAGCACGTTTGAGCTTCAGCAAGAACCAATGAGGTTCATTCTCGTGTTACGCAGCATGTTTGAGCTTCCGCAAGAACCAATGAGGTTCATTCTCGTCACACGCAGCATGTTAGAGCTTCAGAAAGAACCAGTGAGGTTCATTCTCGTGTTACGCAGCACGTTTGAACTTCAGCAAGAACCAATGAGGTTCATTCCTGTGTTACGCAGCACGTTTGAGCTTCAGCAAGAACCAGTGAGGTTCATTCTCGTGTTACGCAGCATGTTTGAGCTTCCGCAAGAACCAATGAGGTTCATTCTCGTGTCACGCAGCATGTTAGAGCTTCAGCAAGAACCAGTGAGGTTCATTCTCGTGTCACGCAGCACGTTTGAGCTTCAGCAAGAACCAATGAGGTTCATTCTCGTGTTACGCAGCACGTTTGAGCTTCAGCAAGAACCAGTGAGGTTCATTCTCGTGTTACGCAGCACGTTTGAGCTTCTGCAAGAACCAATGAGGTTAATTCTCATGTTAGACAGCACGTTTGAGCTTCTGTAAGAACCAATGAGGTCCATTCTTGTGTGTTACGCAGCACATTTGAGCTTCAGCAAGAACCAATGAGGTCCATTCTTGTGTGTTACACAGCACGTTTGAGCTTCAGCAAGAACCAATGAGGTTCATTCTCGTGTTACGCAGCACGTTTGAGCTTCAGCAAGAACCAATGAGGTTCATTCCTGTGTTACGCAGCACGTTTGAGCTTCAGCAAGAACCAGTGAGGTTCATTCTCGTGTTACGCAGCACGTTTGAGCTTCAGCAAGAACCAATGAGGTTCATTCTCGTGTTACGCAGCATGTTTGAGCTTCCGCAAGAACCAATGAGGTTCATTCTCGTGTCACGCAGCATGTTAGAGCTTCAGAAAGAACCAGTGAGGTTCATTCTCGTGTTACGCAGCACGTTTGAGCTTCAGCAAGAACCAATGAGGTTCATTCTCGTGTTACGCAGCACGTTTGAGCTTCTGCAAGAACCAATGAGGTTCATTCTCATGTTAGATAGCACGTTTGAGCTTCTGCAAGAACCAATGAGGTTCATTCTCGTGTTACGCAGCACGTTTGAGCTTCTGCAAGAACCAATGAGGTTAATTCTCATGTTAGACAGCACGTTTGAGCTTCTGTAAGAACCAATGAGGTCCATTCTTGTGTGTTACGCAGCACATTTGAGCTTCAGCAAGAACCAATGAGGTCCATTCTTGTGTGTTACACAGCACATTTGAGCTTCAGCAAGAATGCTTACAGTATATACTCACTCCTTAAAGACACACACACACACACACACACACTTACACCCTTGACCTTTAGCAGCAGGGCTCT
Source organism: Paracanthobrama guichenoti (assembly GCA_018749465.1). NCBI lineage: Eukaryota > Metazoa > Chordata > Actinopteri > Cypriniformes > Gobionidae > Paracanthobrama > Paracanthobrama guichenoti. The sequence continues at coordinate 31,275,114 of CM031950.1, read as the reverse complement.
TATTTGTCAATGAGTGTGTTTGTAGCCATAGCCTCTTCACCCCTGATCAGGACCAGGCCATGGAAAATTTGATCACATTAGCCACATGTTGCTTCTAATATCATTTCAATAAAAAGGACGCTGCCCTCATAGACATAAAGCAGCCATGTAAAGTTCACCGGCCGTTGCTGCTAGCCACGGAGAGAGCCATGGGGGTCTGCTGCTAATTTCCCGCCCCAAGCTATGTAATCTATGGCAGAGATTAGGGTAAAGCAGTTATTCTTGACTATTTTATTAAGAGGTGCTTTAGGCGCTGGAAGAGGGGCTTTATTGCTTTTCAAACGGCGTGCCATACAATACAAGACAAACATTTGCTGTTATTTCAGCAAACTCGAGTCAGATGTGGCGGCTCTTTTTTTCAGGAGGAACTTGGCATCAAAGAAAAGTCTCTTAAAACAAAAATCTTCCCTTCTGCACAGGTCTCGCCCTGAACTGTGTCCGGTAGATAAATAGGGAGGTGTCAAAAGAACAGGCAGGAGTCCCACACCTAGTTTTAATTAAAAGAGAGAGTGCTGACATGCACAGAGGGAGGGACGATCGGATTCGCAACTGTTACATTTTCAGCACGTTTATGTGCGCGTGTGCTTTTCCCAGATTATAGCCAACACTTTAGGGGTTCCGAACTAACATTTATATGTCGAGTTCATGGTAATTTCAATTAGGTGTAAGACAAGAACAAAAATATATGACCTCTGAAACCAAAAAAAACAAAACAATGACAGACCTAGACAAGCTATATGTGACCCTGGACCACAAAACCAGTCATAACGGTCAATTTTTTAAACATCATCATGAATAAATACGCTTTTCATTGATGTATGGTTTGTTAGGATAGGACAATATTTGGCCAAGATACGGTTTGAAAATCTGGAATCTGAGGGTGCAAAAAAATCGAAATATTGAGAAAATCACCTTTAAAGTTGTCCAAATGAAGTCCTTAGTAACACATATTACTAATAATAATACATTTACGGTAGGAAATTTACTAAATATCTTCATGGAACATGATCTTTACTTAATATCCTAATTATTTTTGGCATAAAAGAAAAACTGATCATTTTGACCCATACAATGTTTTGTTGGCTATTGCCACAAATATACCCATGCGACTTATTACTTGCGACTTATGGTTTTGTGGTCCAGGGTCACATATAGCAAACAATATTCTATTAATCAAGAAATACAATAGAAAATGTATTAGTGGTGTAATATTATGTATTACGGAGTGTGTCTTGGGCTGTCAAGGCTGTCTGAAATGCAGTTATCAAAAAATATGATCCATCAAAGACCAGACCGAAACCTGGTTTGAATTTTTTTTATTGATTTTCTGTCTAACTCTGTACCAGGAAAATTAGCCAGATCTTCTCTTACACACATAGTTGAACTTGATCCACATGCCGTAACTGCAGTAAGTAGCAAGGGCAACCGGTGTGCTTTAAAACAACCTAAACTAATGACCTTTAACCTCCTGACATTCCAAATATGCCATTCAAACACCAAATAATAATAAACAAAACGTGGGTAATGGACCTCAAATGGTGTATAGGTGCAGTAAGAGGACAGAGCAACGCAGATTAAAAAACAGTTACAGTTAATAAATAAATATTTGCTGCTGTCAACAGCATTTTAAAATTCCCGCACCTCTGACTTCTATTATGATGACATGTTGCACTGAATTTCACAATAGCTGAGGAAATGAATCATGTAATTGGCTAGAAAAGCAAAAGTCAGTTTGAGTGTGATCAAAAGTCTTTGTTTCTCAGGAGACGTAACAGAAAACATTTGTTGGCCTGTCCGGAGCTCATCTGACTGCTGCTGCATATGGGCAACACCAGACATATTGAAACTGGAGTGCTTTGTATAAGATACTGCCTGGTATTGTGTATATAAGTGTACATTGTATATATATATATATATATATATATATATATATATATATATATATATATATATATATATACACAATTATTTTCTCACGCATTATTGGCTTGAAATCCAAACCCATAGTCGTAGTCATATTGCCAGTTTACATCATTCCCTCTGCAAAGCCGTAACAGTTGCCAAAGTTGTCACAACAACAAAATGTGCTGTGAGACTGTGTGGAACTCCCTAAAAACCTCAAAAGCCTGAAAATAATTTCAATAATGCTAACATCAGGAACTTCAATTTGACTGACAGGCTGTCCTCGGGAAGAAAAGGCATTTGTTTCGAATAACTTATTTCCAATTAAAACTTTAATTGACATCTTCAAAAACCTCAGAGACATTTGTGAATGGTCAGCTTAGGAGAGGACAAAAAAACCACACAGGCTGGTATTCTAACCGCTCATAAAACACTACTCCGAAACCGGATCTTCACTTTATGCGAGCTGAAGGATGTGGGTTGAGTCGACGGGGAGAAAAAGAGTGTGAGAGAGAAAAAGCAAATATCAGAAGTCACAAAGTAGACTTGTGTGAGTTAAACGCTGCCCTCTGCAACCCTCCAAATGCTCTAAATCACACAAATCCACTGAGATGCCCAGAGAAAAGGTCTCATTGATGAAAAAGAACAGCCAAAAATGGGTATGGCTTTATCCTCATTTGCAATTGCAAATTATGAGCCCAACCTTGACCGCTCACAAAAAGTATTTGAAAATCATTTTTAAATTAACCTAAATTATTTTATAAGGGAATAAACTACTCAACTCATACTCTCCTCAAACATTGCTTAACAATTTTGGTTTAATGTATTGTCATTTGTGGAGAAAACGATAGGAATTGTATAGTTTCAAAGGGAACTTGGTCAGGCCGAGAGGGTCAAAAGTTGCCTAAATATTAGTTTGAAAAGGCAAGCGTACTTCCTCCTCAAGCACGTGTGCTACACCTCTAGGTGGACGACTCTGGCCTGCCCTCTGCAGAATGTCCGAGCAGGCCAAACAGAAGCAAGCTAGCGAGCAAACTGCCGTGTGTCTTTGTGTGAGGGAGTTAATGATTATCTCCCGGGTGGACGAAGACTGTGGCGCACTGCCAGTACAGTGCAGGAACGTCCCTCTTCCCTTTGTAGACGCTTCTAATCTGGTGAAAGCCTCTCCCTTGAGACCATCCCATGATAATGTCATAGACACAGAGGGTATAATAGAGCAATTTGTTTACCTTCCAAAGCCTTGATCTCTCTCAATCCTGCCTTTCTCTGTCTCTCTTGCTCTTTCACGTGGAGCTCTGCACTGCTGGAGTGGGATGAGAACATATTGATCGGTGCTTTGGATTCAATAGAGCACTGCAAATTAAACTCAATGGAAAACAAATTTGTTTCGGGATTGTCACTCTGTTGTTGACCTAAAACGTCCAAACTGAGATTCACTTCAGGGAATAGTTCAGCCCAAAATGGGAATTATTTCATCATTCACTCAACCTCATGTGGTTTCAAACATGTATGAATTTAAGTGTGATTTAAAATATTACTCTAAGGATATATATGTGTGTGTATATATATATATATATATATATATATATATATATATATATATATATATATATATATATATATATATATATATATATATATATATATATATATATATTATTAGTAAATGTAATTGTAATCAAAAAAGCTCAAAATGTAATTGAGCTGTTTAAAAGTGCTGTTTTGTAATTTGATTAATTAGCATATCATTAATTATTAATATTGTGTGTATATTGTATATTTAAATTATTATTCTAAAATATATATATCAATAAAAATATATCTATAAAATCTATAAAAATATATCTAATTATATCTATAATGAAAAATTAGATAGATAGATAGATAGATAGATAGATAGATAGATAGATAGATAGATAGATAGATAGATAGATAGATAGATAGGTAGATAGATAGATAGATAGATAGATAGATAGATAGATAGATAGATAGATAGATAGATAGATAGATAGATAGATAGATAGATAGATAGATAGATAGATAGACAGATAGATAGATCTGCATTTTGTTTTGTTTGTTTTTTATTATTGATTTAAAATTCTGCTATCGCCATCTATAGAACAGGCACAATTGAAGTCATGTGACATTTACATTTATGCATTTTGCAGACGCTTTTACCCAAAGTGCCTTAGATTGCATTCAAGGTGTACATTTTAGCTTGGTGTACATTATACCTTGGGAATATAACCTATGATCTTGGTGTCGTTAATGTCATGCTCTACTGTTTGAGCTACAAAAATGCATAGATTTATGACTAATCAAAACAGATCCAAAGCATCAACCGGTGGCAGTGCTAACTGACTAATCTGCGCAACCCCTACCTTTGCAGTCTCCAGCCGCGGACTTGATACATACTTGCACCAACTCTCTTCAATCCCATCAACACCATTGCCCCCACCAGTGCTCATTCCTGTTCCTGCTCTCATCTCCTTTTCAGCAAGAGCAGTTTGTCAGGGTCAGAAAGCAATTCAAAACCTCTATTAATGAGTGAGAGAGAGAAAAGTGTGGTACGAGGAGGAGGAGGAGGGGGGTGGGATGCCTGCCATCAAAGCCGACAAGAAAAGAAGGCCAGGTGGTTGTGGGAATCTCGGCTCTTTTTGCAGAGATGGAATCTTCAGCGTAATTAACAGGCTGGAATCGGGGCCTTCTGAAGCCAGGAGGACAACCCCTCGGAGGGGACAATTTGCACTTTTACAAGAGCCGCTGGGGGACGGGGAGAAAGGAGAGGAAAAGGGAAACTATGGCATCTTTTATCGCCGAGACAAAGCGCCGCATCTTTTCAAAGGCCTGCGCTGGAGCTTCCAGAGCAGAGGAAGAGCGAGTGAAATAAAGAAGAAGAAAAACACAAGAGAGAGAGAAGGCGGTAGGAGCTGAAGAAGTGGACAGCAGTCGGAAAAGGGGCACCGGTGCCAACATGCGGTTCACAGAGAGAAAAGGGCCGGGGGAAGTAGCCGAGAGGGTGTGGGGGCGAGGGGGCCTGACATGCGGCCAACTTGTACACCCTCCCAGAATTCAACAGCTTCTCTCATTATCATTATTGCACAGGGTCCAAAACCAGCAACAAGCCTCTAAACGGACCTAAACTAGAGGTATGCACCCGCTAGAGACAAGACTTCAAACGCTGCCTAATATATACACTATAAAAACACACGTAGATTAAAAACTTGTGGCAAAGATATTAATATGCATTAGTATTGCTTTAACTGTTCTTTATATTACACCTTGGTGTTACATATTTTATTAAGTTATCCTTAACAAACGTTTTAGGGCTAATCTTAAAGGACCGTTAATATTAGTTATATTTATGATTTTACAGTATGTGTACTTACACTGTAGTTACCAAAGAAAGTACTGGTAATATAAGGTAACTACATGGGTTAAGGTTAGGTTTACTATTCAGGTTTATGGGTTAGGATAGGTTCAGGGTTAGTACCAAGTTATAACCCAGTTATTGTAATTGCTATAATAAGTACATGGTATGTACATGCGGAACAGGACTGTAAAATAAAGTGCTACCATTATAGTTACCGTCCATGATGTGAATGACCATTTAATTCTTTTACATTTTCCTAATCTTTAGTGCCGTCCTCCACACCACAGCTATAATGATAACACCGCAGAAGAACGATATTGTTAAAATCATTTTCACAACTATTTTTCCCAGCTGATGAACATTAAAAGCTTTGACAGCCAATCAGAATCCACAGGCTTTTATAATAAACAAAGTTATCACCTGGTATAGGTTATATAGTTATCGTTATAGTTATCTTTAAAGTTCTTTGCGTGAACAGGCCTTAACAATAAATAATGTCAAGTGAAGTCCTACATGCTAACAAGTATGAGGACATTTTTTTATTTTTTCAAACCACAACAAACTGTGTTATGCTGTTGATACTACAGTTGCTCCAACTATAAAAACTTAGGCATTTTTATTTGTAGCACAGTTTTTGGGAGTAAACTAACTACAACAGCAATTTTACTAACAGTTTCCAGTAGCCTGACAGTAGCTCAGCAGTTTTCCAGTGTTATTTGTGGTTTTTAATGTACATTGTTGTCGAATTGGTATTTAAGGCTTCAAAAGTAGCATGTATCTTCATAAAATAGTTTCCTCAACTCACAGTTCAATACTCAAAGCTCTGAGCAAAATCTTTCAGAAAAAAAGCATAACTTGACGTACTGAAGTCATTCTTGCCTCTGACTGACAAAAAGCCATATTCAGGTTTCCATTTCATTCGTTAGGACGCGTCAGACTCCAGTGTCAGATGGCTGACAGAGGCGGTGAAATATCCAGGGGTCAGATGCACGGCTGATAACGGCCCCTCAGCTTGACTGCCAGAGATGGGGCGTCTGCCCAGCACAAAATGCCATTTGTTGTCCATCACTCAGACACTGCGAGTTTAGCGCCGGCGCTGCGCTGAAAGGCACATTCACACAAGCTCACACACTGGATGTTTTTGCAATTCAATATTTTCACACACAGCCTCATCATTACGCTGGAACCGGAGCCTCGCTGGAGAGAGCCTGCGCTTTCATGGACAGGCAAATCGCAGTTCGAGATTGAAGTTAATAGCCCATCTTGAAATGTTTTGCTGACTCCCTAAAAACCCCTTCTCAGCATTTCACTAACAATCTGACGAGGGCTTTCAGGTTTTTTTTTTCTTCTTTTGACCGAAGTGAAAACACCCATATGCCACACACTTTAGATCTAGTAGTCAACTGAGAGGTGACAGTAAAGACCACATTATGCAAATGCCCTCTGAAAATACATAAAATTTTGAAGATCACATTTTGCATATTTGACTACTTAAAAAATACATAGTTTTCATAAATATATAAGTTTTTACTGTGTGAAAGGTTTTTAAAAGAACATTTATTTTAGGATAATTTTTTGAATGAAGATTAATGAGCCCGAGGCTTACATGAAGTTTAAGTGTTCACCTGTAAAAAAAAAAAAAAAAAAAGAAAAAAAAAAGAAGAAGAAGCAGAAAGTGCAAGTGCAAGTGGCCAGGGTTTGGTGTGTGTGCCAGTAATGATTTGTTTAGGATGTCGGCCTTAAAGTGGTTAAAGAAAATGGCGGCAGCTTGAGGTTTTATATATTTTTCCAGTAAGCCGCACTGTAGTTAATGAAATTTAACACACCAATAGTGCCGCCTCTCCCTCGAGAGCAAGAGCTTCATAATCAGCGTGCCAACACTCTCGTTTTTTATGAAAACAAATTGCAGCCAGGGAGATGGACTAATTGTGTTGCGACGCAGAGCAAAGAGAAACAACCATTCACGTAATTAAGCCAATTTTCATGGACAAAAATAGTTGAAGGGGCAGTAAGCAAGAGCATTCATCTGGTACACAGCGCACGATCCCACCCCCGCTCATGCGTACAAAGAAAAGTTAAGCATTAAGCAAATATAGGCTGCCTCACCCTGAGAAAGTCACTGGATAATGATGGTTCAATTACAGTGGATCCTAGCATACCGCACTGTCCAATTATGAAAAATGATGATGGGCTGACAGAGGTCTTGGAGAACATGAAAGACATCTTTATCAAAGCAAATCTAAGCACTCTATCTCTAAAGTACAAAACGACTCTACCACCGCCATTACGGCACGTCATACCATCTTGATGAGACAGAGCTGCCCATCTTCCCCTGTAATGACAAAAGATGGAGGGCAGAAGATGAGTTCAAAAGATAAACGTGGAGGCCGGGCCCTTTGAAAATGTGCTCTCTAGTAAAGTTGAAAGTGAGCGGCGAGCGGTAATGCTCAGCTCGAGTGGCCCACTGGGGAATGACATCCACTCTCTTATCGCCAAAGGATGCAACATCAAGGTCTGACCAAACAGCCCACGGTAGCTGTATACGGAAGCATGGGAACTTCAGCGGGGAATTACAGAATACGTGTGTGTGTGTGTGTGTGTGTGTGTGTGTGTGTGTGTGTGTGTGTGTGTGTGTGTGTGCGCACTGCAGGGGAGAACTGCCGCTCTAAACATCCCGAAAGTTGCCAAAACCACCAGCCTAGCCTGCTTCGCATAGGAAGCGTGCTCACTTCCAAGGAAAAATTTGTCGTTTTTAGAGAGGAATTTCCCCTAAATATTGGAAACAAATTCCTGAGTAGGTTTCATTTCAGTGCACATACTCCTAGAATATGTGACCCTGGACCACAAAACCAGTCATAATGTTCATTTTTTTATGACTTTTCCATTGATGTATGGTTTGTTAGGATAAGACAATATTTGGCTGAGATACAACTATTTGAAAATCTGGAATCTGAGGGTGCAAAAAAATCTAAATATTGAGAAAAAAGCCTTTAAAGTTGTCCAAATGAAATCCTTAGCGAGGCATATTACTACTACAAATAATTTTTTTTATATATTTACAGTAGGAAATTTACTAAATATCTTCATGGAACATGATCTTAATGATTTTTGGCATAAAAGAAAAATTAGATAATTAGATCATTTTGACCCATACAATGTATTGTTGGCCATTGCCACAAATGTACCTGTGTGTCTTCTGACTGGTTTTGTGGTCCAACACATTTGTGAGAAATTCTTTGAGCCCAGCTTTTGTGCAGCTTGTGGTGTTCACCATCCACAACAATATTAATTTGGCTCCCCATTAAAACGCAGCACAACTGGGTGCCTCGAAATATTGGATGGAAACTTCCCTGGCACTTTCTGGGCAGGAGTTACGACACCAAGACGTTTTACGGCCTAAAATTAGCAACTCTGAACACATGATGCAGGGTTAATTATTTCTCACAGTCTTTCCCGGTGGGTGTGCAGAGCTACTTTTTCCTTGTACAGTATCGACCAACTCCAGCAACGGAGCTTTTGGAGGTCGCACAATGTAGAAGACGTTTCATTGTGTAGGGTTTTTTTAGTCAGAAGTGCCCTCCTGCTGTAGAGCTGAGACCAGCGTTTGCTTGCATTATACGAGAGCAACGTTTAGAAAAGGATATTCTGAGAATGCCTTATTATTATATATATTCATGTTGTTCATTGCACATGCAAAAACTGTTTTCTTCCCACATGCTCTTGTTGCCCCTGCATTTAGTACTTTGTGATTATCAAAGTCTTGCCATTTATAAAAAAATGTTTTTGTCATAAATACAAGTATACACAGTCAAAATTAAAATGTATTCAGACACCTTCAACATTTTCTCACATTATCAGTTTATTCGTTATAGTTCAGAACATGGTAATAAAATATGACAATAACTCAGAGTTAAACTGTGTCAGAACAAATTCATCTTGATAATGTCAGATAACTTTAATAGAAAGGTATGTAATGGATTACAACCAACCAATCAGCTGTCAGCTGTTGGATTTAAATACACAATTAGATCATACCAATTTAGGTCAACCAATCACCAAGCAATGCTTCATTTTGTTCAGTCTGTGGTGTCAAAGGTCGCATTAGCAATTAAAGAAAAAACACTCAAGCAAAACATGCTCAGGTCAAAGTGTCTGAATAATTTTGGTCCCACATTTATTTTATATATTTTACTGATAGTATATTTTGGGTATACTAAGTCACAGTTTACTTTATTTTGCTATCCTCACTTACATAAATGAACTATAGATTCCTGCACCCACTAGTAAAAAATTATATCTGGTGTCTGAATAATTTTTGGTTTGACTGTATATATAACAGAGATTGTGTTTAGATTGCATTATTTTTATTATTTAAAATGAATAACCTTCGAGTTTGACCAGCACTGTCAAAAACATGGATTTCCACATAACCCAGCAATGGTTGATTTTAACCTAGCATTTTGTTTTTTTGTTTTTTTTACATTTACTGTATTAAATTGAAGCAAATGTTGCTAAAATAAAATAGCAAATATATATATATATATATATATATATATATATATATATATATATATATATATATATATATATATATATATATATATATATATATATATATATATATATATATATATATATATATATATATATATATTAATATTCTTTAGTCTGTTTGCAATTGTTATATTATATAAATATATATATATATATATATATATATATATATATATATATATATATATATATATATATATATATATATATATATATATATATAATGTTTGCAATATAACAATTGCAAACAGACTAAAAATATAATTACAAAGATATGCAAATATTTTCAGCAATTTAATTGTCTAAAATAAATGATTACTTTAGGTTCAATGGCAAATACAAGGCAGCATGCATAGCAAGAAAGAATAATGAGCTACAATTCACTCAAAACACCGGTGCGTCCGCTTCTACGGCCAAGGAGTTGCAGACAGCCTGTGCTGTAACATGATAAGCACGTCTCTCTCACAGACATGGCTTTAACAGTTCTGTAATGGCTGTCTTTCCCCTCCTGCACACTGCACCCTACTCTACTACAGCATGGGGGCCTGTTCTTAAATATCCTTTTTTTCTTAAAAACAAGGCTTGAGAAAAAAAAAAAAAAAAATGAAATGCATTATTCTGGGAGGAAACACAGCAAGACACTAAAGTCATCTTTAAGGTATGCACACGACTGCCAAAACACAGTCAAGTGATAGGCTTAGACTTTTCCTACAATTGGGTGAACGAAAAGGGAAAAAGAAAAAAAAGGGTGTGCAGTTCCAGTGCGGCAGAGAACAGCTGAAACAGTGTTTAGACACACGCGTAAAGGCCCTCCCACGAACGAGTCACTATGATGTCATAAAGAGGTGCCACAAGCGAACAACAACAGCACAGTACAGTAAAAAGAAAAAAGAAACTAAGTAGAATGAATGACGTGTGACAAATGTGAGCAAGGTTGAGATCGAGCTGCCTCACCTTTGGGAAGCACAGAGCGATTCACGCAGTGAGCTGAGCTCAGGTGGGCAGGCGCTCTCGGCGGGAAACAGTGCCAGCTCTGCCTGCGTTCCATAAGCCACCCATCAACCTTTCCTCTCGCTCAAGATTGGGGTTAACTAAGCAGGCCGTCTGGTCAAAAGCTGCCCTACAGGTTCCCATTGAAGACAAATATGTGTATGCATGCACTCTATGTGTAGTATCACATGCCAAGATGACTGCAACATCATCAAGTGTGAATTTAAACTGGTTTCATTATGGTTAAAGTCAGTCACTAAGTCAACGTTGGAACAAAGACATGCTCACCTGTCTCTGTGTGTGTGTGTGTGTGTGTGTGTGTGTGTGTGTGTGTGTGTGTGTGTGTGTGTGTGTGTGTGTGTGTGTGTGTGTGTGTGTGTGTGTGTGTGTGTGTGCGGCTGTTTTATGAACTCACACATTTATGCATCGCACACGAGACATTAAATGATTTTCTCACAATTCTTCCAGTCTGGCACTTTATGGCTTCTAACAAGAACTTCTTATCAAACACAAACTTACATGCGAGGAGTTATACATCTCTAATGGCTCATGCACCATTAGTCTGTTCACCAGCTCTCATGTGTGAAAGCATATTGTGCACATAACACATTCAGCTAGCTTGAAGCTAAATGTCAGCCATTTTGCCTGTAAAAGCCCAGTTTTGAGTGCTGACAGACTGTGTCTTCTAGCAAGACATCACACACAGCTTCCATTGTTGCTTTACAGTGTTATGGCTTGATTTTATTACGTCTTGTCAAAACAACATAAGCTGCACAAGAACTTTTTGATTTGTTAACCATTGCTGTCTGATTTCTATGTGCAACTTGTTCTCTTCTGAGACAGCATCCTAATGTAAACAGCAAAAAAGACCACATTTAAGTGAAAGAGAGAGAAAAAAGTTTTGCCCTCTAATGAAAACCTATGTTCTAAGATTAAAACAAAGTATAAATAATACATAATATTACAAGTATATAACAAAATGAATTATATTTGAAATGTGCTAAATAAATAAATAGTGTATAGTAAAAATATGCAGATTGTTACAATGTTTTTGTCACGTCACTTCACTGTATATTTTAATTACTAATTGTTCCGACAAAAAAAAAAAATAATAATAATAATAATAATAAGTGACGTCATTTAGCCTACTGTATGCATATATATGACCTACCCCGAGAAAAAAAACGCCAAGAAAATTCATGGCCCATGGAATCACCAAGAGTCGGATGAATGTATGAATTAATGCATATATATGTTGTCGAAAATGTTCAACATTGTTTTTCGTGACAGGTCAGGCCTCCTTTGAGTTCATTATTGATTAGAAACGCAATTCCAGCTGTACCTTCAAAATAATTCATATTTGTTTGCAATAACATTATAAATATATTGCACAAATTACACACTCATTTTCCCCTAGAATTGAACTTTCACTTAAATTAAAATATGATTTTACCATTGCAAAACGGTTACTAATGAGAGAGAGAGAGAGAGAGAGAGAGAGAGAGAGAGAGAGAGAGAGAGAGAGAGAGAGAGAGAGAGAGAGAGAGAGAGAGAGAGAGAGAAGAGAGAGAATATACCTGGGCGCCAGAAAAGAAAAGGAAAAAAAGATTTCTCTGTGAAACTCAACTTAAACTATCGATATATCAAAGGCAAAGCTTGAACAAAGTGACTAAGTGGGTGTAAATAAAACCACAGAATGTTAATGTTAAATCAGAAAGCATTAAACCCTCGTCGAAAAAATGAATGAATGGCCTAACATTATGAATCAAGCACTTTATGGCCACTTGATTCGTTCACTAATAGCAGATGATCCAGCCGCCAGATGGTGGTTTGTGCCTTACTCGGATCCCTCATGAACCTGTTATAATATCGTTTAATTAAACACAATTATGGCTGTGATATTTAATTGCACTGAGGTATGAGAAATAATTCAAAGCAATGACCGTCGGTGTCTTATAGAAACGTATATTTAAGAAGCTTCTCGGCAATAGGCTACCTGCAATCTTTTAGTAATGACGAGACGGCAAACTGTTGAGATTTAATAACTAATAATAATAATAATTTTGTAGTGTACGGATATTGCATCATTTGCATTTTTAAAATAGTTTGGACATATTTAAAGATAATATATAAAAACAATGTAGTACATTTAAAGAATAATAATGCATTTAGCTTTAATAATAATAATAATAATACACATTGCTATATCCTCTGTATACTATCTGTTATTTTTTATTTTTAATTTTTTTCATGTAGGCCTATTATATCTGTATGCATTCGTGAGCAACTGAACCCGTAGACGTAACAAACATTTTAACTCGATATCGCGATATCACACAGATTGAATGCAGTCATAAAGTAAATCTGTCTAATATGAATCTGGAAGCGCAGAACACTGATTAGCTATTCAAAGCAACGAAATGAAATAAGTTATAGATGAAGTAAGGAAAATACAGAACACGCCATGTCAGTAGTTTTTAATGAGCGCTTGTGTTTTAGAAATTGAGATCAGGCCCCGCAACACTCTCCAACACAAAAACGAAACTATAATATCTGCACAATTAATACCTCGAGCTGTAAATATAAGAAGGTCTGATATATATGGATTGAGCACTCAGGAGAGCTGTCGTGTCGCTATACTGACCTCCAACATAAAACCGTATTCATAATGAATGACCAACAACAAAACACGACCTGTTAATCGCAAAACACGTCCCGTGCGGTATGAAGTCTGGAAGTGTGCGTGAGAAAATATCGAGGCCCACATTTCTGTCCCAAAACAAACTGACTGTTCTCCCGGCAGTTTGAATCAACAGGTCATCAGGCCCACGCAGGCTTTAAAGTTCGCATACGAAAATATCTTAATAATTTAATAAATGCCGTTGAAACATATAAGGTGAACATTTTCAAAACGGTTTCATGCTACCAGTTCTTCAGTTAAAAATAAATTATATTTTTTTTATTCAGCTTATCATTTCAAGCTCGTTACAACTGTCAATACACTTTTTATCAAGTAGCGCGTTAATGCTGCGATGAAGCCTTTCCTAATGAACTGCTATTCGCATGCAAAGGTTCTCACAGTTTCACGGGCGCTCAATCTAAGAAAATAGTTTGAGTGTGAAATCCTACCTAGTACAAACAAGTCGGAATACAAATGAAAGCCAAACAAACAATAAGCAAAGACATCGTGCAGAGTCCAGAGGAGATTTACACACTTTTCCTCGCATTAGAACGAGTCCAGAAAATAGCTGACTTTTTTTTTTCTTTTTTTCCTGCAGTACGACATAGCCTATATATGCATTATTGATTTGCCATTCGCAGATGAAGCATACCGAGCCGCAACAGACCCCAGAGGACAAGGATTCCTAAATGCAACCTCCTAATTTTAGATTATCGGAAGAATTGTCCGTTTTGTTTCATATTCCTTCTTCTATGGCATCCAGTGGACCTGGCTCTGGAGATCTCCACACTCGGTCTGTGCGTCCTGGGGTCCATGAGCAGTGCTAGAGCGCCCACTATTTCAACAAGCAGGAATATGATTTCACAAGACCTGGAACCACTCAATAAAAAAAGTTACTATCCCTTTCGACAACTCTCCGCTAACTTTCGTGTAACAATTCTCTACGGTTTCTCGACTTCGCTAAAACAAGAGGGTGAAACAACACGGCGTGCAAACGCTCTCCTGATCTTTTCAGCCAAAGCACCATCACAAACGAAACTTCTGAACAAGCATCTGGCATAAAGGGTGGACGCGCGGATCACGGCGAGTTTGAGCGATTTCAATGCAATTGAGAGCTGAAAAACAAACGCACCGGACAAAGACGCGCTCTCAGCAGGAACTGATCAATGAAAATGACACTTTGGTGATGTGCGCAAGGGTTCAAAGTACCGTGCGGCCGCTCAGGAGCGAAAGAAGCGCAATAAGGACCTACTTTTGGCCAGTTTTCTCGCCCTCGCCTTGGATCTCATCTTGTCGGCTTGTAGATTCCTCGCGTCCTCCTTGAGCTCAGAAGCAGCAGCAGCGCTATCTTCATCTCACGAGCATTGTCAGTTTGGACACCTTCGCACATGCGCACAGGCCATTCAATCTGACACCCTCGTCAGGGCCAAAAACTTTCCAATGTATTCATCATCATCACTTTTTGTCCTATCGTGTCTCCTTTAGATCACTTATCTCTTTCCCTCCTCCTCCACTCGCTCCGCAACATCTCGGATCGCCCCCCACCTCCCCTTCTTGAGCTCCCGAAGAGGAATAAGTGCTATTTTTCAGGGACCTGCGGAATTCGGTACGACACTGGACATTGAATCCTGGATGGGGTCAAGGTCGCAGCCCTCGTGCGCAAGGTGATCACGAACAACATTTCATGCACCCGAAAGATTTTAAATATTGTTCCAAATTATGTAATTATATGAAGCATATTCCTTCATAAAATAAATTATTATTATTTGTAGTAGTAGTATTCATGTTGTTTCTGAAAATTAAATGATATGGGCATATTACTCATTTTGAAATACTCATTTATTGAAAGTATTTGTACCTGATGTAAGAACATTGGTGAGTGCCTAATTTAAATATATATATATATATATATATATATATATATATATATATATATATATATAATATGAAAAAAAAAAAAAAAAAAAAACTATTAACATTATTAATTTAGGTGCGTTCTATAAATAGGTAAAAGGTGTGTTCAGTTTCAATGTTGCTATCGAGAGCCACCCGAGTCTCCGCGCGCTAGACTCCAGACGGCCAGGAGCTCCCGCGTGCGTGCGTGCGTGCATGTGTGTGTTTATGAGAGAGCGAAAGAGAGAGAGCGTGTGTGTGTGTGTGTGTGTGTGTGTGTGTGTGTGTGTGTGTGTGTGTGTGTGTGTGTGTGTGTGTGTGTGTGTGTGTGTGTGTGTGCAGTGTGAAAAGAGTAGAAATACTGTATGTATGAGTGCATGCGTGGGATCCGCACTGAGAAGGTATGCATATACACTCTCTTGAAACAATGCACTCTGCGTCTTGTTTGGGTTTTAAGTCTAGATTAGGTTTTTGGTATATACAAATCCGGGGCAGTTCAAGTGCAGGTAAAGCAAGCAGGGAACGACAAGTCAACCGATTCACTCACGTAAGTATGATTCTGTTTAATTATTTGTTGTACGTATACCAAAGTATATATAGACTAAACCTGCCTTCATGTTTGCATGCGCGCAATCATTGCATTTTAATGGTCATTGTAAGGCTGTAGGCGTGCTGTCAGAATCAAGCCTCAATAGCAGGCTCAACATCCGCAGTTATTTTCTGCAATTGACACGTAATATAGATCCTGTTAGACACATCAAAAGATAGGAGTGCGGGAAGGATTGCGCGTTTCAAACTCAACAGCCTAAATATGGGCATTATTTTGTGTTTTGCGTTATTAAAACTATATAATCCAGGCTGCCTTTGCTTTTTACTCTTTTGCCACAATATAATGCAATTATTATTATTATTATTATTATTATTATTATTATTATTATTATTATTATTATTATATTATTTCTCGATTGTTTTGGAATTCATAGTACAATATTAAGATGAAGGATATAACCTGACAGTTTTTATTTATTATTTATCTTTGCAATTAGAAGGCCGTTCTGCAATAAACCGGGACTCATTTTGTCATCAGATCCCGTGGGAGCTCGTGGGTTCCTGCAGGTGTCTTTCAGCATATTTAAAGCAGCCATTAACAATAACGCATGTCCACTGTCAGTCTTTTCCGTTGAGATCATTCCTATAGGCATCTTTTATGCTTTTATGAATATAAGGATATTGGATATAGAGGTCCGAGCTGCTGGCGTATTAAAACCAATAAACATGATCGTAAACATGGCCAGATAAACATATTGTGAGACAATTATTTTTGTCCTCAAATAAATGTATTAGGCCGAATGAGGTACGTAACGTTTAGGCGTAATTACCAGTGAATTGCTGCCTTTTGATTTTGTGCGCTCCAGAGCCATTTCATTCATAAATAAAATAATAATTTGCCGTTTATTTAGCTCATCTGCTTAAAAAGGTTTAGTTGGATTAACAAGGAAAAATGCTTTTACATATACTAAACCCGCCGTTTAGTGATCCTGTTACTAAGTCCCCACTGACGAATGACATTTATTGGTTTATTGATTGACTCCATATTAAACGTTTTATCGGTCAAACATTCTCTTGTCAAGACGTATGATAGGACACGAAACACGTATTGCCATTGAAATGGATATGTGATATAGATACAAACATTGAGTTTATTTCTTTGAGGAATACTTTTTCTCAATTACACATACATTATATTTGTCCATGACGTCAAGTGTTGGGTAGGCTATTAAAAATGTGACATTGTTGAATTATTAAAATGGATATCATCTAGCCTATATAATTCAGTTGATGTTTTATTTTCGAGCGAGCAAATATGACTTACTACACATATCTATATAAAACAATGTACCCATTTTTTCTTAGTAAAAGCTTGCCATTTTTGTCCATTCCTTACACAACAATTCAAATGAAAATCTCTCACGCATTGGGCTGGGCTTTTATTCATATGCGGAGCAACACCTTTGTAAAGGCATTTAACTGTAATTACACTTGTAAAGAAAAGTGTTGCTCCTCATCACTGGCTCACTGGGGAATAGTTTTCTGCGTCATTTAAACGTCTGCCTTTTTACAAGCTCCTGGAAACGTGATGGCTATGTAACCACGCATTTGGACTATTTTCTTTCCAGATTGTTGCCATTTTCCTGTGGTTTAGCACAGGAAGGGAGGGATGCTGGCCCAGTCCCCGGAAGAGAGGTGTTCTGCAAACCAGGCCTTAGTAACATCACATCCACACTGAACTGATGTCAGTGACAGAGCTTTTGTCATCCTATTTAATTAAGGACAGAACTCAAGAGGGTTGTCAACTAGCCTAAATACATCCTTGTAATTTATTTATATATATATATATATATATATATATATATATATATATATATATATATATATATATATATATATATATATATATATATATATATATATATATATATATATATATATATATATATATATATGAATACAGTTGTAAGTGTATTTCTATTAACTTCACTAAGTCAAATAAAATGTATACAGGCACCATTGTCTCGTCACTGTGTTCGGTCCAGTTAATTATAATATGAATTCAAAATGTAAAGTGTTAAATACAATATTTTGGGTTAAACTTACAAAAGGAATTTTAACAAATATTTTTTTATTGTTAATTTTATTTATGTGGTTACTTTTGGGTACAACAGACTGCAACAATTTATACCGTGATTAATCGGCACAGATTGTTTGATTTTACCATTCAATAATTTGAGCAAAAATTATAACTACTAATAGCTAGCTAATCATAAAAACAATAGTGTAAATGATAAGTAAAACGGATATAAAATTATTCAATACTATTACTATTACTACTACTACTACTACTACTACTAATAATAATAATAATAATAATAATAATAATAATAATAATAATTTTTTTAACCGTTATAAATAATACTGATTTGAATTAGATAAGTCTGCTGTTATTGCTATACGTTCGTCCAAAGCAAATGAAACCAAATCTTTATTCATGGTAGGAAAGGGCTCGGCTTATGTGTTACGCACTGATAGGATCTCACCACACTCAATATGTGAAATGATATCCACCCAGCAGTGG
Organism: Paracanthobrama guichenoti; assembly: GCA_018749465.1. Classification (NCBI taxonomy): domain Eukaryota; kingdom Metazoa; phylum Chordata; class Actinopteri; order Cypriniformes; family Gobionidae; genus Paracanthobrama; species Paracanthobrama guichenoti. The sequence goes on along the minus strand of CM031950.1, from coordinate 31,256,550 downwards.
CCACAGTCGGAGTACATGGGGAAAAACCCCCACTTGTTGCGACAACTACGGCTGCGCTCTGATCTTTACATGTTAATACAGTGAATGTAATGGCAAAGTAAACACAACTTCATGATGACGGGGCTCCAGGCAAAATCCCTCTCTCTCCAATGCACACGAACAGTGTGTGTGTGTGTGCGTGTGCGTGTGTGTGTGTGTGTGTGTGTGTGTGTGTGTGTGTGTGTGTGTGTGTGTGTGTGTGTGTGTGTGTGTGAGAGAGAGAGAGAGAGAGAGAGAGAGAGAGAGAGAGAGAGAGAGAGAGAGAGGGAAATCAGAAAATTGGCAAAGGTACTCAATGGCTGTGGTAACAAAACATTATCAAAGGCAATAGTGGTGGTTGCCGTAAACACTTTGAGAATGGAGAGGTGAGGCAGAGTAATTGAAAACAAATATGCGCATGTCGAACACTTACAAAAGCTGTTTACAGATTTCAAGTGACTATTATATATATATATATATATATATATATATATATATATATATATATATATATATATATATATATATATATATATATATATATATATATATATATATATTTGGATTGGTGACGCCTGTGCCCTTACAACGTAAGGCGCTCCACAGCTAATGAAACCGCGAGAGCAACTACAGTTAAGTCCCTGGGTAATTATTAGCCATTAATTGGGTTCAAGACCTTGGGAGTGTATGGGAAATAGGAAATCTGACCACTAATCCTAGACAGACTTTTTTTCCTCCGTTGTCCCTCGTTCAAAGCGAAGGACTACGTGCGCCATGGGCTACTTAATGCACACATAACCTACAAACAGGATCTAAACATGCAATATAAACCTAATCCATACATAACCTTCAAACTAATTATCTCAACATCCCAGCACATTATGTGCATATACAACATATACAAACAGTGCATACCTAACAACCATCGTCATATACAAACACAACCACATTTGACCTACAAACACATTTTCTACACATACAGTAATGCACACATCTCATACAAATACATAACCTAATGCAATAATTTATTGTGAGTTAAAAAAGATTTAAAAAATTGGTCAAATTGATAAGCGTTTATAGAAATTTCATTCCGCACAACAATGATCAAAATCAGCATTTCAGTGTTTTATAGAGTAAAATGAAATAGGCGACAATGATTTTGTTTGCATATCAGTGGTTTAATTTAACAGCAGTGTAACAGCTGTATAATGGAGCATAACCCCATGCATATGATACATAAGTCACAAGTCTTGAATAAGCGGCATATGGCATGTTACATTAATTATACCGCAATGAGTCGCCCGCTTTCATTACGCATCTTCATAACCGCTTGTGATTAATTGCGCTGGAAGAAATTGCGTTAAGTGCTTTTCCTGTCAAAATCCCGTCTCGGAAAGGTAAATTTCGATGTTGTCGTTGTTATTGTTGTCATCCCCGCAGATGAAAAGAGACGGAGTCTGGAGACTTCATGGAAACGCACATGTGAGGATCGCCCGAGGCAAGCAAAGAAAATTACCCCGTGCAGAAACGACCCCTAATATGATGTGATCAATCACTCTGTCTGCGGGAACACCACAGTCTCTTTACATCCCAAATATGTGCTCATGTATCGGCAAACAGGAAGATGATCAAACGATCTGATTTCTGATCGTTTTATATGCTATAGGTCAGGTGTGCAGACATTGTTCTGACACAAATGGGAATTGATATGTTGTATGTATTGAGTTTTACAACAGCAACGATAAAAAAATAAATAAAAAATACATATTTATTTAAATAATAATATGTATTTTAATATGTCAATTATTACTATTTAAAAATATTAAATACACTTAAATTAATATAAATGTTTGAAAATAAATAAATAAAATAATTATATACCTATCAGTTAAATGTTTTAATTTCCTCTTCAGCCTGAAGTAAAATGTATTCAACATATTCAAGTTATGAATTCATTGTACTTTCTAAGAATCCTAAGAATCGAATTCGACATGTTTAAAATGAAAACACATGCAGTTGTGCACATGTGAGTAAAATGACATTGATGCGATTCACAAACATAACTCTTTAAATCATTGGCTATGCTCGAATTCTTAATATAATGGTTTTTGTTTAGGCATTATGTTTTAATCATCATATATTAATAATTTAAAGACGCACTTAATGCATTGTTGTTTGATATCTATATCTTTATTTAAAAGAAAAATAAATAAATAATAATAATAATAATAAAGATGTCCACGAGAGCCACCGCGATTTTGTCAAGCGACAAATTTTAATATTCCCTGTGTTATTCTGATGACCAGGGCTAAATGAAAAGGTTAATTAATCGTTTATTACATTTAGGAGCTGTGCGTTCAATAACATTTTGTTTTTGCTCAATAGTGCACACGGGGTAAATGGCTGAAGGGCATCAGCAGTTGTCCCGGATCCGCATTGAGGGAATGAACTGCGCCTGTCAATGGTGCGTGACGGGTCACGGGACACATGATGTTTGAAAACCTAAGCGCACTCACACAACTCGCGTAGCTTGATCGATTAAACACATTTTGGCATGAATCTGCGATTTCAAGTCAGATGTGCCACTCTAGCAGAAGACAAGAAACACATCTACACAATTTGAGCTATGAATCAAGTCCTGAAGGTGATGTATGTATGTAATAGCATAACAAAAAGTTTACTTTTCATGAGGTAAAATTGCTGGCTTTCTGTGCACAGCGGGTTTAATTAAACTACTCAGTAATTAATGTTCTTGAAACCCATCCAACCCCTTTAAAAACAATGCATCATTTTTATTTATAGACACACACACACACACACACACACACACACACACACACACTAAACTACACACATTACAGGCTATCTATAACATAACAAGTCTTGGCAGAGGGGGTTGTTTAAATGTCTGAAGTATGAATGGCAACATTAATTAATTTAAACACTAACCAAAAATCAAAGTCCCCCTAATGAATTCATTGCTCGGGCTGAGTGTTGACTTTGACTTGCAGATGGGACTGCCTGAGTGGCTCATAAATGGAAGAGAGCAGGTTTCAGTGAAAGACCTCTCAGTGTTCCCCTCCTCTTTCTCATCAGCCCTTCCTGGAGTGACTGTGCATAGTTTCCTATTGATTAGGACCATCTCCTCACCAGACGTCCCAGCAAAATCAACACATTTGTGTTTTTGCATACATGGAGGCCCCTGGAGTCATGACAGGAGCTAAAACATCATTAGGTCAAGCATGTGAAGGTGTGGTATAAATTTAAAAAAAAAGTGACATTTTGTGCACTGATGAAGAAAGCGTTGTGGTTATTTAGGTAGGTAGAACATACATTTTCTTTATTTCTCATATTCTGTTTTGGGGGAAAAAGACAAAAGCTGTGTGCAGTCGTTAAAGAGCATTCACAACATGCACTGCATGTGCTTGTGAGGGAATGTCATGACAGTTGACAAATATGTAACGAACACAAAGAATACCAAACCAATGCAAATACTAGTGAGACGTGCCCTCAAACACACTCGCACAAAGACACCAACACACACAGACACAAACACACACTCTCGCAGTGGTAAATCACTCTTATTGTTCCTCATTTAAACTTAGACTGCCTCTCGTTGCTTATGCACTGCTGGGATTAAGACTTGAGCTGGGCTGCTTATTTACCTGTTTATGAGTTTTATTAGGCAGTCGATCTGAGGCAGTGTGCGTGTGACAGCAAGATTAATCAGCCTGCTGCTCCGGCCAAACTACACATCACAACACACATGCAAACACCTCACTCTCTGGCGCTCATTTCCTCTAACGAGCAGAGATAGATAGATTTCTACTGCTTTGAGGAGAATGCAACCTCTTCCTGAAGACAGGATATTTATGAAGTTTCCACAAACCAGAGATAACCAGTTTACTCAGATTTTGTTTGCATTAAAATGTTATGCACTTATTAAAGGGATAGTTCACCCAAAAATTTAAATTCTGTCATTAATTACTCACCCTCATGCCGTTCCAAACCCGAAAGTCTTTCGTTCATCTTCGGAACACAAATGAAGATATTTTTGATTCAATCTGAGCAATTTCTGTCCCTCCATTGACAGCTACGCTTCAAAAAGTTAATAATGAGATCGTAAAACTAATCCATATGATTTTTTCTGAAGTGACACGGTCGCTTTATATGGTGAACAGATTGACTTTAGGCTTTTATTCACATAAACCAACTCACACATCAGTTGTGGTAAACAGAAGCTTAAGCATGTTCGCTTGACGTGCGAGAACCAATGAGGTTCATTCTCATGTCATGCAGCACGTTTGAGCTTCTGCAACAATCAATGAGGTCCATTCTTGCGTCATTCAGTACGTTTGAGCTTCTGCAACAACCAGTGAGGTTCATTCTTGTGTTATGCAGCACGTTTAAGCTTCAACAAGAACCAATGAGGTTCATTCTTGTGTTCCGCAGCATGTTTGAGCTTCTGTAAGAACCAATGAGGTTCATTCTCGTGTTACGCAGCACGTTTGAGCTTCAGCAAGAACCAATGAGGTTCATTCTCGTGTTACGCAGCACGTTTGAGCTTCAGCAAGAACCAATGAGGTTCATTCTCGTGTTACGCAGCACGCTTGAGCTTCAGCAAGAACCAGTGAGGTTCATTCTCGTGTTACGCAGCACGCTTGAGCTTCAGCAAGAACCAATGAGGTTCATTCTCGTGTTACGCAGCACGTTTGAGCTTCAGCAAGAACCAGTGAGGTTCATTCTCGTGTTACGCAGCATGTTTGAGCTTCAGCAAGAACCAATGAGGTTCATTCTCTTGTTACGCAGCACGTTTGAGCTTCAGCAAGAGCCAATGAGGTTTGTTCTTGTGTTACGCAGCACGTTAGAGCTTCAGCAAGAGGTTTGTTCTCACACGTCAAGCAGGTTTGGTGAGCTTCTGTTTATGTTCGCTGATCAATGTTTATATGTGAATAAAAGCCTAAATTCAATCTGTTTGTCAAATATAAAGTGATTGTATCTCTTCATAAAATTTGGACTATACCGCTCAATTAATATGGATTAGTTTTATGATCTCTTTTTGAACTTTTTGAAGCGTCAATGTGGTAGTTGCATAGCTGTCAATGGAGGGACAGAAAACGCTCAGATTTCATAAAAAATATCTTCATTTGTGTTTCAAAGATGAACAACAGTCTTATGGGTTTGGACCAACATAAGGGTGAGTAATTGATGACAGAATTTATGGGTGAACTCTCACTTTAAGGACATTAGAAAATAAATTTGCAATGCACAATTTCAGTCTTTGAAATATTATTTGAAAGCAACGAGTTTCCCCACTAACTGTAAAGAAATCAAATGCACTAAAGAGTCAGTTCAGCAATCGTAATTCATTTCCCAATACATAATGAACTGGAATGGACTGAGTGGGAGTTTTGATTCCAATCTGTGTGACGAAGCTTGAATCTCTCACATTACAAATTCATCTCCAGAATACGACAGCAAAGAGCACAGACATTTCATGCACATTAACTTTGTCCATTTCCAGGAACATTCAACATTTTTTGCCTAATATCAGCTTTTGTATTGTATTGCTTTGATTTGCTACAATGTGAAGCAATACTTTGAAGCTGTGTTTGGACACTGTGCACCATACGTACTGTAAACATGTCTGAATATCACTGCATTAGATAACAAAATATCAAACCAAGTCACATTTATTTTAGTGAAAGCAAACAAAACATCACAAAAAGACAGTTGTTTGGTTTCAAATTGATACAGCAATAGATATAAAGATCAAAAAGAAGACAAAAAGTATTTGGACTCTTTCTGGTTGTCAAACATGATCATAGTTCATGTGATGAACTACACTTGTGGTTACTCGCCTGGGACACTGAAAGTCACTGACACACCAGTTGATTTAAAGCCATTGAAGCTGAATGCATTTGTTTGATATTTTGTTATTTAATGCAGTGACAATTGTGCATTTTTAATGTCCTCTTAAGTGTCCAAATACTTATATTTTGAGGTGTTTTTAATTAAATAGGTGCTGCACTGTGTAGTTCCTCATGTGAGACTGCTATTAGTGTCTAAAGACTGCCCTCCTGTGTTCCTCATACAAAGTGATTCAGTTTGTCCCACCACCAGCTCTACCAATTTAACATTCCTTCTCTTCTCCCGTCATTCCCATGTGAGCTACACCCCTGGCATCCCAGACCACTGTACGCTGTGTATTACATTGTTTCAAATGTCATCCTACCTCAATAATCCTTACTCATGAAGAACATTCGACACTGATCCAGAATCAGCATTGCCATTATTGATATGAGGCTTTACCTCAGCATTTCTTTTCATAATTCTCAAAAGATGTGTCAGATTCAAGTTCAGTTCATATCCACCTCCCTCAGAATGAAAAAAAATAAATAAATAAATGAGTCTTATATCGCAGCATAAATTGCAAAGAGGTTTATCATGAACATAGATTAAAAATGAACATATAGATAAAGAAAAGTGTCAGGACGATATATTATTTCTGAATAACATATTTTATAAGCCAATGCATGGTGTGAATTTAAAACATATAGGCCCGATTTCACAGACAGGGTTTAGATTAAGTCAGGATTAGACCATTTAGGGCCAACATTACATTGTAAACCCTAACGCTCAAAACTTAAATTTAACTGAAACTGGGCTGGGATTTCTATTTCCCAGCATGCTTTGCCATGACACCCAAAAGGGACAATAAATGCTTAAATTAAATTAATTTTTTTTTTTTTTTTTTTTGTGCAAGAGTAACATTAAGTGGGAGATTTAGTAGTGTTTAATGTTGTGTTATGCTAGTTTAGAAGAGTTTACCACTTAGCAAGGTGACATTTATTGAATTAGCTAGATAAAGCTAGTCAAATTTCCACTACTAAAAATTTGAGATTACATAAGATTTTTAAATTAAATGTATGAATTAGCTTACTCAAATATTTCAAGTTCAGAGAAATTAAAATGTATAAATACAAAATAAAAATCTGCAAGTTCTGCTTACTTAAACTTTACATTTCTTAACTTTAAAAATTTGGGGCAACTGATTGCCTCAATTTATTTATTTTTATTTATTTTTTTGAGGTTTGCCAACTTGGGTATACAGTGTAGAAAAAAAACAGAAAAGAAAAAAAAACATTACTGGTGTGCATCTTGAGACAAAACAATGACATGGACATATTTTAATATAGTTCAGTGCAAGTTGTTTTTAGTTAAAACAGCTCAAACATGCATTTTAGTGCATAGGGACTAGGCTTAAGCCTTGTCTGTGAAACCAGGGTATATAGGTTTATATCACAGGGAGTATAGGGGACAAGAATATATTAGATTGCACATGCATTCTTAAAAATAAAGGTTCTTTATGGGCACCTATGGTTCTATGAAGAATCTTTAATATCCATGAAATCTTTCCATTGCACAAAAGTTGCACTTTATTTTACAGTATGTGCACTTACCTAAGAACGTACTGGTTAAAATAAGGTAACTACATAGGTTAAGGTTAGGTTCAGGGTTAGTACTTAGTTATTACCCACTTATTGTAATAACTATAATAAGTGCATAGTATAATGGGGAACAGTACTGTAAAATAAAGTGCTACCAAGTTCTTTATAATGGAAAAAGGTTCTTTAGATTATTTAAAATGTTCTTCACAAAAATGGTTCTTCTATGGCATCACTGTGAAAACCCCCTTTTGGAATCTTTTTTTTTTTTTTAAGAATATAGTTTATGTTACAACATGTGTCTTACACTCTTTCTTCCATCATGCTCAAGTAGCAATGTACAAATTGAGCAAAGGAAGGCACGCAAAATATGAATTAATTTGCGTGCATGTCTTGCATTCTGTCACCGGCTGAGTTTAAGCAGGCGTTCACCCTCGGCTCAGAGGGGAGATCGGCTAGCCGTAGAGGAATGTTGTATCTACACGTGAAAACGAGGCCGCCGTGGCCCTGGATGGCTTAAAACGCCACAATTCATGTCGTACCTACCACATAGCCAGTGAACTCTCCAGCGCTTTACTCATAACTACGGCTTTAAGAACTTGCTCTCTTGGCTATTATGATTATTCTGTGTGAAAAATGCAGCCTGGAGATATGACAAGTGTTGACGGTGCAGTTACGTTTTCCTTAAAGGTACACTAGCCTTTGCTCATACACAAAGAGTCGTTGATGTTTAAAAAATAGAAAAAAGTGTTAAACGCAGATGGTCGGCAGTCAGCGTGTGAGAGAGATGGAGGGACGGAGAGAGCAAAAAAGAAAAGTGAAAGAGTGTGAGGGGGAAAATGAAGTGTGAACAAAGAATAAATCTTTTTGCAAATAGCCCACTTTTTTCTCCACTTTTCCAGGATCGAGTTATGCTTTGCTTTAATTAAAATGTATTTCTCTCCGAGATGGAGGCATGTTGATGGGCCAGACCCTGGCCATGATGCCAACCTGTCAGACCTTTATTTAGACTCGACTGTGCGAACAACACCACGACCATTAATCAACATTCCTGTCACCTTTTCGCTACAATTTATTCACGTCTTCGTTCCGAGGGCATAGATTTGTCCAAAAGGGTGAATCTCTTCAGTCTTGAATCAACAACACCTTTCAAAACTAAACCTTTGGAAAAACATACACCTACATTTTTGCAAAACTCCTAAAACGTACCTGTACATACAATTCGCTATAGTTTTCAGCTGAAATGAACACCAGAGACACCAACAACAACACCAACAACTTTCATTCCTTTTCACACAAATTATGATTACAGAGGCAGATTAGGCCAATCAATTAACGAAGACAAATTTTCTAAGGTTTCTTGCACAATACTACCTCAAGCCATAGTACATGATTTGTAAACTAATACATTTTAACATTTGTATAACATATCCAGCTCAATGCGTCTGGCCAGCTCTAATGTAGGCTAGTATCCTATCCAGTGAAACACAGTTCAACAAAAACAGGTAACAAGGTTTCACTTCAGCAAGTACATTTTGATCTGACGTTAACCCTATCGGTTAAGTTCAGGATATGGTTTTGCATTTTCAAATGCGATAGAACATTAACCTTTTAGTACCACGATTAATTTCCAAACTGTTGCTATCCATGCTAAACAACATAATAAAATGTTGGCAGTCAAGTGCTTTTTAGCGCCACTTACAAGACATTTCACTTTGAAACTGCCACAAAATGAATAAGAAGCAAGGTCTTTTTTTTTTTTTTTTTTTTTTTTTTTTTTTTTTTGCAAAAGTGTCTACACGTGCATGTATTTTTTATTGAGCAACTACTTAACTTTGGAAAAGCATTTTTCCTCAAATTGTTAAAATTTAAAACAGGATTTTAGGTGTCTGGTGACAAGGTAACTACTTAACCCACCCCATTTTTTTAAAGAAAGACTCCACAACTGGACCACACATGGAGAGGGCTAAACTCTAATGTGTGCAATGTCAAGGATTTGCTCACTGAAGCTTTCAAATCTGAGCCTGGCCCAGGCTGTCGGGAGCGCGGGATTGTGGGTAATAGGGGCAGCTCTGTGCCCGGTCAGCCCTGCTGGACACACGTTTGAGTGAGCAGACACAGGGCAGCGTCTGTGCGTCCAGACCAGGGGCTATGCTTTTTTTCCCCTAAGAGTTCTAAACTCTTGTTGACAGATGAATCTTCGACTCCCTTCTCAGAGTCTCCTTCTCTTTCTCTCTCTATTTCAAAAGCTGACCTGATGGAGAAGATCCTATTCTGTTCTGTTCCCTTTCACTTTTTGGCATCAGTTAATGTGTTTCCAACAACCAAACTCTGCTTTTTTTTTTTTTTTTTACACTGAAATTCTTGTTACTGAGGAGCGGTTGACGATCTTCTACCTTACAACTTTTATTTTTACCTTATTACCTTTTTCCTCTCTTCCCACCTCTGATCTCTTTCTTTCTCCCCCCTTCATCCCACTCCTGAAAGAGCATCTCTGGCCACACAATAAGAGCCGAAGGGGGGGGAGAGGAGGAATTTGCCGGCCTGGGACTGCACCTGGATGCCCAGAAAGGCCGGTCCTGCTGTGAGGAGCTATTGTTCGGCATGTCAGCGGCTCCCTGTTCTAATGTCCCTGTATATCATCATTGTGATTATGTCAGATGACTGGGGTGGCCCCTGCACCATGGAAAGCTTAAATGTGGACCCCGAGTCCCACTGGATGAAATCTTAGCACTTAACCCCAGCTATGAGCATTGTGTACCGCGGGAGGGGTTTTTCCTCTTTCTCCCTCTCTCGCTCTCTTCCTATTTTTTTCATCCCTTCTCCTATTCTTTTAAAAGGCCTTACTCGCTTGACCATTCATTCTGTCTTTTACAGCTTTTCTTTGTGATTTTTGCCTCGGTTCGGTGTGGGACAGGACTCACAAAAGCACCTGTCTCCTCAAGTTCCACATTATATTAAAGGGAAGTACAAAGGTCACGCCATCAGGTCAAAATGCTATTTCCTTTTAAAATTATGACTTTTCACAATATATTCATGATATATTATATTTACTGGACAAATTATTAATTACATACAGTAATGCGCCAATGAATAGTCATTAAAGAATAGTGAGAGAAATTCAACATTGAAAAGCACTTTTTTTTTTACATTGACAGCTGCAATTTTTTTATCTGCATATTTCACAAATTTACTTTTTTTACAGCGTATGATATGCTGAGTAATCACTGAGTAACTCACTTGCTAATGTTTTTATAGTGAAAATTCTCTCGCTGCGTCCAAAATTGTACTGTATTAGGTACTAGATTTGGTTTGAAACCAAAACTTTAAAAAAGCATGTTCTATATAGTATGAATGTGTGTAGTATGAACAAAATTCGGACGTACTACATCCGCCATGTTTTAACTGTCATGTGACCTTCTAGTGTCACTTGTGTCGCTTCACCGCCTTTAACAAATCCTCTCCTGTGGCCTCATGGGATAGTAAAGGGTCCATCGAACGCAGAAATAGGTCATCTATGGACTTCTTGCCTACTGTTTTTCGAATACTATGTATTCGGACATACTACTCTGTTGACTATATATTAGGGATGCATTAGATTTCGTGTGCTGGCTTATTGTTTTTTTTTTTTTTTACAGGTTCTTATTCGATCTCTGTTGCTATTTAATCACAATTGAAAGTCTTGTTTATTGTATGTTTTTATTTTCTCTGCATATTGAAGCATCTCTTTTACTGTTTTTATTTATTTATTTATTTATTTTTAAACACCCCTCGATTCCAAAAGCCATGTGAAAAATAGCACTTACTCCAGAACTCTTGTCCCCTGTGTATCTGGGTTGATTTCCCAAGACTTAGCACAGGACAACCCAAATTCATCATAACACCGCCTCCAGTGCACTATACTGAAAGAAAACATGCATGCATTATTAAATAAGGAATATCTTATAGTCATTCTTCCAAAGTTCCACTCCCTGTAACGTAAGAATGATCACCTCGTCTGAAGTGTGATACATTTGGAATGCTATGTGCCATTTTTTGGTTCAGAAAGAGATTTTAAGGGTCACACTTTTTTTATTAAATATCACGTTACCATGGAATTACATACGCTTTAAATGTTTGGTCACACATGTTGGTGTTCATGTTACCATGTATTTATGTATAATTACATTTAAAGACCCCCTGTGGTGAAAATCAAGTTCCCTTTCAGTCGGTCACGTTCGACGTACGTCGGACGTCACAGACGAATTGGGATCACTTCAGGGAGCCCCTATCAGCTTCGAGATTTAGAGAACAGGCCAATGAGAATTGGCGTGCGAGATTTGCATCTCGCGCTCCGCCCCGCAGTGCGGGTATAAACGGAAGCGAAATGCAGCGTACCTTTGTCATTCACTTCGGAGCCGAACACGGTGTTGATGAAGAAGACTGTTCCTGCTTCAGCAGAGAGAAAGAGAGAACGACAGAAGAAGCTTCTTTGAGTGCTGAGTGGGATGGCACGATCAGCGGCGGCCGCGAGCTCCCTGATACAGTGATAAACTGCTGTTTTCACAGCACTGTTTGGTCTGTTGGTTCGGTGAGGGCGTTCCCAATGGTGAGTGCGTACACAGGCTGCACTACTCTCCTGTGTTTTGCCGCGGTCGTTCCTGGGTGCTTCAGCACATTTAAAGCGCACATTTTCTTCTAAAGAGCAGCGCGGGTGTGACACTGCGTCTTTTTCAAGACGCCATTCCACCCGTGCGTTTCTGGGCGGTTGTTTCCTGTCCTTATTGACGGCCACGAGCCCTCTCGCATAACTATGTTGAGATTGCGTTCGTGGGTGGTCCATGTACTCTTAGGAGAACGGGATCACGTCGGCGCGCTGTTCGTCTCGCCTTCCCCGTGAGGGTTTGAGTGTTCAGCGCGCCGTGTGCCGTCGAGCTGCCGCGGCAACCCAGCGCGCGTCACTCGGCGCTCTAGGTGCGCGGTCGAGACTATGAAACCTCAAACGGGGTCGAGTCCCTTCGCTTATACCCCGATCTAGTGTCTTTTCTGGTGCACCAGAAAAGGGGCTACTTTGGCTGATAAGCCTGGGTGATCTGAGGATTACAGTGGGGCTTCCCTGCCGAGCACATCTCCGTGGGCCCCCCACTCCTCTAGCGCATCGCAGCATGCTGAGACTGTGTTTGTGAGTGTTTCATGTTCTCTCATGAGAGCATGACCACGTCGGCGCGTTGTTCATCTTACCCTTTTCATAAGTGTTTTAGTGTTCAGCGCGCTGTGTGCCGTCTCACGGCCACGCTCACTATCTTGCATGCCTGCTGGTAGCTTACAAATGGGATTGCTGGTCCTAAAAAATAAATAAATAAAAAAAATGAATAAATAAATTAAAGGGACCTAGCGTTTCATTTGGGGCTCTAGCAGAGGACAGATGTCAATCGCTGCATCGGAGAGAGGGCTGTTATGTGTTGAAAATGAAGATTGGGCTGAGATTCCCACTATAATAGTGGATGTTTCATGCTGAATCAGATTCATACTTGACAGTCATGCTTCCCCGGGTGGCTGGGGCATGGCGCAACGCATAAATCGCCTTGCCTGCCCCCTTGCCTTTTTCCCGGATGTGCATTGGAAGGCTTTAGCAGTGTGGAACCGCTTGGCATAAATGGAATGCCAAAGGGGCCATAGCCTGTATAAAGTTTTCCTCCCTCTCACTACCCTCATCAGGTGGGGTGGCAGTGCCACTGGCAGGCTGCCTCCGCCCAGCACTCTTCGTGCATAAGGGTAGTTCTGAGCTGAGGTTGAGCTGCGCACAGTGGCTTTTATATTTAAAGTCACAGCGCTGGCCCTCGGCCAGGCGATGTCCAGAAACACCATCGGCGATCCCTCAGTCTGCTCGTCGCCATGGGCACCCGGATTTGGTTAAGAGCTGCTCTTCCCCGGAGGAGGGCCGGGAGGAGAATCATTGGTAAATTCTGTTCCGTCACTGTCAAATACAACCAGTGGTACCCAAATTCTAAAGAGCAGTTCCAATACCTCTGGGTGCCAGGAGAGTGTGCTCGGCGGTGTTCGACGCTTCCATGCCTCGTCACCCTCAGGCGCCTCTCCTATCGCCAGCAGGGGGTGCCGGCTGTGTCTGGGATGCACACAAGTGGCCTCCCCACACTCGTGCACCCCCTCAGCGGAAGCAGGTAAGTGTTGCACAGCACACTCAGACCCCACCTTGGGCCGCTCCCATGCCGTCCGTGTCGGGTCCCTGCATGCCGCTGCGCTGCCCCGCTGCGAACGCGTCTGTGGTGCCGTTGGTCCCGCTTGCACGGTTCTTGGGAGCCTGCCTAGCGCTCCAGCCCCGTCTTGCTGGCTCATCCGTACCATCAGACTCGGCTATGCGATTCGGTTCGCCCGGCGTCCCAAGTTCAGGGGCATCCACTTCGCCTCCGTGTCGAAGGAGAATGCCCCTGTGCTTCAGGCGGAGATCGCGGTCCTACTGGCGAAGGATGTGATAGAGCCGGTCCCTCCAGCCGATATGAAGAACGGCTTCTACAGCCCGTACTTCATTGTGCCCAAGAAGAGCGGCGGGTTACGGCCGATCTTGGTTCTGTGACTTCTGAACCAGTCCCCAGGCTGCTGTTCAGGATGTTAACGCAGAAACGCATCTTCAGGTGCGTCCGTCCCCAAGATTGGTTTGCAGCGATCAACCTGAAGGACGCGTACTTTCATGTCTCGATTCTCCCTCGACACAGACCGTTCCTACGCTTTGCATTCGACGGACGAGCATATCAGTACAAGGTCCTACCCTTCGGGCTGGCCCTGTCACCCCGCGGTCTTCACGAAAGTTGCGGAGGAGGCGCCATTGCTCCCATGAGAGCGTGGTGTTTCGCATTCTCAACTACCTCGACGACTGGCTGATCCTTGCCCAGTCGCGAGAGCAGTTGTGCGAACACAGGGACATGGTGCTCTGTCACCTTTGCCGGTTGGGGCTTCAGGTCAACTGGGAGAAGAGCAAACTCTGCCCCTCGCAGAGGATCTCTTTTCTCGGGATGGAGATAGACTCGGTTGCCCGGACGGCGTGCCTCACCGAGGAGCGCGTCCAGTCAGTGTTGAACTGCGTGAACTCGTTCGAACGCAGGATAGCGGTACCACTGAAACATTTTCAGAGGCTCCTGGGGCATATGACATCCGCAGCTGCAGTAACGCCGCTGGGATTGCTTCATATGAGACCGCTTCAACGCTGGCTCCACGACCGGGTCTCGAAATGGGCGTGGCGCAGCGGAACTCTCCGTGTCCAAGTGACGCCGAGATGCCGCCAAACCTTCAGCCCGTGGTCGGACCCTTCATTTCTACGGGCAGAAGTGCCTCTAGAACAAGTGTCCAGGCATGCTGTTGTCTCCACGGATGCCTCATCCACCGGCTGGGGTGCCACGTACAACGGGCTTGCAGTATCGGGTCTGTGGACAGGGCCCCAACTGCAATGGCATATCAATTGCCTGGAGTTGTTAGCAGTTCGTCTTGCACTCAGCCGCTTCAACGCCGCTCAGAGGCAAGCACGTTCTGGTCCGTATGGACAGCACTGCGGCCGTTGCGTACATCAACAAACAGGGTGGTCTACGCTCCCGTCGTATGTCACAACTCGCCCGCCATCTCCTCCTATGGAGTCAGAAGCATCTGAGGTCGCCGTGCCATTCATATTCGGGCCTGCTCAATCGCGGCGGCCAACGAGCTCTCACGTCAGCCAGTGCTCCCGGGAGAGTGGAGACTCCATCCCCAGGTGGTCCAGCTGATCTGGAGTCGCTTCGGGGCCGCGCAGGTAGATCTGTTTGCCGCCCCGGACTCCACCCACTGCCGGCTGTTCTATTCCCTGACTGAGTGACCCTCGGTTCGGATGCGCTGGCACACAGCTGGCCCCGGGGCCTGCGCAAATATGCGTTTCCCCCAGTGAGCCTTCTTCCACAAACACTGTGCAAGGTCAGGGAGGACGAGGAGCAGGTCCTGTTGGTCGCTCCGTACTGGCCCAACAGGACTTGGTTTTCGGAACTAGTGCTCCTCGCGACAGCACCTCCTTGGCCCATTCCTCTGAGGAAGGACCTCCTGACTCGGAGACGGGGCACCCTCTGGCACCCGCGTCCGGACCTCTGGAAACTCCATGTCTGGTCCCTGGACGGGACGCGGAGGTTCTAGGCAGTTTGCCACAAGCTGTGGTAGACACCATTACTTCCGCTAGAGCGCCCTCTACAAGGCACCTCTACGCGTTGAAGTGGAACCTGTTCGTCGAATGGTGCTCTTCTCGCCGAGAAGACCCCCGAAGGTGTTCGGTCAGTTCTGTGCTTTCCTTCCTACAAGACGGGTTGGAGCGAAGGCTGTCTCCCTCCACCCTCAAAGTCTATGTGGCCGCCAATCATGACTTCGTAGGTGGAAAGAAAATAAAAATCCTTAGGGAAGCACGATCTGATCGTCAGGTTCCTGAGGGGGGCGAGGAGACTGAATCCGCCTCGCCCTCCCTCTATACCCTCTTGGGTCCTGTCTCTGGTGCTGACCGCACTGCAGAGGCCTCCCTTTGAGCCTTTGCAGTCAGCTGAGTTAAAAATTCTGTCTCTGAAGACAGTACTCCTGACTGCATTGGCCTCCATCAAGAGGGTAGGGGACCTGCAGGCATTTTCGGTCGACGAATCGTGCCTGGAATTCGGGCCTGGTAACTCTCACATAATCCTGAGACCCCGGCCTGGATATGTGCCCAAGGTTCCCACCACTCCCTTCCGGGACCAGGTGGTGAGCCTGCAAGCGCTGCCTTTGGAGGAGGCAGACCCAGCCCTAGCTTTTCTCTGTCCCATCCGCGCTTTGCGGACTTGCGTGGACAGAACGCAAAGCTTCAGGACCTCAGAGCAGCTCTTCGTCTGTTATGGAGGACAGCAGAAGGGAAAGGCTGTCTCCAAGCAGAGGATGGCCCACTGGATAGTGGATGCCATCGTCTTGGCGTATGAAACCCAAGACGTGCCCTGCCCGCTCTGGTTAAGAGCCCACTCCACTAGTGGTGTAGCCTCTTCCTGGGCGCTGGCTCGTGGCGCCTCGCTGGCAGATATTTGTAGAGCTGTGGGCTGGGCGACACCCAACACGTTCGCTAGGTTCTATAGCCCTACGTGTAGAGCCGGTATCTTCCTGTGTGCTCACTTCCCATAGTCAGTAACACCGGAAGTGCCGCTTCTAAAGTGTCGGCTTGCTGCGCCACTCCCTTCCCTATGGAACGGATACGTGCGCTTTATATGCTCCAGTCGAGTTCCCCAGCATGGCGAACCCTGTCGAGTCCTCCGCAACGCTCGGCAGTCGGACGTGGCGGAGCGTCCGACGCCAGGCCTAACGCTCGTATGCATTGGTGGAACTTGTGTTAGGCTGGGTTCCATATGTTGTGACCCCCACGGCGATCCCATATGTGTATTCCCCACGGTAAGTCTCCCTTCGGCGAGCTCTGCCGTCTCAGTGTGGTGTGGTCCCCCGCCTAAAATTGGCCGGAGCCACCCCTGGGACTTCCGTATGTAGCACTGCCCACGGCCAGTCCATACGTGTATTCTCCACATGGTAACTCCCTCCGGGCATGATGTGGCTTCCGCAGCGGCCCCCCGGGGCACACTTTCCCAGCGTTATCCAATAGTTGGCTGAGTGGGTCTTGCGGAACAGCAGCTGACTCTCCCTGCGTGAATTTCCCGGCCCGGAACAGCCGGGATCTGAGGGGCTTTCCCAGGGCGCTGGAAGTGGTAGCAACTGTGGCGTGTTCCAAAGGGATCCCAATTCGTCGGTGACGTCCGACGTACGTCGAACGTGACCGACTGAAAGGGAACGTCTCGTTTCGTATGGTAACCCTCGTTCCCTGAAGGAGGGAACGGAGACGTACGTCCCGTCGCCACAATTGCTGTACCATCACTGCAGGCCGAGTCAATAGTTCGGCTCCTCAGTGAAAAACAAAGGTGCGCTGCATTTCGCTTCCGTTTATACCCGCACTGCGGGGCGGATCGCGAGATGCAAATCTCGCACGCCAATTCTCATTGGCCTGTTCTCTAAATCTCGAAGCTGATAGGGGCTCCCTGAAGTGATCCCAATTCGTCGGTGACGTCCGACGTACGTCTCCGTTCCCTCCTTCAGGGAACGAGGGTTACCATACGTAACCGAGACGTTTTTTTTAATGTTGTTTAAATGTCTATGTGGTGTTTTTAATATGCTTTAAGACAAACCATGAGCAAATTCATAAGTCAACACCATTGCTGAACATTTTCTCCTTAAAACTCCAGTGAACCAAAGACAGTCTCAAAAATGCGGTTTGAATTCGTCATATATCATAAACTTGTAACCAATCACGTCAATGTGTAGGGCGGGCTTTAGCGTATCATTAACTATGTTGCAAAACAAGAGAAGTCAGGTTATCCCAGTATATTTTTCTGTTGATATGGAAAATCGGGTTCATTAGTAATATAGCAGGTGAATTGTGTATATGATGTATATTACAATATTATGAAGAGCTATATACACTCACCTAAAGGATTATTAGGAACACCATACTAATACTGTGTTTGACCCCCTTTCGCCTTCAGAACTGCCTTAATTCTACATGGTATTGATTCAACAAGGTGCTGAAAGCATTCTTTAGAAATGTTGGCCCATGTTGATAGGATAGCATCTTGCAGTTGATGGAGATTTGTGGATGCACATCCAGGGCACGGCTCCTGTTCCACCACATCCCAAAGATGCTCTATTGGGTTGAGATCTGGTGACTGTGGGGGCCATTTTAGTATAGTGAACTCATTGTCATGTTCAAGAAACCAATTTGAAATGATTCGAGCTTTGTGACATGGTGCATTATCCTGCTGGAAGTAGCCATCAGAGAATGGGTACATGGTGGTCATAAAGGGATGGACATGGTCAGAAACAATGCTGAGGTAGGCTGTGGCATTTAAACGATGCCCAATTGGCACTAAGGGGCCTAAAGTGTGCCAAGAAAACATCCCCCACACCATTACACCACCACCACCAGCCTGCACAGTGGTAACAAGGCATGATGGATCCATGTTCTCATTCTGTTTACGCCAAATTCTGACTCTACCATCTGAATGTCTCAACAGAAATCCAGACTCATCAGACCAGGCAACATTTTACCAGTCTTCAACTGTCCAATTTTGGTGAGCTCGTGAAAATTGTAGCCTCTTTTTCCTATTTGTAGTGGAGATGAGTGGTACCCGGTGGGGTCTTCTGCTGTTGTAGCCCATCCGCCTCAAGGTTGTGCGTGTTGTGGCTTCACAAATGCTTTGCTGCATACCTCGGTTCTAACAAGTGGTTATTTCAGTCAAAGTTGCTCTTATATCAGCTTGAATCAGTCGGCCCATTCTCCTCTGATCTCTAGCATCAACAAGGCATTTTCGCCCACAGGACTGCCGCATACTGGATGTTTTTCCCTTTTCACACCATTCTTGGTAAACCCTAGAAATGGTTGTGCATGAAAATCTAGAAAACTGAGCAGATTGTGAAATACTCAGACCGGCCCGTCTGGCACCAACAACCATGCCACGCTCAAAATTGCTTAAATCACCTTTCTTTCCCATTCTGACATTCAGTTTGGAGTTCAGGAGATTGTCTTGACCAGGACCACACCCCTAAATGCATTGAAGCAACTGCCATGTGATTGGTTGATTAGATAATTGCATTAATGAAAAATTTAACAGGTGTTCCTAATAATCCTTTAGGTGAGTGTATGCCTTTCTCCACTGATGTTCAAAGCATTAGGATGCTGATTTTTAGAAGGCAGACTGAGATGGTGAACGAGAACATGTTTTGTGTAACATTAGCAACACAATATTAGCTGTTTGATAATGTAGTCAAGCAAAAGGCTAATCATATTATTTACCGTTGTCTGTATGATTTTGTACAGTAGCGTTACCATTGTGCAGTAAAGTTGACCCGACAGAGTGGATCTCTGATCTCTGGTGTGAGTGAATGGAGGCGGGGCTAATTAGAATTATTGATAGATCCGTGTATACTAAATGAAGCAAGGGTGGAGAGTTATATTCAAGCTATTTTAAGGCATGAATAATATGTCATTTTGGTGATCAAATATGAGTTTTAAGGGATAAAATTATTGATGGGGACTAAAATATTTACAGACTCATTCTAATTAACTACATGCACATTTTGGAGTGTCAATATCTTTAAACTGCTTGTAATTACACAGTTCTTGTTAATACTATAGTAAGTCATTTGAGTAGTTTAGCAAGTGTGACACAAACACTAAAAGGAAGCATTACCAAATGGTTGAGTTGGAGCTGATAGTAAAGGAATCAGTCAACAAGTAACAAGATACATATTGTCACAAAATGTAAACTACATTATCGCCCAGCTCTAAACTGCTTAATGCAACTATGAGATATTGTGATACATAAACATTAACATCATGATTTTCTGTAAAGCTGCTTTAAAACAATGTGTATTATGAAAAGCACTATACAAATACATTTGATGTTGTTTTTGCAAGCTCAAATATTGGACAGCTTTAAGTTTAACACACTTCTATTTGTATTATTTCATATTCTAAAATGTGTGAGTAAGTGTCGCAGTGTAAATGTAACTAATGAGATTTACGTGTAATATGTGTAAAATGGGCTCTGTGATGTAAAACAGTTACCGATTTAAGCTCATGAAATTTGACATGAAAACAAAGACTCAATTTTTCAGCAGCAGCACAATAAAAACGTCTTGTCGTGTCAAAGGTGAGTGGGCAGGTCTGGGAGGTGAGCGGCTGCAGCGGGTCTGTGACGTGAGGCACGCAGATTTACAGAGTGTGAACAGTGTCTGGGTATTTCTGGGACTTAATGAAGCCTCGGGGGAGGTGTAGCCCCTCTATGAAATGCATAATCCCATGGGTCTGTGTCCTTTAGGAGCCATTTCAAAATATAGCATATTTGTTTGGGGTTTTTTCTCACCATCTGTGAGTTAAATGATATCCTGCATTTGTGTCATTAATTGAATTGATAATTGATAAAATAAAATCCTATATTTACTCTTATAGTCACAGATAGGATTCTGCATTGAATAATACTTGTTGGAAACAGACCAGCGAGTCCTGCATGAGGAACAAGTGTGCTAACCGCTAAACCGCAGTTCTCACACTTTGATTCCTTCCAGACCTGTTGTTCCTTATACAGCATAAGGATACTCCAATCTGATTTTCTAAATAAAATAAAATTGATTGCAGTGAAACAGTTAAGCCTTCATGCAGCAGCTCTTAAACACGAAATCCTGCTGTATGCAATAAGACAACACAATATAAATCAGCTACAAAAACTATTTACTTTGTGGCCAAACTACAGTATTCATTACAGTGTAATTACATAAGTATTACTACGTAATACACATGAACTGCACGTAATTAATATGTAACCAGTTTGTGAAGCTGGATATAATAATGCATTGGTGTTCCAGTTGCTATTGTAATCAATTACTATAATATGTAATATGTGCACCATATGTAACATATGACACTGAGAAGTAAACTGTTCTTTCCCCTCCCATGATGGGCAACAATGAACGTTTGCTAAATCATTTTATGTGCAGACATTTCCCAGAAAGACTATGTCACTAGTTTAAGCGTTTCCAGTAACAGAGATTTCCCTCGTCAGTCCTCGTATGTGCAATATAACCATATGTTGTCACATTGCAAACAATTTCCTTGGTCTACGCACAACCACTACAAATGTTCTAGTTTATTCACAGACGTGGCTTTTGAAAAACATATCCTGCCAACTCAATTGAATTAAAACAGCAGTTTCTTTAGAGAAAACATTGAGTATGTATACAGTGTGACTATTAAAATTAGAAAGTATTAAGCTTTAGTAGCCTTAAAATTGTCACATTTTAACTAGTGCTGGGCAATCGATTAATCGCGATTAATCACATCCTAAATAAATGTTCTTGTTTGCATAGTATATGTGTATAATCATTATGTATATATACATACACACACATGCATGTATATATTTAAGACAAATTTGTTACATTTATATATAAAATATTTATATATATATATATATATATATATATATATATAAATACAGTATATACATGCAAATATTTCTTAAATATATACATGAAGAAGTGTGCATTTATATATACATAATGATTATACACAGTAAACATACATATATTATGTAAACACAAACTTTTATTTTGGATGCAATTAATCACGATTAATCGATTGCCCAGCACTAATTTGAACAAAATCAAAACAAAACCAGCCAATCCAATTTTCCATTGACTGAACGGATCACTTGGAAGTTGGACGATCTGCTTTATCTTTGAGCTTCATGGCTGTTTTAAAAATTAGAAAAACAAATCCTTTCACAATGTGCAATGTGTAATAATTACGTTTGCGGTCACATCACAGCATTAGGTGTAAAAAGCTTTTAGGATTATCTTAATGGACACATGTTCGTTCACTAATCTTTTCAAAATAGGAAAACTGTGATTGCAAAATCAACAGTATCATGATGACATATGGTACCTCAGGGGTGGTGTAGACCTCATTAACACTCATGAAGTGACATTCACGCAACACATTAGCTCAATAATAGACAAAATCACTATCAGAGATGCAGGACGTACATTGTGAAGGATAGGGTTTTCTAAGGGCTGCTGGGTTTTCTGAAGTCAAACAATGTTAATGCATCCATTAGAATGAGATTTTCCACACTGGTTGGCACAGTTTTAGGGTTTGAAACAGGTTTCCCACAGTGTTTGCACTGTTTCAGGATTTGTTCTTGTCTTGGGAACAAATGTATTTCTTCCGTGAAAACAAAAAACAAATGTGCTAATATCTTCCTTTCTGGATCGGCGCAACAGTAAGCAGTGCTGGGGCCTTTTTTATATTTCCGTCACTTCAATCGCTCAGTCCATTTACACAAACATTACGAAGCCTATGCGAGTTTTGAGCTTTGATCCTCAGAAACAAGGAACAAAGTTAGTTAACAGATCTGTACATTTGCATTTAATTTCCAAGTAGCTCAGTCCAGGGAATCTACACACAGCATATTCAAACAGACAGACAGATAAAAAAACAAGCAAACTTACAACCAGAGAAACCACTGTGACCTGCTCATGACCCATCCATGGAAATTTACGCCCGCTCAACCTTACATATACGCAAATAATGAGTATACAGCATTACAAACAGATGTCAAAGAGAGATCTGAAATGATGGCCAATGAGAATTAACTGTGCTGGATTTTGCAATTATAAATAGATCAAAATATAAGAATTTTATATTTACTTATTTATAATTATATCTTATATTTGACTTAAATAATGGACATTAAAATGAATGATATGTTGCTTTTTGTGTTAGATCCAAGATTCAAACAAGCGTTATTTACATGATAAACAAAGATTTACATTGCCAAACGATATGTATAATTAACACTGGTTGCACTTTATTTTACAGTACATGTACTTAGTCAAGAAAGTACTGGTAATATAAGATAACTACATGGGTTAAGGTTATGTGTTAGGCTAGGTTCAGGGTTAGTACCTAGTTATTACCCAGTTATTGTAATTGATATAATGACATAGCATGTACATGCGGAAGTTGCGGAACAGGACTGTGAAATAATGTACATATTGCAAATATTTATAAATAAAGTGGCATCACAAGGCCTGACACCACTACACTCTAAAAATGCTGGGTTAAAAACAACCCAAATTGGGTTGAAAATGGACTAAGCCAGCGATTGGGTTGTTTTAACCCAGCAGTTGGGTTGTTTAAACCCAGCGATTGGGTTGTTTTAAGCAAATATTTAACCCAACCGCTGGGTTAAAACAACCCAATTGCTGGGTTGTTTTTAACCCAGCTTTTTTTAGAGTATAGTGAAAAAGTTCTCTGCTAGATTAATTTAATAGAAAAAAATATTTGGACCCACTTTATATAAAGTACCTTTAACAACTATATGTAATAACATTTTAATTAATAATTTGATATAATGCACTTTTTGTGTACATGCATTTTTTTGCATTGTACTTGTATTTATATTCATTTATGTAATTATATAAATTATATCAATATACATATATTACTCCTACCTTTAACCCAACCTTAAATCTAATCATACCACCAAACCTGTCCCTAACTTTACTTAACTCCTACCTCAATTTATTCTTTTTGTGAGTGAAATTATTGCCAGTACAAAAATGTTGCTTTTTCAGTGAAGACCTGAATTTACAGCACTTTGGATCATGTGCTTTACAAATAAATGTTGTTGTTTTTGTAGTGAAAAGTTGAATTTCAGAATGTCTTAGTATTTAGTGTGTCCGTTTTTAGCTTTAAAAAGAAGCTGAAGTTTTTCAGTACATGATGATTCATGTTGACCAGCATGGTTTGAGAATGTTCCAAAAAAGCACACTACAAAAGAAGCAAGAAGTAAGTTGCTTACTTGGATTAGTGATTTATAAATAGTGCAGAATATTAAATAGTTCTTTTTTTTTTTTTTTTTTTTTTTTTTTTTTATGTTTTTCTTTGCTTTAAAATTGTTCAAATTTTAAACACTAGACCTTTCTGCTTTGGTGTTTGTGTGCCATTGGTTGGCTTTTTTTATGGCAAGACTTAACTCGTAGCTCGGTTTGGGCATGCTGGGGTTGTGGTGGTGGTTTAGAATCTTCCCATTTAAAGTAAGCCCAAAACTCCATAATTGTACTAAACAAGAGAGTCAGCAGGGGGAGTAGAGTTGAGATTTATACGTTTCTGCTTTACTTTTAACGTCCTCATTCTCCTGCCAAACTAAACCAGGCTCATTTGAGAAGGATTTATTTCCCCTATTTACACTTCTCTGTATTTCTGAACAGTTTTTCAGAGTTATAAGAGCTCTGTAAAAAAAAAGAAAAGAAATGTTACTGTGGAACTTATACTGGACACAGAAGTTTCACATTCACTTGAATCAATGACACAAAACCCTCATATATGTATTATAGATTGCTTTGTTACTGAAAAACAATAGTTCTCTACATTTAAAACCGTGTAAGCGTGCATGCTGTGCCATTTCTAAACATTAACTGAGCATCTCAACCAGCTTTGTCAAGCGATGCTGTGAGTTTGTGGGTGGAGCAATGTGTTTGTCGACCAATGGAAGAGAGGAGAGTGGCATAGAAAGGATACACTGCTATGGGATTAAATTCCCACCAAATGTACTGCGTCACGGATCAAAAAATAATATGTGTGATTTCAAAATGTAAAAACACATGTAAAAAATATATTGCACAAAATGAAAACGATAATGCAAATATTATTATTATTATAAGCGTGAATAAAAATTAAAAGCACATTTAAAAAAACGAGCATGAATCAAAACTTTAAACATTCAAAATGATATGTAATGTGTTCTTAAAAATTGTTTTCTTTGGTTTTATTATTATTTTGTGCTCTCTTACACTTTCTGCTCATATTTTATGTTTTTTTTTATGCTTTTTTTTCCCTCTTCACTCTTCTTTCCATGTTCTGCGCTTGTTTTCCAAATTTTACAGTTCGAGTTTCATGTAAATTAGAGCGGGCTTAAGTGTCACCATTGGTCCAATAGTTATAGATTGACAGCTCCTCCTCTAGCCAATCAATCGAAGAGGGGTAAATAAAACCAAACAGTAATAAAACCAAGGAAAACATCATTTTTAAGAACACATTCCATAAGTTTTATACAAAGTTTAAATGCAATTTAAATGTTTGGATTCACACTCATAATAATAATATTTGCATTTTCTTTTTTTTTTTTTTTTTTTTGTTCAATATATTCAATATATATTTAAATTTCGAAATCACGCTTATTATTTTTTGATCCGTGACCGCAGTTCATTTGGCGGGAATTTAATCCCATGCACTGCGGCTTTAGCACATTTATAGCAACATTTATTTTTCAAAATGCAGAACGTTTCAGCAGCAACGTCTAAACCTTAGAGTTAGAACGCAAAGTTTCTCGGGGAACGCAAAACTTTTGTGAGAGAACACAAAACCATTGACATATAATTTGTATTCCCATCTCACATTTTTTCCCATTTCATCATGTCCCTTTAGAGGTGCCGTAATACTTGAAAAGCATTTTTGATAAAGTAGAAACTGTTAATAATAAATCAGCCACTATATTCCGTCATCAAAACAATTCTGTTTATTACTCCCATAGGTCCAAAACTTTGTCATTTGTTTGTATAAGATGGCAGCAACATTGATCACTGATATGGCAAACTAAAGTAGCGTCATATACATTAACCATTAAATATCCCACAAGCCATTAGCTTAATTATTATTTCACTCATGGGCCATTAAATACCATAAAACAAACATTTAACCACTGATTACATTACAGCAGAAAGCCGCATTGTTGCACTGCATTCACTTGCATCATCTAGTTAAAAAAGAATGTGCCATGCAATGAAGATTGACAGCTTGTTTGTAAAAGAAAATGAGCTCCGTGAATGCTACTAAGTTGAATTATTGATGAAGAGTTCCACCTAGAAAATGACAGTATTTTTTTTTTTTTTTTTAAATGTGTGTTACACTGAACCCCCCACCCAACTTTTAACATCAGGAAATTGATTTATAATTTTGTGTTTGCTTTTCACGTCACTGCTCAATCCTAGAGAAGGATTTAACACAGTTTGGGTTCCAATCACTGTTGTCCTGACGTCATCATCCTGCTGCTCCAGACTAATTAGTCACATGGCATGTGCAGCTCAGTTGATTAGTTCGAAATTCCTGTCTGCAGAACTGAGTGGCCATAATAAATTATGGGTAAATAAAGTCCTGTGCCAAGAAAATGCTAGGCCCAGATAGTTCAAAGTGACTGCACACCTAAGGCGATTTGTTCCAGAAACAACTGTTGTTATGCTGGTTGAAAGTCTTTTCACATCACTAAGTTAAGTAGTCTAAATGTATATATATATATATATATATATATATATATATATATATATATATATATATATATATATATGTATATACACCGATCAGACATAACATTATGACCTAATATTGTGTTCATCCCCCTTTTGCTGCCAAAACAGCCCTGACCCGTCGAGGCATGGACTCCACTAGACCCCTGAAGGTGTGCTGTGGTATCTGGCACCAAGGTGTTAGCAGCAGATCCTTTAAGTCCTGTAAGTTGCAAGGTGGGCCGTCAATGGATTGGACTTGTTTGTTCAGCACATCCAACAAACGCTCGATTGGATTAAGATCTGGGGAATTTGGAGGCCAAGTCAACACCTCAAACTCGTTGTTGTGCTCCTCAAACCATTCCTGAACCATTTTTGCTTTGTGGCAGGGCGCATTATCCTGCTGAAAGAGGCCACAGCTACCAGGAAATACAGTTTCCATAAAAGGGTGTACATGGTCTGCAACAATGCTTAGGTAGGTGGTACGTGTCAAAGTAACATCCACATGGATGGAAGGACCCAAGGTTTCCCAGCAGAACCTATGCTGTGTATTCTGACACCTTTCTATCAGAACCAGCATTAACTTGAGCAATCTGAGCTACAGAAGCTCGTCTGTTTGATCGGACCACACGGGCCAGTTTGTCTAAACCGCAGTGATGAGTAGGTTTAGGGGTGAGGTTTGAGGTTAGGTCATTTGTATGAAATCATACGAATTGGGCAAATCAAATCAAATACATACAATTTTAGCAAAAATCGTACAAGTGAGTTCATACAAATTCGTACAAGTGAGTTTGTAAGAGTGAGTTTGTACAAATTCGGATGAATTAGCCACCTCGTAAAATACATACTAATTGCCATGAGATCGGGTTGGATAATCAGTGTTATTCACTTCATCTCATAATGTTATGACTGATTGGTGTATATCATCTGTGGAAGCCGTAGGACCATAAAATGTTTGTTCAATCAGGCCGAATGCAATGATATGATGTCCTACCTGCCTGTCAGCTTATGTATTTTCATAACTCTGTGCACCTCACACAGACCGTTTTGGAAGAGGCGTGGCTTTGGAGATGCTCTGAAATGAGGGTGGGATCTTATGCTTTCAAAGCGAACTCGCTATTGCTAGCCTCTCTGAAAATTACCTACCCTGACTTTGACATTTGTCAAGTCATTTTTTGACTGATATCTCAAATTGCATATAGCAAAGGAAACTCCTCATCTAGAGTTAAAGAAGGAAAATATCCTTATATTATACAAACTGTAAGATATATGGCATTACAAACCATTCTTCAGACAGGTAGAGACCCACCACCTTCTGCTAGTACCTCTGACCACTGATCCTCTGCTGTGTTTGTGTTCATTCTGCTATTGGTTGCATTACATTTCATAATTCTGAGACTGGCAGGCCAGATGCTGTTTTCTGAAACTGGGCAAGGCCACATGAGAAGCTGGAAATATAAAACATTGCTTATGCGTCTGGCCCTGTGCTTCAGTTTGCTTAGTGTTATGAACGCTGGTCAAACATCTGTAACCCACTAACCTAAATATACTCTTCTGTGGTGAGAAATAGCAGCTTATGGGTAATATTTACTTGCCAAAAGCATGTAGCTCAAAACAGTGGCTGAAGGGTGTGCAGCGGGCAATATTGGACTTAGTTTTTCATATGATGTCGTCATACAAGATTTTGCAAGAAGTGTTCCACGTTTCAGGCACAGATGAATCAGAGCCAGCTGCTTTATCAGTTCACAGATTTTATCCATGACTGTTTACGTTTCTTTGCCATCACTTCTGGTACTTGTTTACTGCATGTGGCTTCATTCAAAGCATAATGACTAATGTGTGTAGGGTGAAAAGCTTGAAAAAATTGTCTTATTTAAAGTCCAAAGCCTTTCACAACTCATCACTAGAAAACTTAACCATCTTCAGGAATTATTTCCGTTCCTTCAAGTGATAAAGTATAATGTGATTTTATTTCACTGGTGATCAGCAATGCATGTTCCTGTATACAAGGCATTTGTCTGTTTGTGAGGCTGATGATAGAACAGTTGAGAAGAGGTTAGGAGGGAGATGAAGAGGAGTCTGCATGTGAAGGTCTGAAGATGAAGAGAGAAAGACAAGCAGATCGAGAGCGTCATATCTTTCCGTGCATTTCACTAATTGGCTGCAGAGGGTCAGTCATACTCTGACATCTGCTGCAGATTTTTGCTGA
Organism: Paracanthobrama guichenoti; assembly: GCA_018749465.1. NCBI lineage: Eukaryota > Metazoa > Chordata > Actinopteri > Cypriniformes > Gobionidae > Paracanthobrama > Paracanthobrama guichenoti. The sequence goes on along the minus strand of CM031950.1, from coordinate 31,227,972 downwards.
TAATAAATCAGGTTTGTTTCCTCACTGGCTCTTTTCCACTAAAGTTTCTTTTTCTCTTTCTCTATCCCTATCTTGTTGTTTCTCTCTCGCTCTCTTTCCCTTTCTTTCTTTTTCTTTCAGGGGACATGGGCCATTTTAAAGGAAAGTGATTGTTTCCGGTATATGGATGTGTGCACTGTGAAACCTAACAGTCAGATTGACTAAATGTAACAAGTTCATTCACTCAAATGCTGAATGTTCATTGCACTTAATATAAAAAAGTTATGTGAACTCAATAACTGAACTCTGACACTCTGAACTCTGAAAAACTGAATGTGTTACAGCAGATTCATGGCTTCCAGCATCCCAGTTAACAGGGAACTTTGCCTTAACTTTCACGAATGTTCTTTAAAAGTTGTTTAAATGTTAGGACAAAACGTTCTTAAAGTAATGTTTATGGAATGTTCTTAGAACGTTATTAATAGTTAATATACGTTCTCGTAATGTTGAAAGAAAATGTTCTTGGAACGTCCTTATAATACCACATTACTTGTACTTCAACTTTTATTGAATGTTTTCATAATGTTATCATAAAACGTTCTGAGAACAACTTTCATGGAATGTCCTTACGATGTAATTTGTACCTGATGAAAGTTCTCGTAATGTAGAAAGCATTGTAAGAAAGTTCATGAAACATCATTGCAATCATTGCAATGTTAATTCAGAAATAATGTTTTCATAACTTAAGGGAATGCAAAACATTCTAAAAACTTGGTTGCTTCGCTTCAGACTTGGTAAGGATAGTAAATGTTAAAATTGATATGTTATGTGTTTTTGCACAATAATATAGGGGGATATATGTTAGTGTTTCGTGTTCTGTTAATTTTGTTAATTTTCTGCTATGTCTCAGTTTTGAGGGTTACCATTGTCCTGAAGATCCTGTGTAGGTCAAGGATGGGCCAAAAATGTTAAGGTGGCATGTGTCAATATAACAGCTACATAAATACCAGTCCAGGTTTCCAAGTAGAACATAACACAGTATCTACCAACCTGCCTTCTTCCCATAGTGCATCCTGCTGCTAACTCGCACACCCAGCCAATCACCTGATCTGAAAGAAAACATGATTCATCTGACGAGAAAACCTTCTTCCATAGCTTCATGGTTCTGTTCAGACATTTACATGCCCATTGTAGGTGCTATAGGTGGTGGACAGTGGTCATCATGGGCTCTCTGGCTGGTCTACGGCTACGCAGCCCCATACAGCAAACTTCAACACACTGTGTTCGGACACCTTTTTTCCACTGTTTGAGCTAAAGTACCTCTTCTTTGTGATCAGACCAGACAGGCTAGCCTTTTCTCCTCATGTGCAGCCATGACCCTGGTGCACTAGTTGTCCTTCCATGCACCACTTTGGTATGTACTAACCACTGCATACTGGGAAAACTTGCTGTTTTGAAAATGCTCTGAGTTGTCTAGCCATCACTATTTGGACCTGGTTAAAGTCACTCAGTTATTTTCGCTTGCCAATTTTTCCTGCTTCCAACACATGGAATTCAAGAACTGACTGTCCAATTGCTGGCTAAAATATATTCCACCCCTTGGATGGTGTCATTGCAACAATATAATCAATATTATTCACTTTATCTGTAAATGGTTTTAATATTGTGGCTGATCAGTGTATATGTGCAGACAAGAAATCTGAAAACCAAAATCTGTGCATTGGTGTGACAAATCAAATCTATGCTTCTACAGTATGATTGTTTCTGAAGTTTGACGGGGTTTGATATGACTGTTGTGACACAGAAAATGTCACCACCAGCCACATGGCCTCCCAAACTATCAAATACACCAGCAAAGCTTTCAGATCCCTTGTCAAGTCCCTGTGTTAAGTCTTGTTTATACTTTCGCCTGGCTCCGCACCGTGAGCCTCAGCTGACTCCTCTCCAAACGGATGAGACATTTATACTTGACGCGCTTGTCGTTGTATTATTGTTTGTCATGGGGCGACTCAGAGTAATTGTTCTCTAAACCATCAGGAAGCAGTGGTGAGAAGTAAGGTACACACGTGATGATGTTTGTATTTTATTATACTTAACCAAACCAACGCTACAAAAGAACCAACAAATCGTGTAAAATCGTGTAAAATCACTTTGGGATTATTACTTGATATTACATGACATTAGAACAAAATATATGGATATGAGTACACATGTTTGAAGGTAAATTTAACAATCTCTTAAATATTTTCAAATTTCGCTAAACATTTTTATTAAACATGGATCTTTATTTCCATAAAAAAGGCTTATTTCTGCTGTTGTAGGCTCATTTTGTAAATGTAAGCAATTCATTTGGACAAGCGCAAACTGGGTACCTGTGAGAGATGTTATCTGTTGGGCTCAAACTTGTGCATCTTTGGATGCGGAGCTGCGCGGAAAGTTACAAAATTTGCCATGCACACCACCAAACGAAATGGGGTCTCGCGCTCTCAATGCGCACCACCGTCCACGAGTATAAACAAGCTTTAGGCTGGCCACACACTTGAAGATGTTAAGCCTGATAATGAGCTCAAATGTGCACTCCCAAGGCATGGTCCTATTCAATGCTTGTTGCAAACAACTATTTGTCCCAAAAATCCTCAATTGTGTTGTGTCATTACAATAATTTTACTGCTCCTGATTGCGAGAACATGTTTGATATTTACGACTCTTTAAAATTGGTTAAGATTTGAAAATCGTCTAGTGTGTCCCAGGCCTTAAACAGATGTCCCTCACCTCCTTAAATGCCCGACTCACATTGTATGATTTTGGGCTGTCCCAGATGAAAGATGTCCAATCGTGGCGATTTCTGTGTCCGTGGCTCCTAAACGGTGCTCCTATGTCGTACAGTGAGAGAGGTTCAAAGACGTAATATCGCAGTCATCTCTCTTTCTAAAGTCTTTCTACAAATGTTCCTCAATCTCTCTCCTCCCCCATCATGAGTAGACATGCCCCCTACTGCTGATTGGCTACAAGTGTGTTGTAGTGCTCCTAGTTTTTTCTCATATTTGCACAACCAGGACTATGTACAACTGTACATTGTTTTCAGCACACACACAGAGCAGACATCTAGTAAATACACACAAAATAGTTTGATTAGGTGTTGATTTTTTTTCTCAACCTAATCCACCAGTAGTTATGGACTATGGGAGTTTTATTTGCAACAAACAAATTGCAGTATGCATTTCTACTCAAAAGGTGTCTACACACAGCGGAGTTGTTAATACAACAAAAATCTAAAATAAAAAAAATTAAAACTACATAGCCTAAAATGTAAATGTAACTGAAATTAGGCCAATATATTGGGTGATACTGTCACAGTGTGTCATGGTTTGTTTCTTGTTCATGTTTCATGTTCTTAGTTTGTTATGTTCACTGTCATGTTTCTTAGTTTGCCATGTTCATTGTCTTGTTTCCTGGTTTGTCATGTGATTCCCATGCCCTCATGTGTTCTAGTGTCATGTTGTCATTGGTTCATCGTTTGATCAGTGTTCACAGGTGTGTCTTGTCATTAGTCTCTGTGTATTTAAGCCCTCGTGTTTGCCATGGTCCTTGTCTAGAATTGTTTGGTGTAACCCGCTGTTGGTGAGTGCAAGTCAAGTCAAGTCAAGTCAAGTCAAGTCAAGTCAAGTCAAGTCAAGTCAAGTCAAGTCAAGTCAAGTCAAGTCAAGTCAAGTCAAGTCAAGTCAAGTCAAGTCAAGTCAAGTCAAGTCAAGTCAAGTCAAGTCAAGTCAAGTCAAGTCAAGTCAAGTCAAGTCAAGTCAAGTCTTTTGTTTTGCGTTTTGTTAATAAAACTGCACTTGGGTTCTGCAACTTGCCGCCAGTGGACTATACAGTGGGTACGGAAAGTATTCAGACCCCCTTAAATTTTTCACTCTTTGTTATATTGCAGCCATTTGCTAAAATCATTTAAGTTTTTTTTTTTTTCATTAATGTACACACAGCACCCCATATTGACAGAAAAACAGACATTTTTGCAGATTTATTAAAAAAGAAACTGAAATATCACATGGTCCTAAGTATTCTGACCCTTTGCTCAGTATTTAGTAGAAGCACCCTTTTGAGCTAATACAGCCATGAGTATTTTTGGGAAAGATGCAACAAATTTTTCACACCTGGATTTGGGGATCTTCTGCCATTCCTCCTTGCAGATGCTCTCCAGTTCTGTCAGGTTGGATGGTAAACGTTGGTGGACAGCCATTTTCAGGTCTCTCCAGAGATGCTCAATTGGGGTTAAGTCAGGGCTCTGGCTGGGCCATTCAAGAACAGTCACGGAGTTGTTGTGAAGCCACTCCTTCGTTATTTTAGCTGTGTGCTTAGGGTCATTGTCTTGTTGGAAGGTGAACCTTCGGCCCAGTCAGAGGTCTTGAGCACTGACGAGAAGGTTTTTGTCCAGGATTTCCCTCTACTTGGCCGCATTCATCTTTCCCTTGATTGCAACCAGTTGTCCTGTCCCTGCAACTGAAAAACACCCCCACAGCATGATGGTGCCACCATCATGCTTCACTGTTGGGACTGTACTGGACAGGTGATGAGCAGTGCCTGGTTTTCTCCACATACCACTTAGAATTAAGGCCAAAAAGTTCTATCTTGGTCTCATCAGACCAGAGAATCTTATTTCTCACCATCTTGGAGTCCATCAGGTGCTTTCATGTGTCTTGCACTGAGGAGAGGCTTCCATCGGGCCACTCTGCCATAAAACCCCAACTGGTGGAGGGCTGCAGTGATGGTTGACTTTCTACAACTTTCTCCCATCTCCCGACTGCATCTCTGGAGGTCAGCCACAGTGATCTTTGGGTTCTTCTTTACCTCTCTCACCAAGGCTCTTCTCTCCCGATAGCTCAGTTTGGCCAGACGGCCAGCTCTAGGAAGGGTGCTGGGCATCCCAAACGTCTTCCATTTAAGGATTATGGAGGCTACTGTGCTCTTAGAAACCTTAAGTGCAGCAGAATTAAAATTTTTTTTTTTTTTTTTTTTTTTTTGTGTAACCTTGGCCAGATATGTGCCTTGCCACTGAAGAGCTCTTCAGGCAGTTCCTTTTGACCTCATGATTCTCATTTGCTCTGACATGCACTGTGAGCTGTAAGGTCTTATATAGACAGGTGTGTGGCTTTCCTAATCCAGTCCAATCAGTATAATCAAACACAGCTGGACTCAAATGAAGGTATAGAACTCATTTCTTCTGAAGAAATCTCTTCTGTAGAACTCCATTTCTTCTGATCATCTCAAGGATGATCAGAAGAAATGGACAGCACCTGAGTTAAATATATGAGTGTCACAACAAAGGGTCTGAATACTTGGGACCATGTGGTATTTTATATGGGGTGTTGTGTATACATGAGAGAGAGAAATGAACTTAAATGATTTTAGCAAATGGCTGCAATATAACAGAGTGAAAAATGTAAGGGGGTCCGATTACTTTCCATACCCACTGTATATTACAGAAAACTAGACCCAACCATGAACCCAGCAGTTGCCTTGCTTCACCTCCATCAAGGCCATCACACAGTTGAGGACTATGTACAGGAGTTTTGTGGATTGGGCTGCCAGGTGGAGTTTAATGATGCTGCCTTAAAGGGCATGTTTCTTAATGGCCTCAATGATTTAAGTTACCTGATGCCTGAGAGCAATGTCCCATGCACTCTGGTAGAGCATATTAACTTTGCACTTGTGTTGAGTGGTTCCTCGTTTACCGTGGGAACTTTGGAGGATCCCCACCATCCCACAGTGCCTGCCGTTCGAGTGACGTCTCCTGTCCACGTCCAGAGCCAAGTGACGTCTCCTGTCCACGTCCAGAGCCAAGTGACGTCTCCTGTCCACGTCCAGAGCCAAGTGACGTCTCCTGTCCACGTCCAGAGCCAAGTGACGTCTCCTGTCCACGTCCAGAGCCAAGTGACGTCTCCTGTCCACGTCCAGAGCCAAGTGATGTCTCCTGTCCGTGTCCAGAGCCAAGCCACGTCTTCGGTCCACGTCCAGAGCCAAGCCACGTCTTCGGTCCACGTCCAGAGCCAAGCCACGTATCCGGTCCAGAGCCAAGCCAAGTTTCCGGTCCACATCCAGAGCCAAGCCACAGCTCCAGCCCCTGACCAGCATCCAGAGAGGGCTCCAGCCCTTGACCAGTGTCCAGAGAGGGCTCCAGCCACTGACCAGCATCCAGAGACTGATCCAGGCCATGACCCCATAGTCCCGCCCAAGAAATCTTTTGGGGGTGGGAGGGCAGTGGGTACCGCCTCTGGTGTCCGAACTTCTCGATCTGCCATGGTCCCATGACCAGTTTGCATCGCCATGGTCCCAAGAACTGCCCAAGCCACCATGGCTCCCCAAGCCGCTTCACGGTCTGCCCACGCTCCACAGCCCAGGTCCACCCACGCTCCAGGCCTGTCTATGCAATACCAGTGTCCATGTCTGGTCCCCCTGCACGGGGGGTCTGATCCACCACCCCCCCACCCCCCCAAGACTGCCCCCCCCTAGACTTTTGTTTGTGGTGTTTTGGTTTTGTTTGGGCATCTGGGGCTGCCCATAGAGGGGGGATTGTTTCCTGGTTTGTCATGTGATTCCCATGCCCTCATGTGTTCTTGTCATGTTGTCATTGATTCATTGTTTGATCAGTGTTCATAGATGTGTCGTGTCATTAGTCTCCGTGTATTTAAGCCCTCTTGTTTGCCATGGTCCTTGTCTAGTATTGTGTGGTGTAACCCGCTGTTGGTGAGTTTGTCAAGTTTAGTCAAGTCTGTTCATGTCAAGTTTAGTCTAGTCAAGCCAAGTCTTTGTCTTATGGTTTGGATTTTGTTAATAAAACTGCACTTGGGTTCTGCAACTTGCCGCCGGTGGACTATATATTACAGCTATGTTCTCTTTGTATTTGAATTTTCTCTCTTCTGCTTGTCCTGTACAGCGTGACCAGGTGAAGGTTATATGACTAATAAACTTAAGAGAACTTAAGAAATTGTGTTTTTTGCTTACACCCTGACGAAGGCTCATTAGCCGTAACGCATATGTGTGCAGTACTTGTCAACTGTTTTTAAAATATTAAAGCCATGATGAAATAAAGGCTTTTTATATTTGTTTCAATAATATTCGAGTGCCTTCGATTATAGATTATCAACTCTTAACATGTCCAAACAGGGGCGTAGCCATCATTTCAAAAGTGAGTGGGACAGAATGTCAAGTGTTATACCAGTGTTTTTTTTTTTTTTTTCTGACCTTTGTCTAATTGACTGTTTTATTTTTAATCTTATATATTTTTGCTTAATTGTCTTAAAATGCTATTAATGTAAGATATCTGTTTTTTGACCCCAAATGACGTTTGCTGAAATAAAATAAAAAATGGCATGAGGCTTGGTTCTTCGTACCTCGCTTAATACATGTGAGATGATTTGACAGATCCCAGACCTTTTAATCGTGATAGCTGATTTCATCTTCAAACGAATCTGCAGATTGGATTAAAATATCTGGATTAAATTATCTAAGATTACTGCGCGTTCTTGTTCACTGAAGAGGGCAGATGCATCGATACTCGAAACCACGATCAGCACTGTAGCGATTGGCTGGCGGCAAGACCGCAACGTAATGAAAAAAGCCACCTGGCAAAAAAACTTGACAAATTAAAAAAAGAAAAAACATGAATTTCTTGAAGTTTATAAGGAAAACAGCCAAACGATCAAACCAGCATAAAAGTTATAATAAATGATAAATGTTGTTTTTTTTTTTTTTTTTTTTTTTAAACATGAATCCCAATTATTTATGTTCTTGATTTTATAGAATTTGTACACCCTTTACATTTTTATTTCATTGTTGTAATTAGCAATTAATTTAATATAAGTCAATTTGAAGCAGATTTGTTACGTGAAAGCATTAATTAAAGTTTCTTAAGGGTCAAGAAGTTATCTAATTCTCCTGTGCTGCATTAAGCCACTCCCATAATACATCACTCAAATGAATGCATGGCTCAGAGCAACGTTACAGCATGTGTGTCTATAGTATTACACACCTTTTTCACAACATTATAATATTATTTTCAAATATATTTATTATTAATATTATTATTATTATTATTTAAAATTATTATTGTCCCTGGTTCAGTAATGAACTCTTGTAATAAAGTAGCTGTGGCTGGGACAGATTTTAAGTATCATCTCAAAATGCAATCTAATCCTGTTTACATGAAATAAGCTTACGGTTAATAAGCTATGACAGCAAGCCCAGGGTGAGCGTTGAAGGACAAACAATCCAAGATCATGCCAAATTGTCAACAATCAAATCCAGCTAACTGAGTTAGCAACGCATGAAGAATGGATCCCGGATGTGGTGGTTGACATTTACTAGCTCTACAAACAAAAACATGAATTGGAATGATACTGATTGTACACTCACCTAAAGGATTATTAGGAACACCATACTAATACTGTGTTTGACCCCCTTTCGCCTTCAGAACTGCCTTAATTCTATGTGGCATTGATTCAACAAGGTGCTGAAAGCATTCTTTAGAAATGTTGGCCCATATTGATAGGATAGCATCTTGCAGTTGATGGAGATTTGTGGGATGCACATCCAGGGCACGAAGCTCCTGTTCCACCACATCCCAAAGATGCTCTATTGGGTTGAGATCTGGTGACTGTGGGGGCCATTTTAGTACAGTGAACTCATTCTCCTGTTCAAGAAACCAATTTTGAAATGATTTGAGCTTTGTGACATGGTGCATTATCCTGCTGGAAGTAGCCATCAGAGAATGGGTACATGGTGGTCATAAAGGGATGGACATGGTCAGAAACAATGCTCAGGTAGGCCGTGGCATTTAAACAATGCCCAATTGGCACTAAGGGGCCTAAAGTGTGCCAAGAAAATATCCCCCACACCATTACACCACCACCACCAGCCTGCACAGTGGTAACAAGGCATGATGGATCCATGTTCTCATTCTGTTTACGCCAAATTCTGACTCTACCATCTGAATGTCTCAACAGAAATTGAGACTCATCAGATCAGGCAAAATTTTTCCAATCTTCAACTGTCCAATTTTGGTGAGCTTGTGCAAATTGTAGCCTTTTTTTCCTATTTGTATTGGAGATGAGTGGTACCCGGTGAACCCGGAGTTCAGGAGATTGTCTTGACCAAGCTCACACCCCTAAATGCATTGAAGCAACTGCCATGTGATTGGTTGATTAGATAATTGCATTAATGAGAAAAAGTCTGTTATTAGTAATGTTATTTTTTTTTAACAAATTTAATATTACTCACTTTAATAATGTTTTACTGAAATGTTTTACATTTGTGCAGTGTTGGGGGGATTTAAGCATTTGTTTTTGGTTTTTTTCAATTTATATAAATTAAATCAATGGGAGACTATACAAATAATTTTTTGTTACATAATTTGTCAAAAATCAGCTCCAGTGCAGAACACACACCGAAATGATGGAGTGACTTTTAACCCAGTCCAATCACAGTGGAGGAGGGGCGGGACAAATACAACACTAACCAACTGCCACATTTTGCTTGTACATTATCAACAGATGACAACAAGAAGCATAAAAACAGAGCAAAATAATTGAAAACAAGAGCTAGAGAAAATATTTTACATTGTATCTACATTTCTATATAGAAACAATACAGAAGTGAACTGAGATACTAGTAACACTTCCGCAGATATTCTGTATATCTCTCACACACACACACAAAACGCTACGCTGCCAGCTAGGTGTCTTCAGCAAAACTGGCTAATTGTTAGCCATGCATCATTGTACATCACAATTCGGATACCACATCAACTTACAGTGCTTGACGTTTTCGTAGTGAAGATGGTTTTTTTTTTGCTATTTTGAACTCATCGCGACTTCTTTGTATGAAAATGATGGATACAGCGCTGGTGCGAGCATGGGTGTGCCGTGACCCATGAGTGACTGATTATCATGGAAACTTGAAATTCACATAATCCTGGTACCCGAACTTAATTATTCTTGGTGTAGCGCTTTCCATGTTCAGTCACGATGGTCAATGCTTTTACGTTAACTCTTGCCTACTGCGTCACGTGGTTAGGTTGTGGTGCGTTGAAAAACAGATATTTATTAAACAAAATGCAAGTTATTTCGAGTCATTTATAGTCTCAAGTCATGAATATCAATTCAAAGTCAATTAAAGTCTTTTATTAATATTTGTCAAGCAAATCTCAAGTCCTAAAAGTCACTGCTACTCACGGCTCCTAGTGTGTGTGCACTAACTTGGATGTGTTAAATGCAGAGGACAAATTCCGAGTATGAGTTAACATAGATTTATATTTTCAACAGCATTTCTCAGAAATGGCTTACTGCACCTTCAAAAAAGATCATTTTATATTTTTTTTTTTATGTTGTCTGGAATATGATGTTATTTGCCTTGTATTCAACGGGTGGATTGGCGAAAACTTGCAGATTTGAATTCATCAGATATCAGTACTCCTGTTAATTTTACTGACTATTTGTCATGAAGTTTGGATGAATCTGTGTGGTCAATTCTCCCACGATCATCTCAAGCAGATCCAGTGGACTTGTGTCACCATATGGCTCCCATATCTCTATAGTCCACTGAGGGATGTCATTTATTTATACATACTTTTGTTGCCAGCAGCCATATCACCCTGTAGCCCAAGACTGGTTTCCCACTGAAGCTAAGCAGGGTTGAGCCTGGTCAGTACCTGGATGGGAGACCAACTGGGAAAACTAGGTTGCTGCTGGTAGAGGTGTTAGTGAGGCCAGCAGAGGGTGCTCACCCTGTGGTCTGTGTGGGTCCTAACACCCCAGTATAGTGATGGGGACACTATACTGTCAAAGAGCACCGTCCTTTGGATAAGACGTTAAACCGAGGTCCTGACTCTCTGTGGTCATTAAAAATCCCAGGATGTTCTTCGAAAAAAAAGAGTAGGGTGTAACCCCGGCAGCCTGGCTAAATTTGCCCATTGGCCCCTGTCCATCATGGCCTCCTAATCATCCCCATATACTGACTGGCTTCATCACTCGGTCTCCTCACCACCAATAAGCTGGTGTGTGGTGGTCGTTCTAGTCAAGTCAAGTCACCTTTATTTATATAGCGCTTTTAACAAGCCCAATTGTTTCAAAGCAGCTTCACATTGTTAACAGGAAAATAATGCAACAGAATTTGCACAGCTGTTCTGGTGAAACGGTGATGTTATCCAGCTAATTTCAAGTATCATATAGTGTCAATGCGGGCAGATCGGTAATATAGATGAAATTTAGGTGTCCCCAACTGAGCAAGCCAAAAGCCAGAGGCAACGGTGGCAAGGAACCAAAACTCCATCAGGGTCAGAATGGAGAAAAAAACCTTGGGAGAAACCAGGCTCAGTCGGGGTGCCAGTTCTCCTCTGGCCGACAAACAAACAGTGTATGATTATAATTCTGGCAACATTGCAGGTCTTAATTCATATTAGGTAAATAGATATTCGTAAGATTATTTGAAAGATTGGAGTCATCACACCGAAGACGTGTTTAATGTCGATGCGGCATTTACGGGGGGAGTTTATTTGACACGCTCTCTGCAGAAATTTCAGGGATGCGTTGGTCATGTCCAGGCGCAGGTCCACCATCTGATCTGGATACGGCCCGGATCCGGCTGACTGCAGTAAACCTCGGGATAAACAAAGAGCCTAACATTAGCGTAGATGCCATTCTTCTTATGATGTAACGAGGTGTTATGGGAAGTGTTCCCGGTTCCGGCTGACCTAGTTAATGCAGCCTAACAATCATTTACTGATTTGAATAATAGAAATTGATAATGTTTTATGTGTAATCCATAGTAAAGAGATGCGTTTTTAGTCTAGATTTAAACTGACAGAGTGTGTCTGCTTCCTGAACAATGCTAGGAAGACTGTTCCAGAGTTTAGGTGCTAAATAGGAAAAGGATCGACCGCCTGCAGTTGATTTTGATATTCTAGGTATTATCAACTGGCCAGAGTTTTGAGACCACAATAGACGTGATGGAGTATAATGCGTTAAGAGTTTGCTCAAGTACTGGGGAGCTAAACCATTTAGTGCTTTGTAGGTAATAAGCAAGATTTTAAAATGTATACAATGTTTAATAGGGAGCCAGTGCAGTGTTGACAGAACCAGGCTAATATGGTCATACTTCCTGGTTCTAGTAAGAGCTCGAGCTGCTGCGTTTTGGACCAGCCTGAGTTTGTTTATTAAGCGAGCAGGGCAACCACCCAGTAAAGCATTACAATAATCTAGCCTTGAGGTCATGAACGCATGAATTAACTGTTCAGCATTTTGCATTGAAAGGATGTGCCGTAATTAAGATATATTTTTAAGATGGTAGAATTCCGTTTTACAGATGTTAGAAACATGGCGTTCTGGCGCAATATGGCTGCCGTCGCATCATCCAGGTGGATGCTGCACATTGGTGGTGGTTGAGGAGATTCCCCCCTTCCATGTAAAGCGCTTTGAGTGCCTTGAAAATCGCTATATAAATGTAACAAATTATTATTATTAATTATTTATATCTCATTCTTCACAGGGATGTCACATTTACAGCTGTGAAAAAGCCACCCTCAAATATGAATATGTGCACATAAGAGAGAAATATTTGAAAATATATGACCTAGTTTGGTGTATCATTAAAGTATATGGAGCGATACCCACACTGCGCATATGGTCTGTGCCAACTTTACTGCACATTTATTGCATGCTGAAGGAGTAGCCTAACAAGTAACAACATCAATTTTTTTTTGCGTCTTTTTTTTTTTTTTTTACCAGAGAAAGTCTGGACACAGTGGACTGAGGCCCAGGTGGAGCACTGACACATGGGGACTGGAGATGTGGGAAAATGTCTCTTTGCCTTTCTATGATTTTCTTTTCTCTGTGTCCTTCTCATCACATATGGACATAACTTTACCATGTTGGAAAAATCTGTAAAGTTCCATATAAAACAGACTTTCTTCTCTCTGTCTTGCTACATTTGAAAGGTCCTCAGTGAAAGCAAAGCCATGTCTGAATGGTCTGTATAAAATATATAAACCAAATAACACATTAACAATCCCAACCCAGGCATATTTTTCCACAGTTGACTATTATTTATCAGCCTTCAAAATGCAGGACCATTTTTTTGGTCAGAGGAGAAACAGAACCACAGTAGCCAACTGTAGTTATTATTTACTTATATTGTTTTGCGACATGTAAAGGAAATCGTATTAATGCTCATGGTGCAAAACATCAACAGTGTCCTTGTTACATATGTTACATGTACTTACTATAGTAATAACAGTAAATTATTCATAATTACATGCAAATAACCCTCAACCAAATCCTAATCCTATAGTAAATATATACTTAAATATATAATTACACTGTAACAATGACACCTTAAAATAAAGTGTAACCCAGAATTTTAACTCACATCCTAAAACACTAAAACATAGGGGTGAATTCAGATTGAATGGGACACTTTTTCCCAGTCATCGCAATGGCAAAAAGTGTCCCTATCAACCTAAATTCACCCTACTAAAATACTAATGATTTGCATAACTCTAATAAATTGGTTTAATTTCCCCAAATAAAGGATTATGTGTTCCCTTTTGTCAAACAAAACAATGAAACATGACTGTTTCGGTAGTGACCATTTTACATACTTTTGAGCCTAGCTCAAAGATGCTAAAGAGCACATGGTTAGCTAGCACCATTCTGAAAAGTTGTACACACTTACAAACTAAATTTTATGGAATAACACCCAAAATAGTGTGCTTAATTGCAGAAAAAGGTTACACACAGATTTTCAGACTTTTGAACACATTTACCTCAAAATTATGGGAACCATCTATTCAACATGTAGCCATGAGAGAGAGGGACACGGCAATATTTCCTGATCAAAAAATGTAGGGTCTTTTTTTTTTTTTTTTTTTTTTTTTTTTTTATGTACATATGGCATTTTCACCATACATCTTTGCCTTCATTCAAACTTTTAAATATTGTAATACATACATTTTTAAAAATACAGTATTTATTTACTCTCTCAATTAATCTGAGTTCATAAAATTTGTAGAGACAATCATTATAAAATAACATGTCATACCACAGCACATCAGCTACCACTTTAAATTTACTGCTGGGGTTGAGAACTGGTCTTGGTTTTGATTCAAAAAGAAATAAACATAAATAAAATAAAATAAAATAAAATAATACACACAAACCCTCAACATGAATGTTTGCCACTCGGGATGCCTTTCAAATGGCTCATTTTCCCAAGAAGAAAGGAAGAAAATATCCTGCACATCATCTTAGACACAAAGTTGACTGTAAAAATTGTTATCAGGTTAACCACAAATAATAATGGCATTTCTAGTGCCCACTCTTCAGTGGGCCTCAAAGCCCAGACTAAGCCTTGGCCAGCGTCAAAACCCCCGACCACAGATCTTCTACTCAGCTCCCTGGGAAAGTGAGCTTCCATCCCCATGTGTTTTTCCCATCAGCCTTTGTGCTAGCCTAGCACTGTAGCGTTTATCTGTGTCTATAACACTTAGCATTCAGTTCTGGTCACACCTCCTCACACAGGGAGAGGCCGTAAAGCCGCGGAGAGAGGAAAAAAGCATGCACGGCTCTCACTGAAGACAGCCGCTTAGCCCGCACCATGACTCACGTTACCCCCGCCTCCGTGTCATACAATACTGCAACTGTAAATTTTACATAAAGCGTGTGAAATCACAGATGCCTGTGCCACAATGGGGTCGTAAACGTAATTTGTTCTGTGCTCATGACTTATTTCCCATTGATAACAAACACTAATGCACTCAAGAGATACAGAAGTTGACTTAAAGATTAAAATATGCTATGTCAAATAAAAAGTTTTACCTTGAAGTACATCTTAAGTCATTATGCTTTAATGAACTTTTGAAATGCTTTAAAGATGTACACATATTTTGAAATACATGTACAAAGTGACTTATGTAGAGTGTACTTCTTTTTCACAAGAGAATATACAATATAGACAATATTCAAGATGAAGACAATTAACGATCTGAGCACATGGCACAGGTCGAATCCACTTTTTCTAGTTTAACGACGGAAAAAACGGTTGACGCGCCCGGCGCATGGTCCAAAAGAGTTGTACCTGGTCTCTTAATGAGTCATGGGTGTGTTTTGAGCATAACGTGCAATAAACCAATCAGAGTCTCATCTCCCATTCCCTTTAAAAACCAGTTGCGCTTGCACCATGGCGGATTTGCTATTTACATGGCGGAATCTGTGAGCGGAAAGACTGAACGCTTCTCCAGAGAGGATTCCTTTTATTTTTTATATTTAAAAATGTTTGTGTGCTGTTGCCCTGTGTGTGTAATAAGCAGAGTGTACATGCGAGGTGCACCCGCCTATAGGGGCATATTACTAAAGGGCCCTTTAAACAACACAAAAAATACTGTGCTATTGACTTTAGACTAGATTTTTGTTGGTCAATCGTGCAGTCGTTTTCACTTCCTCAAAATAACAGCGCGCCAACAATGCGCCTAAACACACCTAGTTTTCAGACCAGCACGCCCATGGGCGAACAGATGGGCGCGAGTGCATTTGCTATTTAAACAACGTGACGCTGGATGTGAAAATGATATCTGCGTCAGGCTGAAACTAGCAAAAAACACTTGGCCTGGCGTCAGATCTACTCAAATTAGTAAATGGGACACCCTATGGTCTCATGAACTTAAAGGATATGTGCATATGAAAGTGTACCATTTGGGACAGGGGATCAGATTTCAGATGGGTGCTCATGAGCGCCCCCTTTGCGGTTTGATATGTGTCCTCAATGGCAGTGGTGCGAGCTCCGCAGCAGACTTCTTCAAAATAGTAAAAGCAGCGTTACGTCACAAAAGTGTGAACTCATAGGAAGACAATGGAAGTTTAGGGTATCATTTGGGACAGGGCAAATAAGTATTGTGACCAGTGTTGGCATTACAAGTAACTCGTTACTCTCTTACTTATTACATAATCGGATTACTCGTTACTCATTATGTAATCAGATTACTTTTCCCAAGTGACTAGTAAAGTAACGCATTACTTTTAAATTTACATCTAAATATCTCAGTTACTTTTTCAAATAAGTAATGCAAGTTACTTTGTTTTCCCATGTATTGACTGACAGCTCTCTCTTGAGAAAGTGAGAGCGCGTTGTGTGTAAACATGATGGTTATTGTAGTTCTATAGTCTAAATGTGAGCATGCATTTACTCATCTCACTTGCACAAAAAAAGATTCAGTATTCCTCAAAATGAATAAAATCAATGAAATTAAAAATCAGAATACTATGCAAACCTCCAATAATAAAAAAAACATATATTTGTATGCATTTAATCTCACTTTATTGACCAATGTACTTTCTGATGACCTTCGATGATTCAGTTAAACCATACGCTAACATGACTTTAGATTTTTATTATCCTGCATCCTATTCTTCTGCAATCCAGAATGGCAGCACAGCTGAAAGGTTTGTTTGAGCTGCGCCCTCTACTGTACATGCGTAAATTTGCATTTCCTTCAGCCTTTTTATTTCAATTTAATTGTGAAACGGGCCTTTACATTTGGCCAAAAATTATTTAAAACAAAAAGCCCAGGTGAGATAAGGTAACACAAAAGTAATGTAACACATTACTTTTCATAAAAAGTAACTAACGCAATTAGTTACTTTTAAGGAGTAACACAATATTGTAATGCATTACTTTTCAAAGTAACTTTCCCCAACACTGACTGACACATTCACAGTCAAATGTTCATAGTTAATGTGATGAACCTGTTAATTCTCTGTTATGATACCCATGTTTTGATGAGAACTGACTTCATACGTCCACTGAAACACCAGAAATGCCAGCAATAAGAGCTGATGGAGGAACACAGATATCATTATGTAAGTGAGGGGCGTGACAAAAAAACAGCTTAGGTTGTAACCACATAGGTTTGAAATGAATAAAACACTGGGTTTTTGAAGACTGTAACATTTGTTTTTTAAAGCACAGAAAGGATCATTCTGGGAGTTGTCAGCCTTCTGTTCATTTAGTAAAGGTGCAATAAATTTCCTATGCACCCGTAGGAGTGTAGGAGGGACATTAAGAGTGGTCACTTGTAAACTGAGCTGCTAAGTTTAATTGATCTAAAAGAATTTAATGTGCCGTAGTGAATCGGTGCCGGCAGTGTAGATTTATCTGCTGGCCTCAATGAGAACATAATAGTGTAGAGGTTTAGAGAGGAGGATATTTAATTATAGCCACAAAAGTGATTTATTCTGAGTTGACTTAAATTACAATGCTGCATTTGAGCTTTTGATGCTTTAGACAAAAGGGGAAAGGTAGCAAAAAAAAATAAGTGCAATAAACTTCCATTTTACAGTGTGACTGAATCTCAATGATTTTTTTTTCAATAACATGCCCAACACATATTTTAGTACTAAAATACTAATACTATAATACCCCAAAATCAAAGGAAAGAAATATGAAAGTAAATAGTGAGTGAGTGAGTGAGTGAGTGAGTGAGTGAGTGAGTGAGTGAGTGAGTGAGTGAGTGAGTGAGTGAGTGAGTGAGTGAGTGAGTGAGTCAGTAAGTGAGTCAATGAGAGTGAGTGAGTGAGTGGTGAGTGGTGGTGGTGAGTGAGTGAGTGAGTGAGTGAGTGAGTGGTGAGGAGTGAGTCAGTGAGTGAGTCAGTGAGTGAGTGAGTCAATGAAATTGAGTGAGTGAGTGAGTGAGTCTGTCAGTAAGTGAGTCAATGAGGTGGAGGTGGTGAGTGAGTGAGTGAGTGGTGAGTGAGTGGTGAGTGAGTGAGTGAGTGAGTGAGTGAGTCAGTGAGTGAGTGAGTGAGTCAGTGAGTCAGTGAGTCAATGAGAGTGAGTGAGTGAGTGAGTGAGTGAGTCAGTGAGTCAATGAGAGTGAGTGGTGGTGGTGAGTGAGTGAGTGAGTGAGGAGTGAGTGAGTGAGTGGTGAGTGAGTGAGTGGTGAGTGAGTGAGTGAGTCAGTGAGTGAGTGAGTGAGTGAGTCAGTGAGTCAATGAGGTGAGTGGTGGTGGTGAGTGAGTGAGAGTGAGTCAATGAGAGTGAGTGAGTGAGTGAGTCAGTGAGTCAATGAGAGTGTGAGTGAGTGAGTGAGTGAGTGAGTCTGTCAGTAAGTGAGTCAATGAGAGTGAGTGAGTGAGTGAGTGAGTGAGTGAGTGAGTGAGTGAGTGAGTGAGTGAGTGAGTGAGTGAGTCAGTGAGTGAGTGAGTGAGTGAGTGAGTCAGTGAGTCAATGAGAGTGAGTGAGTGAGTGAGTGGTGGTGAGGAGGTGGTGGTGAGTGAGTGAGTGAGTGAGTGAGTCAGTGAGTGAGTGAGTGAGTGAGTGAGTCAGTGAGTCAATGAGAGTGAGTGAGTGAGTGAGTGAGTGAGTGAGTGAGTGAGTGAGTGAGTCAATGAGAGTGAGTGAGTGAGTGAGTCAGTGAGTCAATGAGAGTGAGTGAGTGAGTGAGTGAGTGAGTGAGTGAGTGAGTGAGTCAGTGAGTCAGTGAGTGAGTGAGTGAGTCAGTGAGTCAATGAGAGTGGTGAGTGAGTGAGTGAGTGAGTGAGTGAGTGAGTGAGTGAGTGAGTGAGTGAGTGAGTGAGTGAGTGAGTGAGTGAGTCAGTGAGTCAGTGAGTCAACAAATAATGTTACTTATTATATTACTACATGTATACATCATAGTAGCAATTATTGTACTATTTTTAATATGTTGATTTAGATGAAAAACTAAATAGTGTACAGTTTACTTAGATACAGAAAAAATCTCAGACCAGAAGACAATTGTCTCAATAAATGCAACCAGTGCCAAATTCAATGACAAAATAAACTCATGTAAAATATGATTTATGTTTTCAATATTGATATAATGGTGTAATTCCTTTCTAACTAGCCCAAACTTTAATATATGAGCACTCAACATATCATATCAGCCACACATAATTTTACATACATATACAGTCTCTTGCTCAGAGAGAAAAGAAAGATTTCTATCAGGAGTAGCCTATACTTTTACTAGTATATACTAGTAACTGGTATTAGTTGTATAAACCTCTAAAATTAAAGTTAGTATGGATCATTGTCTTGCTTTTCTGAAATTCTTTAAATGTACTTTTATTGGTCATGCTGGATTATGGTGAAAGTTGTACCAGCATTACGACCACTTCCAATGTTTGAACTCACTGATGTTTCATGATGTAGAAATCTGCTTTGAGGCTAGATTAAAATGTAATCTGAAATCTTGAAATCTCTATGCTTTCTTTCCTCATCTTCAATCTTTACAATCATGCCCTGAGGAGAAATCTGTTCCCTGAATAAATACACACACAAACGATGGTTAGAAACTATAACCTGCTAGAAGATCTGAAAAAAAAACAAAAAAAAAAAAACGTTTGAGTACGCTCTAACATAATTCAATTAATAATTTGTAATTTATAAACACGGCATAATGAAAAATCTAAAAGAATTTTTTTTTTTTTTTTTTTTTTTTTTCATAAAAGAAGTGTAGAAAATAAAACAAAAAAATGTTCAGAACTCTTTTGTGAAACAAAAATATTTCTTATTTATTGTTAAATATAATAAGTAAATTATCTGACTAGGACTACTTCACTGTTTTTGTTCCCTATCATTTTGCTTTATTTTTTGTTTGATTCATCACAGGTTGTCACACTTCATGTTTCCCATATGCATTTAAGCAAATGCAGACTCTTCAAAAATTATGCAGTTGCTAAAACAATAAAATATATAGACGGAAATGTATATATAAAAGGGATGAAATATATAGATTGTACTACATGTTAGATTGCTTATTGTGCCCAAGAGCACAGCCTTTTTAAGTTTCTAACCACAGGTTGAGAGCTGTTGTTCCAACCACAGAAGTGTGTGATGCTGTTTGTGAATGTTGCTGGAACTATGTTTTTTAGGAAGCACCGGAACTTTGTTGATAACAACAGAACTTTCAACCATAGTTGGCTAACGATGCTTTCAGGAAACACATCCCAGTTTGATATCAGATATATATTGTGTTCTTGTGAACAGTCTTATCCATGACTTGAGATAATCTTAAGGGCTTCATCAAAAACTCCATAAAGGACAGTTTCCAAGGAAACAATATAAGAACTCAATCTTGGCTCCATGCCGGAGGTCTCCACCTCTCTCTGAGGGGGCTCAAGCCATTGCTTATTGGCCTTCAACCCATTCAGCCTGAAAAACAGCAAGACATGCAATTAAATTACAATGATGAAAAAAAATGATGATGATGGTGAGGACGAAGAGGAAACACATTTCGGGGGGCTAGGGATTCAGGAATTACTGGAATCAGACATTGGCTCTTACCCAAGCCTCAAAGCGATTGGCTCCGCAAATCAGAGATGCAAGATGCAGTGACCCAGCAAAGAAATTCAGAAGGCGACTTTAAAGGTGATAGATCAACCATTCTGCCCAAGGATAGGGCTGTACTTAAGGCCATTGTCATTGGTGCAGGAGCAAGACCTTTGATGTTTGTCATTTTAGTGACTCTGCTTTTGAATTCCATCAGCCGCTTTACATACTAATTAACCTGACCAGCCACTGAAACAGATAAATGGACAACCTGAAAAGTGTGCAGGAGGCCAAGAAAGATAAGACATTAAAACTCATTTATGCTAATCGGGATGTTTGAAGTGGAAATGCCAAAGGGTTCAGATGAAAAGTAGACCACCGTAATTACAGGGATCTGACGCAAAGTTGTATTAACTGGTCCAGCATATTTCTCACAGTACACCCAGAGCAAAATCTTGGTGCTCAGATGATCCTCTTTCATAGCTCAAGAGCTTCAAGGAGTTCTCTGTTTCTTTCTTTGAAGGTACTTTTCTAGGAGTAACCAAAGCAGAAAAAAAAAAATTAGACAATTGTGTTCATATTATGTGGATAGATCATTTGGTCTTGAAAGAATTCGATGATAAATATTGATTAAATATTGAGATTATTTGAGCACAGTTTGTGACACTGAAACTCTAGAGGAGACCTATGAGAATCCTGAAGACTTTTTCCAGGATAATTTCTCAATTTAATCTCTTCTTACAATTCAGATGATGCAGAGATCTGTTTTTTCTTTCTTATGATTGTTTAGTAAGCTCTGCTGATGTTGGGTAGACTCATTCACAGGAGAATAACTGGGGGCTCTCAGTCACACCTGAAGCTCAGTGGCACACCTTCCCCTTACAAATCACAACCACATGCTGTCAGCAGACCACAAAACACCCGCCAATCCCAGCAGCCCTCCACATGCATGCACGTAGACACGCCTGTTCCACAAGTAATCACCAATTACTCAAGAAAAGACCTCTTTGTCTGAGCAACTGCAGAAGTGGCTGCTCCCTCATAATGATGCTGTATTAGCTGGGCATTTACAACTTCAGTATGACTCATTTTGAGCTGGATAAAGCACTAAGCAAGTTAGAATTCAGGTTATCTGCTTAGCTTTTCTGTGCATGCTCTATTTGAACTCAAATCTTTCATGGAAACTGAAACAATGGCTGTAATTTTGGACTGTTTTAATACAAGCTCTGATCATTAGGAACGACCAAAAGAAACTCAAAACTGCAGCTCTTGAACATCTTGCCCCAAAACAGCAAGTAGACCACAGTAACCATGAACATTACTCATACTCCAACTGAATGATTTTTCAGCAGTTTTGTGTTTTCACGGTTTGTATAAGTTCCTCAGCTTGCTTGATGAGAGCAATGCAACACCCTAGCTTTGACATAGATGTGAAATAGATATTCAAGGCCGCAGGACTGCTTCTCCAACACCTTCTGGTGTTACCTGATCATTCTTGGTCTCAAATGTATCTGATCATTTGTAGAACAAAGGCCTTTGTAATGTAGTTCATGAGAAATGTAAATAAATATACCCGTTACAAATGATATCTCTGGAAAAATATATATATATTTGGCACTGGCCTGTTAAAGGGATCGTTTAATTTTGTCATCACTTACTCTCCCTCAAGTTGTTCCAAACTGGTATGAGTTTTTTTCTTCTTCACAAAAGAAGATATTTTAAAGAATGTTGGTAACCACACAGTTGACAGTTAGCCATTGACTTCCATAGTATTTTTTTTCCTACTAGTCAATGGCTACCATCGACTGTTTCATTACCAACATTCTTTAAAATATCATAGAAACTCATAAAGGTTTGGGTGACTAAATTATGAAACTATCCCTTGGTGTAGGTAGCAGAATGCTATTTTTTTCTTTCTCAATTACTTTCAACGTATTAAAAAAAAAAAAAGAAGATTTACTCATAAACATAACTCAAGGCAATATTAATGCAAAATTAATTAATAATGGCATTACATAATCTTTTTTTTGTGTGTGTGTGTGTGTGTGTGTGTGTGTGTGTGTGTGTGTGTGTGTGTGTGTGTGTGTGTGTGTGTGTGTGTGTCTATGAGTTTTTTAATGAACAAAGATTACAGGGGATACATATATCACAAAATAATTCTTAAGACAGGACAAGAAACTCGAGCAATAAAGTACATTATCAAACAAGATACAGTAAACAGACAGTCTACTAAGAAAAGACATTCACAAAACATATAAAGCAATAGAAATTAATACAATAAATGAATAAAGATAAATAGAAATAAATAACATGAAAATTCTGCATCACATAATCACTATACTTGCAATATTGCAAATGTCCACCAAATATGCTTCTAACATAGCATCATAATCCAGCTCTTAACTACATTTTAGCATGCTAAATCCTGATCAGTGCTTCAAGAATGAGTCGCAAACCCATGACCTTACATTTGGTGTAGGAAAGTTGTTGCTAATCAGCTTAGAGTCTCCCTGCACAAAATGGCTCTTTTAACTAAATAGCTCCCCCTAGTGTAAACTACAATTTCTCCATTGGGAGAATATGGAAAAGAGCTTATGAAACTACAAGTTCAGATTCTCCTCAAATAAGTGCAGTTAATAGACAACTAGCCACAGGGAAGATGGACCTCATGGCTATGACGTGAATAGACGTTAACTGTGGGCTTGTGACAGTGCAACAGCTCTATTAATACAGTAGCCCTGTGAGGTTTGAAGAAGGTAGCTATTAGGGGATAACACCTTTCTTGATTATTTAATTGTTTCACATGAACAGCTTTAAAAAAAAAAAAAAAGGTAAGCACATCACAGGATCATCATATGTATCTTACACCATGCCTTGTGTGTGAGTGTGTGAGTAAATTACTACAACTAAAGACAGAGAGCTAAACATGACTGTGACAATTACATGTTAATTCAATAAAAACATATTATAGTTTACATTTATAATAAACGCAGTTAGCTTAACTTAAGAGTGTTTTTTTAACTAAGTACTTAGGTGCATCTTTTATGTAATTTCATAATTACATATATTATCATTGAAATATAGATAAAGTGTACTGCTGAATGTACTGACAAGCATTTATGATAGCTAAAATACACTTTTATGTCTATTGAAATGTCTATTGATGTCATGTGTTTAAATATATTTGTAATCACAATTTGTAGTGAAGTCGCAATTTATTTCATTTAAAATATATTACCTTAATTGTAATATTGAATAACACTACAGTTGTAGTCATTACAATTATAATCAAGTACTTTACATGTGTTTTAGTAGTCAATGCATCAAAATAAGTGTACTTGAAAAATAAAAGCATGACAAAAGAATAAAACAATGATTTAAAATGTACTAACATTATTACAAAGTGCCATTTTTAAAAGTGTACTTAAGTGTAAGAAATTAAATTGAAAGTGTACTCTCTTTAATACACTTAAATGGCCTTTTATTTGATTAATATTTCATTATCTGCAAGTACATGTTTTAAAAATATACTTTTAAGATGTGACGTGCACCTTAAATACAATTACACTCCAAAACAATATGGAAAAATAGGGCACAATGTACTGTATTAATATGATGAAATTTTCCATATTTCTTTTTTTTTTTTACAGGTGTTTTACCTGCATTTAGAATTTTGAACTTCATTGCGTTGTTTTAGGGATAACGGAAATGTCCGTAAAATTACTGGATGGTAATATCATGGTAATTTTACAGATTTTTTTAAATTTTATTTAGTATATAGGCACACTTCCTTATGTATGTAGAATGTAGTATTATAAATGCATTTCTAAACATTGCTGTACATACGTTTGAGGGTGGTTCCCTGCAAACACTGGCACAATATGCTACCTGCAAACCTTGTATGCATGGTATTTTATGTCAAAAGTAACTTTCCTTGAACTTTTTACATTTATGATAGATAGGTGTTATATATTTTGTTACCTCTATTTACATCCCTTGTCAACAGAGGATTATGTTGAAATTCAGCTAAGGCACAGTCATGAGTGAAGATGAAGGGTGATGCCACAAGACCTAATAAAAGGCAGGTGACCTTATAATTTTCATCCTGCTAAAATACAAAGAAAAGTTACAGTGCATTGAGCATTGTCCCTCAGGCGGATGCACCCTGGTGCCTCACATAACGTCTTATGCTCGGTAACACACACTTATGTTTAACTAGAGTCAGAAAATAGATACCAATTTGCATGAAGGTCAAGACCAGGCCAATGTCTGCCAATGTCAAGCTGGTATACTTCATGAACTCGAACTGTACATGTGAAAAATGTACAGAATGATGTGTGCTACAAATTCACAGACATCATGTGAAACCACAGTGTTAATATTCATGCTAAAGACATTTAATACAGAAGTATAGACAGATACATATGGAGAGTGAGAGTAACAAGAATAATACATAAACACACATACAATATTCCATTACACTCTATTAAAGTCCCACTCCAGACATTCTTGTTCGCTCTCTGCATACTTAAGGTTTCAATATTCACAATGTAAAACCTGCTGTAAAACACATGCCTGTAATATATTATTTAGCCAGTCCCTGTAATAAAAGACATTCAAAAACAGTCATTTTTTGCATTTCCTTGACATTGTTTTTCCATTATTTTCTCTTTAAACATTAATCAGTACTTTTTTGGGCCACCCTTTCTTTCTCTCTGCTGCTTAAAGATTTAAATGTTGCCCCATCAGGATCTGGCTCGGGCTGTTTTGACAGGGCTCAGACAGGAAAATGTTTGGCAAAAATCTGCTGAATTTAATTTTTTTTCTCCTCCCCATCCCATTAACAGAACATTGCTGGGGCTGCAGTTTGCCGTGCTCCGAGAGAGTGCTGAGTTTGGCCTTTACAGGCTTTCGGCTGTTGATAAAGGAAGTAGCCCAGTGTTAAAGAATTCCTCCATTAGCCCTGCTTAGAATTTAACCACACACACACACACTAAACCTCAGTCTCCTGTACAATAGGTCAAGTCCTTTAAATATAATGTAATATTTAGTCAATCAAATATTATGTAAATTTTTATACTCTGCATCAATGCTAAGAAAAATGACTTTGTATGTAATCGTTAACAGTGTATTTGTACTACACTTGTAACGGTGTGAAGAAGAAATCTGCAGATTGAAACAAGATTAGACTTTTCATTTTTACTTTGTGTCTGTATGGTAGAGTAACTTTAGATTTAATACACAACATATTAACTCAAATCCTACAGTACCCTAAAACCACCAAAGAAATGTTCCAACAATTATCTTTATTGAAACTTGAAAAGGATGAACAAGTTTATCAGCAAAAGAAACATTAAGACAAACTCTGAACAGCTCAGTGTTGTATATATGATATCTTCGATATATTCAGTAAAAACACAATTATGGATTTATTTATGTAGTCAGCTATGCTTGGAATTGACAATAGGTGTTGAAGGATCTCACAAAGTACAAACCCATGTGTCAAAGTTATGTCTGTTTTGGTTGTTCTTCTGCTTTAATTAGTTTCATTTGTCACTTTGTAGTTTTTCACCTCCAAGCTACATTTCCCATGATCACTCCTGGCTCCCACCTGCAAACACTTCTCAGTCGTGCACACCTGCCATCATTCACCTTCATCAGCTCCACTCCACTTAAGCTTTCTGTTCCTGTCAGTTTGCTGTCTGGTATTGTTTGTGTATTGTGGCAATTGTTATTGTGGCAATAATTATTTAATCGACACATCATCATCAATATACCCGTCTCTGGCGTGATGCCTCCGATCTTTTGAATATTCCGATCTAATATGACTTCTGACCTGTAAGGTTGCCAGAATAATAATTGGAGTTTTGGTTCCTTGCCACTTTCGCCTTTGGCTTGGCTTGCTCAGTTGGGGACACTAAATTTTCAACTAAATATCCAAATAAATTTAATTACTAAACTAACTATATCAACTATATTACCGATCTGCCCACATTGTCACTATATGATAATTGAAATGAGCTGGATAACATCACTGTTTTCACCAGAGCGGCTGTACAGCCGAATCAAATTCTGTTGCATTATTTTCCTGTTAACACTGTGAAGCTGCTTTGAAACAATCAGCATTGTAAAAACCACTATATAAATAAAGTTGACTATTGTGCACACAGTTGGGTTTGATCCAGTTTTGTAGTAAATATCTTTATTTGACCCTCCCCTTCCTTGTCTCCATCCTTTGTGGGAAGTACCGTGACACCATGCAGATCTTGATTGCTGCTGTGCTCACATGTGCTCTGCTCTTTTGGGATTTTTATTTGATATAATTCTCTGTTGTTTAAACTGCTAATTATAACCTACTCATCTTCATATATTGTCTAACACTGCCTACCACATTAAATCTGACATCACTAGCTTTTAATCTAAATCACTATCACACGTTAGCTTTTTGCTAGCCTGTTAGCTTGCTATCTCTGCACCCGGGTTTCCTGTTTTCTGAGTTCACTAAACAACTGTGGTGAGTTGGATTAGTAAATAGACTCCATCAAACAACTTTGGTAAGTTGGATTAATCAACAAATACGGTAAGCCATGTCTTCTTCTCCAGTCATTGTCACTTGCACCGCATGTTTCATGTTTAGTGTATCTGTCTCCGTGGGCGAGCAGGGCTTCACATGTGATAAATGTAAGGAGATAGTCAGGCTGACGGAGAAGATTTCAGAATTAGAGACACGCATCCAGACTTTATTTGAGAGTAGTGAGAATGTAACAGCTTTAGACACTGCTTTGGATGCGACTAGCTTAGTGAACGTTGTATATTGTTCGGTTCCGGCTGTAGAGCCCGTGCAGCAGGGCACTTGGGTGACGGTCAGACGGCATAGTCGCGGACCAAAAAACCACTCTTCCGTTCCGATTAGAACATCAAACAGGTTCTCCCCACTCAGTGATGCACCCACTGAGAATCCTGTTAAAAGTGCCCTAGTTATTGGTGATTCTATTACACGGAACGTGAAAATAGAGACACCAGCCACCATAGTCACATGTTTACCGGGAGCCAGAGCGCCTGACATCAAAGCAAATTTAAAAGTGCTGGCTAAAGCTAATCGTAAATTCTCTAAGATTATTATTCACGTCGGCACTAACGATGTTCGACTTCGCCAGTCGGAGATCACCAAAATTAACATTAAAGAGGTGTGTGAACTTGCAAGTACAATGGCAGATGCAGTTTTTTGTTCTGGTCCGCTCCTGTTAAAAGGAGTGATGAGATACTTAGCAGACTATCATCACTCAATGGCTGGTTGTCTAAGTGGTGTCCATAAAATAACATAGGGTTCATAGACAATTGGAAAAGCTTTTGGGCAGACCTGACCTGTTGAAGAGGGACGGCATCCATCCTTCTTGGAGTGGTGCTGCTCTTCTCTCTAGTAATTTGGCATATAGTCTTAAAGCTAAACCTTGACTAACTGGGGCCCAGGTCAGGAAGCAGACGGACTGGCTTACCCGACCGTCTGCTAGCTGTCTCCGTTACAGAAGTCAGATAAATCCCAACACATAGAGACTCTTTCACCTAGATATTATCACATAGAGACTGTGTCTGTTCCCGAATTAGTAAATACAAAAAACATCAAGACCATTCAACAGTAAAAACTTAATTGATGTCAAACGAATAAACAACAGATATAATACAGATGATCAAATGATAAAGCTCGGGTTGCTGAATATTCGATCCCTTTCCCCAAAAGCACTTATTGTTAATGATATAATTACAGATAATAATCTAGATGTGCTGTGTTTGACAGAAACCTGGCTAAAACCTGACGACTACATTACTTTAAATGAGTCCACCCCACAAGATTATTGTTATAAACACAAGCCGCGTCTGAAAGGTAAAGGGGGAGGGGTTGCTGTAATTTATAATAATATCTTCAGTATTACTCAGAAGTCTAGTTTCAAATATAATTCTTTTGAAGTTTTGGTGCTTTATGTAACATTATGTAGTGTAATTGATAAATCCCGTTTGACATTTGTGTTGGCTACTGTATACAGGCCACCAGGGCACAATACAGACTTTATCAAAGAATTCGCTGACTTTCTATCCGAGGTAGTACTGGCTGCAGATAAAGTACTAATTATTGGTGATTTTAATATCCATGTAGATAATGAAAAAGACGCATTGGGATTAGCATTTAGAGACATTCTAAACTCTATTGGAGTAAGGCAACACGTGTCAGGACCCACTCATCGCCTTAATCATACGTTAGACCTAATATTGTCACATGGAATAAATGTTGAGACCGTTGAAATTCTGCAGCAGAGCGACGACATCTCAGATCATTACCTAGTATCATGTATACTTAATTTAGCTAAGGCTGCAAAGCCGTCCCCTCGCTTCAAATATGGCAGAACTATCACTGCCACCACTAAAAATTGCTTTTTAAATAATCTTCCTCATCAGTTTCATCTCCTCAGCATCCCAGATAGCCTAGAGGAACTCGATTTTGCAACAGAAACTATTGACTCTCTTTTTTCCAGCACTTTAGACACAGTTGCTCCCCGGCGCTTAAAGAAGATTAAAGAAAATAGTCCAACGCCGTGGTACAACGAGCACACCCGGGCCCTTAAAACAGCAGCCAGAAAAATGGAGCGCAGCTGGAAGAAAACAAAATTAGAGGTTTTTCAGTAAATCATGGAAAGAGAGCATGATCGCATACAGAAAGGCCGTAAAAACTGCTAGATCTGCTTATTTCTCGACTCTCTTAGAAGAAAACAAACACAACCCTAGGTATTTATTTGATACAGTGGCTAAGTTAACCAAAAATAAAGCTTCTACTTCTGATGGTTGTAAACAGCACAGCAGTAATGACTTTATGAACTTCTTTACGTGTAAGATCGATAATATTAGGAAGAAAATTATAACCATGCAGCCGTCTACTACAGTGTCACATCAGACAGAGCATTGTTGTGTCACTGAGGAAAAATTACATTCATTCACTGCTATAGGAGAGGAAGAATTGGCTAAACTCGTTAAATCATCTAAATCAACAACATGTATGCTCGACCCTATACCGACTAGGCTATTAAAAGAGATGCTACCAGAGGTCATAGATCCTCTTCTTAATATCATTAACTCATCTTTGTCATTAGGATATGTACCGAAAACTTTTAAGTTGGCTATTATCAAACCACTTATTAAAAAACCTCAACTTGATCCTACAGAATTAATCAATTATAGGCCGATCTCAAATCTACCCTTCCTGTCAAAAATACTGGAAAAGGTAGTGTCTTCACAATTATGTTCCTTTTTAGAAAGAAATGGTATCTGTGAAGATTTCCAGTCAGGATTTAGACCGTATCATAGTACTGAGACTGCTCTCATCAGAGTTACAAATGATTTACTCTTATCATCCGATCGTGGTTGTATCTCTCTATTAGTGTTACTCGATCTTAGCGCTGCATTCGATACTATCGACCACAACATTCTTTTGAATAGACTCGAAAATTATGTTGGCATTAGTGGAACTGCATTGGCATGGCTTAAATCATACTTATCTGACTGTTATCAGTTTGTAGCAGTAAATGAAGAGATGTCACACCGATCACAAGTTCAGTATGGAGTACCGCAGGGCTCAGTGCTAGGACTGTTGCTCTTCACCCTGTACATGTTACCACTGGGAGATATCATTAGGAAGCATGGCATTAGTTTTCACTGTTATGCTGATGATACTCAGCTCTATATTTCTTCACGCCCTGACGAAACTTACCAATTCACAAGATTAACGGAATGCATAGCTGATATAAAACATTGGATGTCGAGTAATTTCCTGCAACTTAATTCAGAAAAAAATGAATTTTTAATTATTGGACAAAAAAACTCTGCAAGTAGTAACCTAGAATACTGTCTAAAACTCGATGGCTGCTCTGTCAAGTCCTCGTCATCAGTGAGGAACCTGGGTGTGCTCTTTGATACCAATCTTTCATTTGAAAGCCACGTTTCTAACATCTGTAAAACTGCATTCTACCATCTTAAAAATATATCTAAATTACGGCACATCCTTTCGATGCAAAATGCTGAACAGTTAATTCATGTGTTCATGACCTCAAGGCTAGATTACTGTAATGCTTTACTGGGTGGTTGCCCTGCTCGCTTAATAAACAAACTCCAGCTGGTCCAAAACGCAGCAGCTCGAGCTCTTACTAGAACAAGGAAGTATGACCATATTAGCCCGGTTCTGTCAACACTGCACTGGCTCCCTATTAAACATCGTATAAATTTTAAAATCTTGCTTATTACTTACAAAGCACTAAATGGTTTAGCTCCCCAGTACTTGAGTGAACTCTTAACGCATTATACTCCATCACGTCTATTGCGGTCTCAAAACTCTGGCCAGTTGATAATACCTAGAATATCAAAATCAACTGCAGGCGGTCGATCCTTTTCCTATTTAGCGCCTAAACTTTGGAACAGTCTTCCTAGCATTGTTCGGGAAGCAGACACACTCTGTCAGTTTAAATCTAGACTAAAAACGCATATCTTTACTATGGCTTACACATAAAACATTATTAATTTCTATTACTCAAATCAGTAAATGATTGTTAGGCTGCATTAACTAGGTCAGCCGGAACTGGGAACACTTCCCATAACACCTGATGTACTCGTTACATCATAAGAAGAATGGCATCTACGCTAATGTTAGTCTCTCTGTTTATCCCGAGGTTTACTGCAGTCAGCCGGATCCAGGCCGTATCCAGATCAGATGGTGGACCAGCGCCTGGACATGACCAACGCATCCCTGAAGTGTCTGCAGAGAACATGTCAAATAAACTCCCCCCGTAAATGCTGCATCGACACAACATCCTCATTAAACCCGTCTTGGCGTGATTTACTCCAATCTCTCGAATAATCTAACAAATATCCGTTTGCCTAATATGAATTAAGACCTGCTATGTTGCCAGAATTATAATCATACACTGTTTGTTAAATCGGCCAGAGGAGAACTGGCACCCGACTGAGCCTGGTTTCTCCCAAGGATTTTTTCTCCATTCTGACCCTGAAGGAGTTTTGGTTCCTTGCCACCGTTGCCTCTGGCTTTTGGCTTGCTCAGTTGGGGACACCTAAATCTCATCTATAT
This sequence comes from Paracanthobrama guichenoti, assembly GCA_018749465.1. Taxonomy (NCBI): domain Eukaryota; kingdom Metazoa; phylum Chordata; class Actinopteri; order Cypriniformes; family Gobionidae; genus Paracanthobrama; species Paracanthobrama guichenoti. Next base: position 31,196,537 of record CM031950.1, on the reverse strand, counting down.
TCCCGATCTGCCCGCATTGACACTATATGATACTTGAAATTAGCTGGATAACATCACCGTTTCACCAGAATGGCTGTACAAATTCTGTTGCATTATTTTCCTGTTAACAATGTGAAGCTGCTTTGAAACAATTGGACTTGTTAAAAGCGCTATATAAATAAAGGTGATTTGATTTTGATTTGATCTTGGATGAGAAGACTTGATGTGTTAGAAGCAGGAAAAATGAAGTGAAGTGAAGGCTGGCCCGTGTAGCTCAGATTGCTCAAGAAGTTAATGCTGGTTCTGATAGAAAGGTGTCGAAATACACAGTGCATCGCAGTTTGTTGTGTATGGGGCTGCATAGCCGCAGACCAGTCAGGGTGCCCATGCTGATCCCTGTCCACCGCTGAAAGCGGCAACAGTGGGCACGTGAGCATCAGAACTGGACCACGGCGCAATGGAAGAAGGTGGCCTGGTCTGATGAATCAAGTTTTCTTTTACATAACGTGGATGGCCGGGTGCGTGTGCGTCGCTTACCTGGGGAACACATGGCACCAGGGTGCACTATGGGAAGAAGGCAAGCCGGCGGAGACAGTGTGATGCTTTGGGCAATGTTCTGCTGGGAGACCTTGGGTCCTGCCATCCATATGGATGTTACTTTGACACATACCACCTACCTAAGCATTGTTACATGTACACCCTTTAATGGAAACGGTATTTCCTGGTAGCTGTGGCCTCTTTCAGCAGGATAATGCTCCTGCCACAAAGCAAAAATGGTTCAGGAATGGTTTGAGGAGCACAACAACGAGTTTGAAGTGTTGACTTAGCCTCCAAATTCCCCAGATCTCAATCCAATCGAGCATCTGTGGGATGTGCTGAACAAACAAGTCCGATCCATGAAGGCCCCACCTCACAACTTACAGGACTTAAAGGATTTGCTGCTAACATATTAGTGCCAGATACCACAGCACACCTTCAGGGGTCTAGTGGAGTCCATGCCTCGACGGGGACCAACACAATATTAGGAAGATGGTCATAATGATATGACTGATCGTTGTATATGTTCCTATGATATCAAAGCTGGATTTTCAGCATCATTACTTCAGTCTTCTGTGTAACATGATTTTTTAGAAATCATGCTAATATTGACTAATATTTCTTATTATCATCAATGTTGAAAGCGGTTGTGCTGCCCAATATTTTTGTGAAAACCATGATACATTTTTTTATTATTATTTGATGAATAGAAGTTCAAAACAACAGTCTTTTAAAATATATATTTTGTGTCATTATAAATGTTGCTGAATGAAAGTATCAAAAAGTATCAAATGTGACTGTCAAAATGAGATATGGTTTAAATATTTTATAAATGCAATGGAAAGCCCCATATGGAAGTATATCGATGAACAAAAAAATTATTGCATGCAGTAGCCTACAAATAAATGCTGTTCTTTTGAACTTTCAATTCATCAAATAATACATGGGATAGTGTTATAACTGTTTTCAACATTGATAATATGAAGAAATATTTCTTAAGAATCAAATCATCATATTAGAATGATTTCTGAAGGATCGTGTGACACTGACGACTGGAATAATGATGCTGAACAAAGACAAAAAGCTCCCTAAATGTGGTCTATTTGAGTTTGGTAATTGTAGCTCTTCCAAAATGTTATTAGGGCCACTGCAGATCATTCAATGAGTTTTAGAATTTCTATTCACTAACATACAGTTGAAAGGAGGTCTGTTTTTAAGATTTAACTAACTTAAAGTGTTAGTTCAACAAAAAATTTTAATTCTGTCCTCATTTACTCCCCCTTTATGTTGTTTTAAACCCATCAGACTTTCATTTATCTTCTGAACACAAATGAAGATCTTTTTGATGAAATCTGAAAGATTTCTATCCCTCCATTGACAGCTATGCAACTACCACTTTGATGCTCATAAAGTTCATAAAGAAATCGTAAAATTAATCCATATGAGTTGACCGGTTTATTCCAAATTTTCGGAAGAGACTTGATTGCTTTATATGATGAACAGATTTAATTTAGGCTTTAATTCACATATAAACTTTGATCTGCGAACATAAACTGAACCTGCCTGACGAGTGAGAAAAAACCTTGTTGGTTCTTGCATGAGCTCAAACATTCTGTGTAACACGAGAATAAACCTCAATGGTTCTTGCTGAAGCTCAAACATTCTGCGTAACACGAGAATAAACCTCAATGGTTCTTGCTGAAGCTCAAACATTCTGCGTAACACGAGAATAAACCTCAGTGGTTCTTGCAGAAGCTCAAACGTGCTGCATTACATGAGAATGAACCATAGGTGCATTGGTTCTTGCATAAGCTCAAACGCGCTGCGTAACACGAGAATGAACCTCATTGGTTCTTTCTGAAGCTCAACGTGCTGCGTAACATGAGAATGAACCTCACTGGTTCTTGCTGAAGCTCAAACATTCTGCGTAACACGAGAATGAACCTCATTGGTTCTTGCTGAAGCTCAAACATTCTGCGTAACACGAGAATGAACCTCAGTGGTCCTTGCAGAAGCTCAAACGTGCTGCGTAACACGAGAATGAACCTCATTGGTTCTTGCAGAAGCTCAAACGTGCTGCGTAACACGAGAATGAACCTCATTGGTTCTTGCTGAAGCTCAAACGTGCTGCGTAACACGAGAATGAACCTCATTGGTTCTTGCTGAAGCTCAAACGTACTGCGTAACACGAGAATGAACCTCATTGGTTCTTGCATAAGCACAAACGTGCTGCGTAACACGAGAATGAACCTCATTGGTTCTTGCAGAAGCTCAAACGTGCTGCGTAACACGAGAATGAACCTCATTGGTTCTTGCAGAAGCTCAAACGTGCTGCGTAACACGAGAATGAACCTCATTGGTTCTTGCTGAAGCTCAAACGTGTTGCGTAACACGAGAATGAACCTCATTGGTTCTTGCTGAAGCTCAAACGTGTTGCGTAACACGAGAATGAACCTCATTGGTTCTTGCTGAAGCTCAAACGTGCTGCGTAACACGAGAAAGAACCTCATTGGTTCTTGAGGAAGCTCAAACATGCAACATAACATGAGAATGAACCTTTTTGGTAATAAAAGCCTAAATTAAATCTGTTTATAATATGAAGTGATTGTGTCTCTTCAGAAAATTTTGACTAAACCGCTCAATTCATATAGATTAGTTTTACGATCTCTTTATTAACTTTTTTAACAGTGAAAGTAGTAGTTGCATAGCTATCAATGGAGGGACAGAAATCACTCAGAAAGATCTTAATTTGTCTTCCAAAGATGTCTTGCGGGTTTGGAATGACATGAGGGTGGATAATTAATGACAGAATTTTCACTTTTGAGTGAACTAACCCTTTAAGTTAGTTAATTAGAGATGTTTTACCTGTATTCTATTTAGGGACCAGAATAGCATGGAGACTTAGGGGGTTGGCTATTTTATCTGGGCAGGTAAGTAACCACTCTTAAAAATAAAGGTTCCAAAACTGTGTTTTTTCTTAGTGTGAAGAAAGTTTTAGCAGTGTTGTAGTCGAGACCAGCTCATTCAAGTCCGAGTCAAGACTGAGTTCAGAGACGGTTGAGTCCAAGGCAAGACCGAGTTCAGAGAGGGTTGAGTCAGAGTCAAGACCGAGTTCAGAGAGGGCCGAGTCCGAGACCAGAGAGGGCTGAGTCCGAGTCAAGACCGAGTTCAGAGAGGGCCGATTCCGAGTCGAGACAGAGTTCAGAGAGGGCCGAGTCCGAGACTAGAGAGGGCTGAGTCCGAGTCAAGACCGAGTTCAGAGAGGGCTGAGTCCGAGTCGAGCCCGAGTTCAGAGAGGGCTGAGTCCGAGTCAAGACCGAGTTCAGAGAGGGCTGAGTCCGAGTCAAGATTGAGACCAGAGAGGGCTGAATCCGAGTCGAGACCGAGTTCAGAGAGGGTTGAGTCCGAGTCGAGACCGAGTTCAGAGAGGGTTGAGTCCGAGTCGAGACCCGAGTTCAGAGAGGGCTGAGTCCGAGTCGAGACCGAGTTCAGAGAGGGCCGAGTCCGAGTCGAGACCGAGTTCAGAGAGGGCCGAGTCCGAGTCGAGACCGAGTTCAGAGAGGGCTGAGTCCGAGTCGAGACCGAGTTCAGAGAGGGCTGAGTCCGAGTCGAGACCGAGTTCAGAGAGGGCTGAGTCTGAGTCGAGATTGAGACAGAGAGAGCTGAGTCCGAGTCGAGACCGAGTTCAGAGAGGGCTGAGTCCGAGTCAAGATTGAGACCAGAGAGGGCTGAATCCGAGTCGAGACCGAGTTCAGAGAGGGTTGAGTCCGAGTCGAGACCGAGTTCAGAGAGGGTTGAGTCCGAGTCGAGACCCGAGTTCAGAGAGGGCTGAGTCCGAGTCGAGACCGAGTTCAGAGAGGGCCGAGTCCGAGACCAGAGAGTTCAGAGAGGGCCGAGTCCGAGACCAGAGAGGGCTGAGTCCGAGTCAAGACCGAGTTCAGAGTTCAGAGAGGGCTGAGTCCGAGTCAAGACCGAGTTCAGAGAGGGCTGAGTCCGAGTCAAGATTGAGACCAGAGAGGGCTGAATCCGAGTCGAGACCGAGTTCAGAGAGGGTTGAGTCCGAGCGAGAGACCCGAGTTCAGAGAGGGCTGAGTCCGAGTCGAGACCGAGTTCAGAGAGGGCCGAGTCCGAGTCGAGACCGAGTTCAGAGAGGGCCGAGTCCGAGTCGAGACCGAGTTCAGAGAGGGCCGAGTCCGAGTCGAGACCGAGTTCAGAGAGGGCTGAGTCCGAGTCAAGACCGAGTTCAGAGAGGGCTGAGACCGAGTTCAGAGAGGGCTGAGTCTGAGTCGAGATTGAGACAGAGAGGGCTGAGTCCGAGTCGAGACCGAGTTCAGAGAGGGCTGAGTCCGAGTCAAGACCGAGTTCAGAGAGGGCTGAGTCCGAGTCGAGACCGAGTTCAGAGAGGGCTGAGTCTGAGTCGAGACCGAGTTCAGAGAGGGCTGAGTCCGAGTCGAGACCGAGTTCAGAGAGGGCTGAGTCCGAGTCGAGACCGAGTTCAGAGAGGGCTGAGTCCGAGTCGAGACTGAGACCAGAGAAAATCCACAAACAACATTAGAACTTAATTTGATTTAACTTTTTAGTTACAGAGGGCGTGCCCAGAGTGACTACAGAAAAATTGCTGCCTTTTTAAAGCACTGTGAATGTGCCGGAGGGAGAGAGGGCGGGTGGCCTTCTGTCAGACATTTTTGGGGGGAGATGCTCAGTGTTGACTGTCATCTGTCATCTGTCATCTGTCATCGTATCTCATTGTATTATTTAATTAAACAAGATTTGGTTTTCTCTGTGACATTTTTGTCCTACTTTGTAAACAGTAAATATATTAAAATGGCACAGTTGAGACAAATAATGTAGCAATGTGACTTTCTGGACAGCAGGATCACTATAGGTTGATGGCAGGTGAACACAGTGTAGAAAATCACCAATTATTGGACATGTCAATCAAACATCAATTTAAAGAATTATTAACATACAGTAATAATCATGAAATATTTTGAATGGGACTCGAGTGGACTCGGGAATAAGACCAATTCCTAATATGTTGAAGTACGAGTCAATACCAAGTCCAAATGCACACGAGTCCATGACAAGACCAAGACCATTAAAATATGGTCTCGAGACCAAATCCAAGACCGAGTCCGAGTCTCGAGTATCCAACACTGAGTGAAAACAAAAACGTTTTTCATACTATGAAGACCTTTTGTGCAATGGAAAGTGTACATGGATGTTAAAGGTTCTTCATGAAACCATAGATGCCACTAAAGTCAAGAGAGCTTTATTGTCATTCTGCTATGTGGAGACAGAGATTGTAATGGAACGAAATGTCATGCCTCGCAGGACCACGGTGCTGCATATTTAAACATAAATATAAACAATACACATAGCTAACCTACTGAAAGAAGTAATCCAACTATACTGTATACTTTACATAAATTCTGTACATATACCCTGGACATTTATTTTGAACTTTACATGCAAAAAGAAACACCTTTAGTAGTTGTCATGTTTTTTGGGGGGGGTTTTGTGTGTGTGTGTGTGTGTGTGTGTTTTGCAGCAGTGACTGGCAGTCTTGTAATGTGGCCTCTATGGCAAGTACATTCTAATCACCTCATATCTTGATACAAAGGTTTGCCATCTGTAGCTTCAGAGGACCTGGCTGACCATATTAATTAATCAGTGGACTGGGCAAACAGCTCATTAAAGTAGGAGGTGACCCAAGGGCAAGGAGAGTCCTTGCACAGTGGCAGGAGCGTGAACTAGAGCCAGTGGCGACATTATTAAGACACTGCCTGCTAATGAAGGTGACAAGAGAGGAAGGCGGGGAAAAAAATCATTTACTGAGAGAGATATCAATCCCATGAGCTGCAAGAACAGCGAAATTGAAGATATAGATCACTAACCCCTTTATGGGGATGAAGGGAAATGTTGGATAATTTCCCTGATAAACACGGCGCTGACATTGCCATATAAACGAGCATGGATTTATCCCTGCGGAGGCAGATGAGATGACTGCGGTTCGGAGGTCTTGGTGAACTCATAACAGCACTGGCAGGCAAAATAAAAATCAACAACTCGGCAAGGCGCTGATAGCAGCCATCCATTCTGCGCAAATTGAACTGTCACCTTTAGTGTCACTTTTCCAGCCAAGCAGATGAAAAAGACAACCGTGTGGCGGTAATGTTCTGCAAAATTAATTCCTGGTGGGAGAAAAAGACGTGGAAACATCAAACAGATAAAGACTTTCTGTGTGGAAACAGTCTCGCGGGGCCTGTTTACGTCTGTAGTGATCTATTCAGCAGCCCTCCTTTGTTAATATGACAGGGTTTGTCATCCATCCCTAAATAAATGGAGCTAATTTATCCCCTGGGAAAGCATGCAATGTCAGCAAAACTAACGACATGGCTTATTCTCCAAATCACGGTGACTGTGCCGATAACGGGTCATATGACCAAACTCATTTGGCACGACAAATGACAATAGCACTAATAGTATCTCGGTCAGTAAGCAAGAATGAAAACATCACAAATTATCATACTGAAGCACAAATGAGGTACTACTACACAAGCGAATGCACAGAGAAAGCATTTATATATATATATTGTCTCATCACAAGCCAAAATCTAAATAACCTTTGTGAAACAGCAGTGTGTTTTACTGTAGCGAAGGTGCACTTGTAAGTGTATTGAACTATACTTCGAGATAATATAATATTAATGAAATAAAAAGCCACTTAAGTGTACTTGACACTTTCATGACTATGTTTCTTATTTTGATTTGTTGACTAACAAACTAAAGTATAAGTAAAAGTACTTGATTCAAATTTAAACTGTAGCATATTATTTGATATTACATTTAAGTTAATATATTTTAAATGTACTAAATAGCAATTTCATCATTACACGTGTAATTACATATACACTCACCTAAAGGATTATTAGGAACACCTGTTCAATTTCTCATTAATGCAATTATCTAATCAACCAATCACATGGCAGTTGCTTCAATGCATTTAGGGGTGTGGTCCTGGTCAAGACAATCTCCTGAACTCCAAACTGAATGTCAGAATGGGAAAGAAAGGTGATTTAAGCAATTTTGAGCGTGGCATGGTTGTTGGTGCCAGACGGGCCGGTCTGAGTGTTTCACAATCTGCTCAGTTACTGGGATTTTCACGCACAAACATTTCTAGGGTTTACAAAGAATGGTGTGAAAAGGGAAAAACATCCAGTATGCGGCAGTCCTGTGGGCGAAAATGCCTTGTTGATGCTAGAGGTCAGAGGAGAATGGGCCGACTGATTCAAGCTGATAGAAGAGCAACTTTGACTGAAATAACCACTTGTTACAACCGAGGTATGCAGCAAAGCATTTGTGAAGCCACAACACGCACAACCTTGAGGCGGATGGGCTACAACAGCAGAAGACCCCACCGAGTACCAGTCATCTCCACTACAAATAGGAAAAAGAGGCTACAATTTGCACAGGTTCACCAAAATCGCACAGTTGAAGACTGGAAAAATGTTGCCTGGTCTGATGAGTCTTGATTTCTGTTGAGACATTCAGATGGTAGAGTCAGAATTTGGCGTAAACAGAATGAGAACATGGATCCATCATGCCTTGTTACCACTGTGCAGGCTGGTGGTGGTGGTGTAATGCTGTGGGGGATGTTTTCTTGGCACACTTTAGGCCCTTTAGTGCCAATTGGGCATCGTTTAAATGCCACGGCCTACCTGAGCATTGTTTCTGACCATGTCCATTCCTTTATGACCACCATGTACCCATTCTCTGATGGCTACTTCCAGCAGGATAATGTACCATGTCACAAAGCTTGAACCATTTCAAATTGGTTTCTTGAACATGACAATGAGTTCACTGTACTAAAATGGCCCCCACAATCACCAGATCTCAACCCAATAGAGCATCTTTGGGATGTGGTGGAACGGGAGCTTCGTGCCCTGGATGTGCATCCCACAAATCTCCATCAACTGCAAGATGCTATCCTATCAATATGGGCCAACATTTCTGAAGAATGTTTTCAGCATCTTGTTGAATCAATGCCATGTAGAATTAAGGCAGTTCTGAAGGCGAAAGGGGGTCAAACACAGTATTAGTATGGTGTTCCTAATAATCCTTTAGGTGAGTGTATATTTAAATGCATGACATACAAATTGAAATAGAAAATGATTAAAAGTAAAAATAGTGTACTGATTTTTCACAAGGTAAGGTATGACAAAAAAATGGCAGCCGTATTTAACTATATATAATTGACATTATAATGAAAAGGTAAATGACTGCGATATTATTTATATAGTATGTCATTTGCATGGTACTTCAATATTATAGTTTATAGAAATATGGTACATTTAAAAAAACATTTACAATTTTATACAATTTAAAAATGTTTTCTTCTGTTGCTGTAACTGACAAAACATGCAATATTATATTACATAACATCATCTGTTGAGTTATACTCAATGGACATTGAGCTACTTAACATTATAAACGTTATTAATTACATGTTGAAAGGATTTGTGTTCAAAGCCAACATATAATTGGAATTCAAATCTGTGGAAAGCGGAAGTGTGTGCCTACATCTTTATAAGATTCTCTCCTTCTCACATTCACACACATACTAGTCCTAATCCACTTAAATATTTATAAAGATTCCTATTATTCTATTAACTATTCATTGATTTATAATTTAAAAGATTTATACTTGGCACTTAAAAAACTGCTAGAATGACTTTCACCTATAAGAGATGTCAGGGGCCATTTATTTCTAGTGAATGTCAAATCTAGCCCCCTCTGCCGCTCAATTCCAAGAGATCGACATGCTTGGAGTCCATTTTCAATATTCATGCTGTTTGGCTGTTGTGCAGAGTAGCTTTGCCTATGGCAGGTCATGCTTAGTTGATTCTGGCTGTCGCTCTACAATGAAAATGCATGGCTGTGCCCAGCCTACTAGCTCCACTTATTGATTTATATCTATAACAAGATCTTTTGCCTCTCATATGTATACACAGAAGTAAACGCCCACATGTCACGCTCCTGTGCTCTCTATATCTCCCTGTGCCAGAGGACAACGTGATGGTTACTGCCGAAGGGCAAATCTTTTTGCCCTCATTCATAAGGTTTTTTGTTTTAGCATATCTGCATTTTATAAAGCAAACAGCAGATATTCCATGATAAACATTCTACAATAGCTGTAAATAATAAAGTGATTCAAGTTAATGTATGTCTAAGTGATTTAATACAGTATCTCCATTACATATTGGGTGAAACCTTTAAAAAACAAGTCAGTGCTCACAAAGACGAAGGAGATTCAGTTAACACACTTTATTAATTATCCAACATACTCAGTAGATCACAGGAACACACAGGATAAACACAAACCAAACAACATATTAACAAGAACCAAACGAGCAGCTGAAACACAGAGATTAAATACACAGAAGGAAATTTAATGAAGACAATGAGGAGTAATTAAATGGCAATGAGGAGTAATTAAATTAGAAACCATGACGACTAACAAGCAATGTTAGGAAAATCAAAGGAAAAAACAAAAACATAAAAGAAACAAACATGATCCTGACATTAAACCCCTAATTCCTAGAAGGCGCATCCCTGTGCTTTAGGGTTAGAATCAGGACTGAGGTGGAGCCGGAGAAAAGGTGTAGCCCAATTGAGCCGAAGGGGTGGTGGGACGAGGTGTAGCCTAAGGCCCGGAAGTCTGTGGCATAGGCAGAGGGACTACTGACCAAGGTGTAGCCAGAGGGATGAGGGAGCCCAATGGAGCTGTGAGGATGACTGTCCCAGGTGGAGCCGAGGGGACGAGGAGCCAAGGTGGAGCCGACTGGTCGACGGCCCAGGTGGAGTCATGGGCTCAGCAGCCCAAGGCAGAGCTGGGGATCCACTTGCCAAGGCAAAGCTGGAGACCAGAAGACCCCAGCCGAATCTGTGCAGCAGAGTAGACTAAACAGGCAAGGAACTGAAGGAAGCCAGCGGAGACCAATGAGCTGGCTGTCTTAGGTAGAAGAGGTGGGAGAAGGAGGCTGGGTGGGACCATCAGAGATGAAGGAGACTAAGAGCTGGGCGAGAACAGCAGAGACAAAGGAGACCTGGAGCTGGATGGCACATATGGGGAATAACATCTTCCATTTTGTCATAAAATAATACAGAGGCTAGGCATAGCTCACCCTCAGCAGTGGGAGTGTAGTCGTGGCTTCCCCCCTTTCCCTCGTAGTCCATGAGGATTCCCACTGGGATGGATAGTTCACTCACCTGGTCAGACTTTCCATCGGGCTCTGGCTCCAGGATGATGACTCGGGCATCGCGGCAGGCTTGAGCTCTGTGTCTGTGGTGGATCCTGGAGTTTTTTCCATGAAGGGCATGGAGCTCTAGGTCTGTAGTGGGGCTGAGTGGGTGACATCTTCCTCTGCAGTGTAGACATTAAATCACGTTCCGCAGTTCACCAGCAACCACCCCACATAGGCAACAAATTTCCCCCGACCATCGATCTGTAGGCATGCCTTAGTCCGCTCGTTTAAGCTGGTAAAATAGAACACACGAGAGCGGTCAGAGAAGGACGTAAGCCAGATCTAAAAAATGTCTGGTGTGTAGTCTTAGAGGGCTGATTTTCTTTCTTTTTTTTTTTTTTGCTCTTGCTCTAAACAGAGCAACTGGACAGCTGGTACTATATCCATTTTGTAGGGCCGGTTCTTCCAGGGTGATGGGAGAACTAATTATCCACAATGCATACTCGATCTACTAGAACAGGGAACATCTGGACTAGCCCATGGGCATGAGGAGGAGGAGAAGGTCGTTCAGCCTGCTCCAAAAACACATCTTCAACATGCTCTCTTTCCAGTTTACCTGGTGGCAAAATCCTCCAGTGGCCTTCCTCCCTGATACAGGGACAAAAGTTGGTCCTCCGCTGGAGATCACAGGATAAACACAAACCAAACAATACATTAACGAGAACCAACCAAGAGCTGTTTTTTTTTTTTTTTTTTTTTATGGGTGTGCCGCACTGAAGACTTGGAAGTAAACGCCCAGTGCTATGATTGGATAAGCTCTGCATATTATAATGAGCTTCTGCTCTCCCGTGAGTACACGTGAGGAATGAATTTGCCCCCAGGGCTTGCAAAATGTCTTTATCAAACAACACAATGATTTATCTCTCATCAACCCGCAATTAATTGGAATGTTATTTTTTATAACTTGGCCCACCCAATCGGTGGATATAATTGCGAACCGTGCATCACTAACACACACACACACACACACACGCACAAGCCTCACTGCAGAGTCACACAAATCTGCATGATCAAAACTTCCGCAATTGTATTTTTACTTCATATATCAAGTCAAGAGAGTGATCAACACACATCAAGAAAGGAATGTTATTTCACTATTTAAGATAGCCGTCGGCAGGCCGGTGATACGTTTTGGTAGCCCATCTGGAAAACACATAGCCCCGGGACGTTGGGCTTTGCGAGCCCTGGCCCATACATGTCTGAGTCTGATCACGAATCACAGCACAATGAACTAACAACACCTCAAATAAAGAATTCTCCAGCCTGTGACAGCGTTTCTAAGTTATTATCAGTTAGACACGTATACATAATCAATAGATATCAAACAATCTGTAACAATGCAATACTATCACATATCACATTAGTGTGCTGCTTCATTCATTCATTGGAATCCGAATGAAGCTTATGCAGTATGTTTATTGCTTGGAAGTTCGATCTGGTTTAGCTCCACGTAGGCCTATGTTATTTATTTATAACATGCCATGCACAAAGTGGTGGGCCACACTCTGATGTCACAGCTTGGCACATTCGAGATTGAGCGTTTGCTGGGTCTGGTGTCCATAAAAGCTTTTCTTTGACTAACAAGGAAGTTTTCAGCTCCGAAACATACAGGATATTCTTATATCACGATGAACTTTTATATATCAAAGGCTGAATGAAAAGTTGATTTGTCAATTCATGACCCCTTTAATGCATATTTATATTAAATTTTTAAAAAAAATTGATAGTTGTAATATTTGTTGTATTCTATGCTATTTTAATTAAAATATTACAATAATGAGAATCTAAAGAGAATTGTTAATGAGAGTTACAAAAAAATCTGGATGCGTTGCAGTAATGAGAATGAGGGCAAAATTTGGAACTGAACAGTTGGCTTCCTTCCAGTCCATGACTTGAATTGACTTGGCAACACCCCACAGGAAGTTGTATTATAATTGGAATCACAAATACAGGAAGTTGAATTTTGTAATATGCAAAAAAAAAAAAAAGTAATGGAATTCTGGGAAATTAAATCCTGGTTCATGCAATGAAAGTGAAGTATACATAAATGAGGTACAGGTTTTGACAAACCTTTCAACGTTTTGACCAACCATCTTTCAAAGCTTGTCTTCCTTTTTAGTTAAAACTAACACTTATTGCAGTTACCCCGATTTCTTTGAATTTAATTGTACCTCCTTAAATTTAATTCTACATCCTGTTTGAGTAATGCATCCTACCTTATGTCAAATTCTGGAATTTAAAAAACATTCTCAGTTCTTTTCTAAATGGTGCAAAGTCTTGCAAAACAAGTCTTATCTTACACTTACTTCTTAAGAAATATTATTGTGTTTTAAAAGTGTTTAGATGTATTTACTGGATTAAGAAAACTATTTGTTCCAGAGCAAACAATAACTTTTCATTAACTGCACAAAAAAAAAAAAAAAAAAAAAAAAAAGAAGTAGAAAAAAACGAGAAGCCTAGGAAGTCTACTTAATATGAGGACAGGAAGTGAGTAATTTGTTCTCTCATTTGAGAACTTGAAGGCGGACTTTGTGCCAGACTTTAGCTGGATTCATCATAATTCCCTTCAGCTGAATCAAAACGCCAGGGAGAGGGAGAAAGAGGCAGAGTGAAAGAAGAAAAGGAGAAGTGGAGAGGGCCAGGGAGCCTGCGGAGAGCAGATCAGAGTACTGAAAGGAAACATGTTTTCTTATAAGTCCAGTGAGTGACAAGGAAACCATTAACACACGCCGTCAGTGGAAGGGATTACGCCCCGCGCATGCTTGGCTATTATTCAGCCTAATTAAGTCTTTTGGCATGATTTCCCAAGAACAAAGCGAAAGGGGGAGCAGGAACAGCTTAATGGCTTTGGGGTGCCTGGATTCCAAAGAAGAGATATTAATATGCGCCTTCCTTTGGCGTATTGTTTTTTCAGAGTTTATTAATCCCCCTTTTTTGACAAACCACAATATATGCTGCAACTCCCAGAGTTATCGACTTCTAAAGATGATTCTAATGCAAACCATGTGCTCCTTCAATCAGTATTTTTAAAAAATGCATTAATTCTATCCTTCCTACTTGTTTCAATACGACACATGAAGGCTAGTTGCAATAAAGCTACTTAATTCAGTTTAACTCTAAGTTTGGCGACTGTCAAAATGAATATAATTAGCTACAATATAGTAGCTTATTTGCTGTCAATACAAAATGTAATTACTTAAATGACTTTATCTTGGTAAAAACATTTAATAGTTAAAATGTGTCACATACAGTAATAGCATAGTTACAACATGGTAACAAATTTTTCGCTCCAACTAATGAAATCACTAGACAGATCTTGGATTATGTTTGTAATAGTATACAACCTGCTTGTACTATTTCTGCAAAATATAGTATATGTACTATATATATATTTTTTTCTGTAAAATAAAATCTTTATTTTCAATTTGTGCAATATACACATATACACTCAACCTTTAATTTACAGTTTGGCTAATGAACCAGAAGTTATACAAAAATATTTTTGTCAAGATGTTTTCACTAAATTTGATTTAAAATGTAAAAAAACTTTTTTTTTTTTTTTTTTTTTAAATAAAAAATAAATCCAAGATGGTAAAATGGACATAAAAACTCCCATTGAGATTAATGGGAATGCTAAATGATACAGTAGTTTTCTTTACGTCCTCCAACAAAAATAATAATTTTGCTTGCTTTTCAAAACATTTGGGCAATTTTATGACTTCAGTTAGCAAGGCCTTGTAAAATAAGTGTGAAAAAATGGCAACAGAGTGTAAAAAAAATCTCTACAATGCATCACGAACTGAAGAGATTCCTCATGCCGCAGGGGTGATGTGATGTCTTGAGTCAATCCGCAGTATCTCTCTCAAGCCATTAGACATGAAACCCCTGTGGTCGAGCCCTGAGAGTATGTGAGTAGACATGATCTCTAATGCACTGACACACAGCAGATATGATGAGACACGTCTAATGGAGCAGAACACCAGAGACCTCAAGAGACACTTAGAGGAGAGGGAGAGAAGACAGAGAGGGAATCTTTGGTAAATGTAGTCACATGACTGACAATATTAAGTGTATGTGTGTGTCACAGTGCATGTGATGTAATGAAACTACAGTAATCAGTCTTATTATATAAGCAGCTCAAGTCATAATACATACTGATAATAACATGAAAATAATGAAGAAATTCCAGAGCATTATTTTGTTTTGTTTATAATTGTTTGTTATCAATAATGTATTTAGAGAATAATAACTTGACAGTAGTTGATTCTTCAATAATAATATTTAATGGATGTTTAGATTCAAATACACCATATTGCCAAAGTATTGAGACACCCCTCCAAATCATTAAATGCAGGTGTTCCAATCACTTCCATGACCAATGGTGTATAAAATCAATCACCTAGACATGCAGACGCTTCTACAAACATTTGTGAAAGAATGAGTCGCTCTCAGGAGGTCAGTGAATTCAAGGGTGGTACTGTGATAGGTTGCCACCTGTACAATAAGTCCATTAGTGAAATTTCCTCACTACTAAATATTCCACAGTCAACTGTTAGTGGTGTTATAACAAAGTGGAAGCAATTTGGAACAACAGCAACTCAGCCACGAAGTGGTAGGCCACGTAAAATCACAGAGCGGGGTCAGCGCATGCTGAGGTGCACAGTGCGCAGAAGTCAATAGCTACAGACCTCCAAACTTCGTGTGGCCTTAAGATTAGTACAGGAACAGTGCATAGAGAGCTTCATGGAATGGGTTTCCATGGCCGAGCAGCTGCATCCAAGCCTTACATCACCAAGTGCAATGCATCAGATGCAGTGGTGTAAAGCCACCACTGGACTCTAGAGCAGTGCAGACGTGTTCTTTGGAGTGATGAATCACGCTTCTCTGACTGGCAATCCGATGGATGTGTCTGGTTTTGGCGGTTGCCAGGAGAACAGAACAGTACTTGCCTGATTGCATTGTGCCAAGTGTAAAGTTTGGTGGAGGGGGTTGGGCTTGGCCCCTTAGTTCCAGTAAAAGGAACTCTTAATGCTTCAGCATACCAAGGCATTTTGGACAATTTTATAGGGGATGGCCCCTTCTTGTTCCAGCATGACACAAAGCAAGGTCCATAAAGACATAGATGAGTGAGTTTGGTGTGGAGGAACTTGACTGGCCTGCACAGAGTCCTGACCTCAACCCGACAGAACACCTTTGGGATGAATTAGAGCGGAGACTGTGAGCCAGGCCTTCTCGTCCATAATCAGTGCCTGACCTCACAAATGCACTTCTAGAAGAATGGTCAAATGGTTTACAAATAATGTTTAACCACATCTAATTATTATTATTATTATTATTATTATTACTAATATGTGCAATGCAAACATTCTTAACAGGCCATAACAATGACCTCTGCATTGTTATATGGTATCGTGACATCAATTCTAAACTTTTGTTAAGTCAACAATAATGTATTCTCTATATTGTATATACATTGTGCATTATTTAGATTTTTATATAACTCTATAGCTTTGATAACTCTTATATCTTTGGAAACATCTATTCTTTGAATATAGTGGCCCCCAAAAATATTTGGACATTTAAGCTACACTTAAGTTGTTACTGCATTAGATAACAAAACCAAGTGGCATCTGAAAACAAATACAGCAGGATTTTTTTTCTCAAAACAATTTTTATTTTATTTTTTCAATTGGTGTTTTGGTGATTGTGTAAGTGTAGAGGATGTATGTAGTCAGTTCACAGGTGACATCTGGTTGGATATTTTGTCATCTAATACAATGACATTCAGACATTTTTAAGCGGTGCTTGTGTCGCTTCTATGACGCCAAAATGAGCTCGACCTGTGCTTTCTGTGGAAATTGTGTTTCACTGCTCCCACAGAGTTTGATACAGAACGTTGCGGTGGAATTACATCTCTTCTAGCCCTTAAGCGTGCTAAATGGCGTGACCAGTTAAAAGCAGTCACACCAATAACGTTAGTCGCAGGCTTCGGCCTCTGGATCTATAGGCTGCCACCCGAGCACATACATTTTTAATTTGCCCTCTCATTCTATCCCTGTCTCTTCCTCATTCCTTGCCCAGGCCTCTGTTTAGAGCCTAATTATCCTTTGCCTTCTGTTCAAGACTCTCTTAAATGTGATAAAAAACAGTCACTTCCAAAGCAAACTAGTTCTTAATTTTCCCTGACAGGCTCCTTTAAACATGTGGGCAGAATGCACAGTCTAATTGAAAGCACATTCCTATTCCAAACAAATTAAGCACAATTAAGGCCTCTGAGTTATGAGTATCTATCATGATGAGATGTTTTTGTAAAAATCACCACATTTAGATCAAAGTCGGCCAACCCTTTCCTTAATAGCCTCATTAGAGTCCTCTGCAATGGGCTTCATAAATACAGGGCCAGCGAGTTTCATTTGGGAATTACTCTAAAAGAGGACCCTAAAACTAATTGTTTCCACATTTCCATAAAAGCTTCATCTGTTTTAGGTAGAAACATAACAAGATATATTTTTTTCTGTGCTTTCTGTCTCTTTGTGGCATATGATTCAGTGGTCGTTTTATCTAAACCATGATTTATTCATTCTTTCAAGAGCATTGTAGGATGTTGCTAGAAACAGCGAGATGAAAATGAAAAACGAAAGAAGTGCAAACATTTTTAACAGGCCATAACAATGACCTCTGCACATCATCAAGAATGAACGCAAACAAATCAGTCGTATCGTGACATCATCTCTAAACTTTTGTTTTGTCTAAAGTACTTAAAGTGATTCATGTACAGAGTGCTGCCGCAGAACAGAACCACGGCAGAGAAACACATCTTGCTCTCCCTAGCAAAATTGCCACTTCAACTCAGCTCTGGTTTAATTCAGCTTCTTATATGTTCAAGCACACTTTATATCTGACATGTTTTTCCAATTTTGAGGGGCATTTTATCGCTTGGATGCAGAAGGGGGGAGAGGCTTCTGAACATGCAGACAGATACCAGGTTTAGAACATTGGCAGCTGTTTTTATTGCATTGGCTATGAAATAATTCAATTATACAAATTATATATATTTTTTTTTTAAAAAAAAAAAAAAAAATGTTTGTACTTGTTATCCAAAGAAAAAAAAAATGTTTGCCTTTGTAATCTTTCATCAAAATGACTTGCTCCTCAGAAACTACTCTTCAACTTTTATTTTTCAACAAGAATGTTGCACAAAACCAAACACTTCACCGGCGACTACGATGAACTGACATCAACATCCATATTATGTAAATATCATGATTTTAAGAGCCCTCCAAAAAAGAATTGCAACTGGTGACACATCTACTATACTGTAATATTTCTTGTGGAATATTATGCTTCACTGAGGACTTTCAGCCTTAAACCTTTCTGAAAAGTAAAAGAGTTCTGAAAGATTTGGTTATGCAAAAAAAACTTTCTGTTCTGAAACAATTCTGAAACTTGCTTTACCTTACATAAAAAAAAGGAAGTTTATTCAAGTGTGCTATTAGTTTACTTATCAATGTCAAGATTTGTTTTAATATGACAACAGAAATACTGCAGGCTTGCTTCAGGGTATCACTTTATTAAAATTCAGCAAAACAAACGGACACGTATTTGCCAGGTTACAGTGGGAACCTTTAAGTTTAAGCTTACGGGCTTCCGTACGTTGACCACCAGCCGTACGTTGGGATTTCTAGCGGTTCGATTCTCTCAAGTCTGCATTCGATGCATCCTCGATATCAAGGACACATCCGGGTACTTTCATGCATCCTCTTTACTTGCGTTCTTGAGTATTGGACTTTGACGGTTGATGATGACATAAAGCGAGAACACAAGGACACAACATTACTAGACCAAGAGATGGTGGTCTAGTGGGTTAAACAACTGATCTGATAAGCATAGAGTTGCTGGTTTGATCCCAGCAGCTGCCACCACCACTGTGTCCTTGAGCAAGGCACTTTACTCCTTGTTGCTGTAAGGACCGGTTTTACTGCTAAGACAAAAGCTGAGATCCAACACCCTGCATTAAAACAATAAAACTCAATCTGAAGAGAAGATCTCACAGAGAAACTGTAGGACACCGCCCTGACCAAAACCCTCTCCCCTCTACCTCCTCTTCCCCCTTCCCCCTGATTCAAGTCCCAGAATGCAGATATACTACATATGATTTATCTTGTGAATCTATTGTTTTATCCCTTTCATGTCTGGTGTCTTTTTAAAGGTCATAGTGCGATTGGTAAAATGGTCTCAACATCACTGAAGTCACTTGTAGGGCTAGAAAGATTGAAACATATGAGACTTGTGTTCTCTTTTTGAGTGGTCTCTCCAAAGATATCTGATCTTCTCCCCCCAAACTAGGTGTTTGTGTTGCAAATAGTTACAACCCTTTGTTCTGGTCTGGATATTTAAGGAAGGGTAGCAGGGCTGCCATTGGGGAAATATTCTGTAGACAGAAGCCCCCATGCAGTGTTGTGTCAGTGTCATAAGAGACACTCACACACGCTGTATGTATTGTGCCAGATATGACTCTTTGAAACTATTTTCATATTACTTAATTGTATTTTATGCTGAAAGTTGTGTACCATGGATTCATGTTTAATTATGTTCTTTAAGTTCTGTCTGGCCAAAATAAATGTTAATCTTGATTTATTCTGTATTTTTCATAAATCATTACTCAAGTAGTGTCGCATGAGGAGTTGTAGGAGTTTCCGTAAATCTTTCTGTCAGGGCAGATTCATACCGAGGACCCCATGACCGGAGCATGGCGCTAAGCATGAGGGACAATCTGATTTCTGGGTGTCACTGTTATTATCAAGTTACAGCTCTCGTGACTATTGCTAAAATTACACTTTCTGTTATGAGTAAGCATTTGCGACTCACTTAAAGGTAAAATAGTTCACTCTGTAATCCTCTGTAATCTCAGAACTGACTAATTTGCGTCCGTGAGGTAATGTAATTATAATCGCGAGCATTATCCTCTGAGCGACTCCGGGTCCCATGGAGGAACGAGTATTTGAAATTAAGAGATACTAAGAGAAATCAAAGATCTAAATTAAATCACAACTAAACTTATGATCAGCTGTTAAGTTACAAATGTAACAAATGTAACAAAGTTACAAAGAATTGGAGTAAGATCAAATTATTCATGGAGTCAGATTTAAAATTCGATGGTCATAAATTAAGTGAATCCAACAGAAGTGCTGAGAAGGCGAACACGCAGAAGTCCTTCGACCAGGCCGTTAGATTCCGTCCTTGGGCTAACGGATGGACCTTACATTGCTCCAGAGGGATTGTTTCTGTAATAATTGCAATGTAAGTTGCTTTGGATAAAAGCGTCTGCTAAATAAACAGCCAGTGTCCCTAAACCCCTCCTATATGAGACCCTGCTCTGCTCTGATTGGTGGACCTGCGCCTGGACATGACCAACGCATCCCTGAAATGTCTGCAGAGAGCATGTCAATTAAACTCCCCCTGTAAAGGCCGCATCAACACAACATCCTCATTAAACCCATCTCCGGCATGACAACTCCAATCTTTCGAACAATCTTACGAATATCTATTTACCTAATATGAATGAAGACCTGCAATGTTGCCAGAATTATAATCATACACTGTTTGTTCATCGGCCAGAGGAGAACTGGCACCCCGGCTGAGCCTGGTTTCTCCCAAGGTTTTTTTCTCCATTCTGACCCTGAAGGAGTTTTGGTTCCTTGCCACTATTGCCTTTGGCTTTTAGCTTGCTCAGTTGGGGACACCTAAATTTCATCTATATTACCGATCTGCCCGCATTGACACTATATGATAATTGATAACATCACCGTTTTCACCAGAGCGGCTGTACAGCCGAATCAAATTCTGTTGCATTGTTAACACTGTGAAGCTGCTTTGACTTGTAAAAAGCGCTATATAAATATAGGTGATTTGATTTGATTTGGTCAGATGTCCACAGTCTATTATGATTGGTCTACTGCTTACAGCGCTTGTCGGAACGAAACTTCTATTACATATTATGAATTTCAGCTCCAGATCTTGGTCAGCGCTTGATACACATTAATACAAACAGTATCGATACTGTCTCTTTTTTTTTTTTTTTTTGTATCAATTCCAGCGTGAGTTCTCATCATTTGATGTGTATGCAAAGTGTATTTGCAGTGTTGGAAATAGTGTCTTCTCGACGTGTCAACAACACAAACCAAACTTTTCCAGGCCTGAGCTACAGTGTTTGAGGATGGGTCAAAGTAGACATTGTTTGAGGGCAGCCAATGAAGACCATAGACTGGCATTATGCAAATTTACATTGTTACGTAGATATGTAACAGGAAGTGAGACTTGTATTGCTGACAACTCATTTCATAAGATTTGTTCTTTTAGGAGACAATAATATTGGTCTTTGAAACTTTGCAGACCTTTTCACGAACAGCTATATTACACACTGCATGAAAGGTAATATTCGAAAAAGCATAATAGAGGCATACATTTTTTTTATATTATTGTTTGTAATATTTCCCATGTCAACTTGTTAGCTGTTACAAGGCTTATGAGGTGTTACAATTATACCTTTTGTTTTGCAAATCTCATGATAAGAATAAAAATACATAGCAATTCACAAATATTAAGTTAAAGTTAATTTCACATTGGTGATACAATTTTATTGATATTTTTCAAAACTGAAATATTGTACACTAGGTTTGTCTCGGTGCATTCTTGGATTGCTTTCTTTGCCAAGGAAGCAACACTTTCTTGGATCTGGGGCTAAAAATATGTTAGAAAACAGTGTTATTATGTTCCCTGTCATTTTAGAACTGTCTTCGTGTTGCAATTGCACCTATGATGTCTTGAAATGCTATATGGGTAGGCAACTCACTAGAATTTGGAACAGAGCTTATGTTCCAAAATGGCAGTGCAGCAATCACAGTGAAGTCAGTGATTAAACTGAGAGACTGTGCCAAGTCATGGCTGGAAGGAAGTCTATAAGTCACCCCCATTCAAGACAGGAAGATGACTGATGGTATGAGAGCAGCCAGAGCCCCCTTGCTGTGTTTATTGCCCCCAAAGTGCCCCTTACCACATATGTCCCCCATCCTGCAATGACAGCACTAATAGAATATGCATAGCCCTATTAGCATACAAGCTAATGGTGCCCCAGAGGGAGGGCAAAGACATCAGACTTTAAGTAGAAATCAAAACATGGAAGAGAGAGAGGACGGGGAATTCAAAGGACACCAACACCTTAAGAAAACCAAGCCTGGGGCACAAGACAGGATCTAATGCTCTTATCAAGAGCCATCAGTCTTGCTGATATGCATGAAAACAAAACAGGAAAAATCACATAATTGCCACTGCAGTGAGAAAAATGCACATGGGACACTGATGTAAATGTCTAGAATGGAATCAAGTGCATATAAACCTACCAGTGTTGGGAAAACTACAGTACTTTGTAATTGTACTGCTTGTCAAGCTACTAAACTACTCACATTTTTAAAGGTATAATTCACTCAAAATTAAAGTTCTGTCATCATTTACTTACCCATGTCATTCCAAACCTTTATACCTTTCTTTTTTTCTGTAAGAATACATTTTTTTAGGTGAACTACAGTACATCCGGAAAATATTCAGTGCTTCACTTTTTCCACATATTGTTATGTTACAGCCTTATTCCAAAATGGATTAAATTCATTATTTTCCTCAAAATTCTACAAACAATACCCCATAATAACAATGTTAAAGAAGTTTGTTTGAAATCTTTGCAAATTTATTAAAAATAAAAAAATGAAAAAATCACATCTACACACATCTGACAGCCTGTGTCATAACACTCAAAATTGAGCTCAGGTGCATCCTGTTTCCACTAATCATCCTGGAGATGTTTCTACAAATTGATTGGAGTCCACCTGAGGTAAATACAGTTGATTGGACATGATTTGGAAAGGAACACATCTGTCTATATAAGGTCCCACAGTTAACAGTGCATGTCAGAGTGCAAACCAAGCTATGAAGTCCAAGGAATTGTCTATAGACCTCCGAGACAGAATTGTATTAAGGCACAGATCTGGGGAAGTGTACAGAAACATTTCTGGAGCATTTAAGGTCCCAATGAGTACAGTGGCCTCCATCATCTGTAAATGAAAGAAGTTTGGAACCACCAGGACTCTTCCTAGAGCCGGCCGCCCGGCCAAACTGAGCAATCGGGGGAGAAGAGCCTTAGTCAGGGAGGTGACCAAGAAGGTGCCTTCCCTGATTGTCACTCAGACAGAGCTCCAGTGTTTCTCTGTGGAGAGAGGAGAACATTCCACAAGAACAAACAAGAACAACCATCCCTCCAATCAGGCCTGTATGGTAGAGTGGCCAGACGGAAGCCTCTCCTCAGTAAAAGGCCGCCGGGAGTTTGCCAAAAGGCACTTGAAGGACTCCCAGACCATGAGAAACAAAATTATCTGGTCTGATGAAACAAAGATTGAACTCTGTTGCTTGAATGGCAAGCGTCATGTCTGGAGATAACCAGGCACCGCTCATCACCAGGCCAGTACCATCCCTACAGTAAAGCCTGGTGGTGGCAGCATCATGCTGTGGGGATGTTTTTCAGTGACAGGAACTTGGAGACTAGTCAGGATCGAGGGAAGGATGAATGCAGCAATGTACAGAGACGTCCTTGATGAAAACCTGCTCCAGAGCACTCTGGACCTCAGACTTCATCTTTCAACAGGACAACGACTCTAAGCAAAGAGCCAAGATAACAAAGGAGTGACAACTCTGTGAATGTCCTTGAGTGGCCCAGTCAGAGCTCAGACTTGAACCCGATTGAACATATCTGGAGATATCTGAAAATGGCTGTGCACTGACGTTACCCATCCAACCTGATGAAGCTTGAGAGGTCCTGCAAAGAAGAATGGGAGAAACTGCCCAAGATTTCAAACAAACATCTTTCACGTTGTCATTATGGGGTATTGTTTGAATTTTGAGGAAAATAATTAATTTAATAATTAATTAATAATAATTAATTTCAGTTGTTAGATTCTGTATTGATGTTAATGCAGGCAATCTCATTTAAAAACTTATATTTTTTTTATTTAATAAGAGCCATAAAACGCATTATTTATCTAAATTTACAACAAAAAAAAAACTGAAAATGTACTGTAACGTGTTGTTACAAGCCACGCCTGTCCCGGACTCCATTTCCCATGATCCTCCCTGTCTCACACCTGAACTCACTTCCTCAGCATCTCTCCCACTCTCCCTGGATTCCCTGCACCTGGTCCTCGTCATCTAGCACTCCTTTATATTGTATTCACTCCCTGCACTCCGTTGTTGAATGTTATTCTTTCGTGTGTGTGTGTGTTCTGTATTCAGTTTGTTTATTAAACCCTTCTTTTTTGGAGGTCCTGGATCTCTTCTTCTCTGCTACACCACACGACCGTAACAGAACATCGGACCCAACTGCTAGGACTTCCATTCTTAAGATGGGGACTTTCCTCTTCCCGCTCTCTCCCGTGTCCCCTGAGAAAGACTCGGTGGATCGCCTGTGTGGCTTTCGGCAGGAATCCGGGGAGAGGTATGTGGAGGAATTCACAAAGCTATTTAGTTTGGTGAACTGGCCAGACGCTCCTTTGAACGCATTTTTCTCTGATGGGTCTGGACGAGGACACTATCCGTTTCATTGAACCTGCCTGTCCCTCTTCCCTAGTCAAGACCATTAATCTGATTCTAAGTCTAAGTTGTTCTTAGAGTTTGTAATTGAGGAGGTTCAAAAAAGGAAGTGTCTTCCTCATCCAGTCCCCTGCCAGCCCCAAAGCCCAAACGGCAGAGGAAGAGGGCCACCGAGATGGCTGCAACCTCGCCAGAGCCACGGGAGCGCTGGCTTAAAGACTTTGAGCGAATCCGCAGTGCCAGTTCTCCATGAGCCAGCTCCCAGTCTCCACGAGCCCGCTCCAGCTTACCAATCCGCTCCAGCTCACAAGCCCACTCCAGCCCACGAATCCACCCCAGCCCACAAGGCCATCTGATTCCACGAGCCCTCCACTCCACCCCTGAATTCCCCAAAGAAAATGTTGGGGGGGCTATACACCTGTGGGTGGGGAACATGTGGGTGGGGCTCCTGATCCACCAAAGCCGCCCGAGATTCCTGATCCACCCAGGCTGCCCACGGCTCCTGACCCGCCTTGGCCGCTTGACGTCCTAGTCCTGCCCTGGACCCAGGGTGCCCAGCCCTCCTCCCCGGAGTTACATCTTAGGCGCGAGGACGCGTCTACCGGGAGGGGGAAGTAATGTTACAAGCCATGCCTGTCCTGGACTCCATTTCCCATGATCCTCCCTGTCTCACACCTGAACTCACTTCCTCAGCATCTCTCCCGCTCTCCCCAAATTCCCTGCACCTGGTCCTCATCTAGCACTCCTTTATATTGTATTCACTCCCTGCACTCTTTGTCCGTTGTTGAATGTTGAATGTGTGTGTTCTGTATTCAGTTTGTTTCTTAAACCTGTCTTTTTTGGAAGCCCTGGGTCTCCTCTTCTCTGCTACACCACACGACCATAACACGTGAATAGTCTGTTTTGGTTTTGATTTCGCTGTGTTCTGTTCCTGTTTTGCCTGCCTGAGTTCCTAGTTAGTTTCCCTGGCTGTTAATTACTTTTCACACGTATTTAAGCCCTACGTTTCATTCTCTAAGTTAACATGCTTGTGTTCTTTATTCTCCGGAGTGTCCCCTGTTTATTTCATTAAAGACAAATTTTATTCTTTATCACATTCATTGAGCACTTCATTACAGCCACCTGTGACAGTAACACAATGTCTTTTAGTGTCCAATACTTTGTTTTAAGCATTTTCTTTTTACAGATTGTTGGTGACTAGACATTCACAGCTGAATTATCCAGAGGGCTTGTCTACACAGATTTGAATGTCAGATCTTCAGCCCAGCAAATTTACTCAAATATTTTGGCTGTCACCCCAGATTTATTTGCGGATAAACACAATCCATTCTCTTTGAACCTCAGCAGAACTAAAAAACTAAAACCTAACATAAGAAAGCAATTTTTCACAAAAATGCAGCATGAGACTAGAGTAATTTAGTCACGGCTGTGAAATAGTGTGGTGAAATGGATTGCTCTGATCACAGCGGGGGAAAACTTTGACTTGAGTATATGCAACTGTCCATAAGGTTATGAAATGTTAAATCTGCTTTGTCCTTTAATATTTCCACCAAATTGTTCAAAGCTCTTCATGAGCTCAATGCAACAAATTAAGTTATGTTTTATGAATGCTTCTATCAAAAAAGCATTTATAAAACATAACCCGCTTAATTGTTGCTGGTTAAAATATGATTCATATATGTGGGACCTATGGTCCAAACAGAATCCACAGATTTGTTTAAATTTATTTCTTTTTTTTTCTTCAAATTAGCCAAAATATTTAATGAAAAGGAGGCGGAGTGTGTTGAACTTTGTAAGTAAAGGGCGTTTCAAGCCCTAAACATACTGATAGCAAGCAACATCATAAAATATTAAAAATATGCATTAACTGAATACTATTCGCGAAGATTATAAATCAATAAACATATGCTGATCTTTATTAATCAATCCAATTTATTATTCAGTCAGGTTCTTAAAATATGAACAAGACTGGTGTATGGAACACTAAATGTAAAGATTATTTAGGTTTTTAGTGCAGTTTTTTAAAATAAGATTCAGGTGGGCCAATACAGTTGCCAAGGATAAAACGTCAATGCCTCAAAAAGCAGATTGTCAGTTAGTACAACTATATTTTAGGGTTCTAGAAATTGTTCATACTAAACTGTGTGATGGTGACTTGGAAGGTGCCCAAGCTCTCAGGCAAAATACTGCCCTAAATATGTAGGTACTAGGAGGTCTTGAACCCAAAATCAAAAGCTCTTGACTTTCACATTCATAATATTAGCTGAAAATAAATTCAAGTAGTATGGGCTGCACTGTAAATGTCTGGGCTTCCCTCTGGTCCATACAGATGGTTTGGCAGAGTGACAAAGCAAACTGGACCCGGGCCCAGACTCCAACCTCTATTTCATGGTGGCTTAGCACTCTCGCCTTCAGTAGATTAGAGTCACAGCACTTCTCAAGCACCAGGCCAAAATCAAATCATTTACATAAGGGCCCATCTGCTAGAATGACAGTAGTCGAAGCTAGTGAGTAATGATCAACTGTGAAAATCATTGTTGTGGTTGTGTATGGTACGGTCATAGCATTTGGATCTGGTCCTGTGTGCCTACGATTGATGGTGAATGAGGCGATAATATAGCCAATGATCAGGTGATTAGTACCAAACATGATTTTAGTGTGTGCACTAGGAGAGTGTGAAGTGAGAAGTGTGCTATGGGAAATAAGTGTGTCTTCAAACTCACACACAGACTACAGGAATCTCTTAACGGCCGGTAATGTCATGAAAATACACTATAACAAGCGAAACAAAGCAGTAAACCAAACCTTAATCCTAACTATAATCTTATGTTAGTAGATGAGAATTAATATTACTAAGTACTTAATTGAATAATTGCACTATAACATGGGTACCTTAAAATAAAGTGTAACCCTTAATAATAATTTTTTTTTTTTTGATTTTGTTGTAAAATATGACAGTATGTTTTCAGTGAGTTTTGTAATATTTAGCAACAAAAGGGTAACTCTTTATTTTAATGTGTCCTTGTTACACATTACATGTATTTACTATAGTAATAACTATAAAGTATGCATAAATACATGCAACTAACCCTAAACCAAACCATAGTCCTATATAGTAAAACCCTATATAGTAAGTACACATAGTTAATTAATATTGTAATGTAACAGAGAGACATTAAAATAAAATGTAAGTGCAAATAAAATAATTCATAGTCTAGCACAGTATATATATAAAACCTGGTTCTACTTTATATTAGGTGTCTTTATCTACTATATTTATGTTTTTAAAAAAATTATTAATTGTTAGGTGTAATGTACTTACAGTGTTGTACTGAAAAACACTGCTATTTATCAGATTTATTTGTATGTTAGTGCATAATACTAGTATATATCTCTCATATCTATCCTCATTTAATTATCCAAACATTCCAAGCAGAAAATTGACATTGGCTTTTTGGTCCTTCAGTTCTGTAAGAGAACAATGTAGTGAATGTACCGCAATTTGGAAATTTTACAAAAATTTCTTTATACTGGTGTTTTATATCATGATGTTATAGCAGAGCCACACTGTATAATAGTGAGATAGCTGGCGAGCCTTTTGGAGTACGACTCCAAATTGCGGTACATTCACTACATTGTTCTCTTACAGAACTGAACTGAACTGAGCAGAACTGTCAATTTTCTGCTTGGAATGTTTGGATAATTAAATGAGGATAGATATGAGAGAGCTTTTCAAAGAATATGTATAAGAATAATGGTATGGTGGTAGTAGAAAGCACATGAAGAAGATGCGCAAACTCGGAAGAACATACACAACCACGTAAATGAGGGAACTAACCAGGCATGGCTGGACGGAGATTAACTAATGAAGACATTGACAGATGACAGAAAATGAACTAGACAGAACATACACGTGACATAACGCTCATGAAGACGACATAAAGGTGCACCCTTGCGGCAAATAAATGTCCAACTGAGGGGGAGCGATGAAGGGGGCTTTGGAGGAAGCCTTAAATCTGGTGATGGACAAGGAAGAGTCAGAGAGAAACACCATGGTGGTGCCGATGGTGGGAGGATCCAGGGCGGAGCTTTGACTGACGGGCTGAGCGGCACCCGTGAGCCGATCGACAGTGGCGGAACCATGATGAGTGGAGGAACCTGCGGAGCAGAGAGGCTGATGGACCAGGGTGACATCACAGGCCTGGAAGCCTGGCGCTGAGATGTTGACTTTAGGGACTGTGGCGGCAATGAGGACTCGGATGACCAGGGTGACGCTGGAGCGAGTGAGGATGACTGGGAGGTCGTAAGAAGGGAGGAGCCCGGTGGCGCCGTAGGGGTGTAGGGTGTAGGCACAGCCGAAATCCCGGAAGTCCGTGGCAGAAGCTGGGCATTGACCGCCGAAGGCCAACCTGGAGTGACAAGGGAGCCCTGCAGAGTTTCTGGGAAGACAGGCCGCGGAGACGATGAGGGAGCGGTGAGTTGAGGTGATGGTGACGGGCTGACAAGCCGAGGTGAAGCCAGGGATTCGGCCTCAAGCCGAGCTGGGGGAGGGGAAGCCCGAGGTGAGGAGGATGAGCTGCACAGAGTGAGTGGTGAGAGCCAAGGAGCTTGACAACACCAGTGGTGCTGACGGATCCAGGGGACTGGTCATAACAAGCGACGGAGACAGGATCAGGAAGTCAGACAGGGAAACAGGCAGAAGAAGATTATTTCTGGACAGAACCGATGAGGAAGATGAAGACTCGAGGGTGAGGAGTAGGGTGGGGACTTGGGAGCATCCAGCAAAAATACCCCAACTTATTCCAGTTCTCGGGGAGAAGACAAAATGATGGTGAGTCCATAGTTCTTTACTCGTGTTTAATTTTAATTTTTCGGTGTGTTCTGCACCATTGGCTCTAGTCGGACACTGTCTGTTTTTTTGGGTCGATTCAGCATGTTGAATCTGTGTCTGCGCCATCGGTGAGAGAGAGAACTCTGATTGGCTGTTCAGCTTAGCGAACGAGTCAGTGCACAAGAATAAACGCGAAAGTGATGAAAGCAAGCAAAGAAGACAGCAGAGTACAGACAGAAGGCTGTTATAATTTTACCAGAGCATTCGAATGCACAAATGTTTTCATAAAAACATGAACCAACTGGAATGAAGAAAGTACACGACAACAATGTACCAAAAAAGGAATAGTTTTTCCTTTGTGTTTTTTTGCATACAGGTAACAAGATTCAAGATTCAAGAGTTTTATTTGTCACATACACAGTTATATACAGAATATACAACCTGCAGTGGAATGTAAACAGGTCCGCTCCATGGACAGTGCAAATTCACAGTTAAAAACACAAGGAGGAAATTATAATAGAAATAGAATAATAAAGTACTATTTTTTTTCTGTATATATATATATATATATATATATATATATATATATATATATATATATATATATATATTATCTGTAGAATTATAAATAAATCAAGTAGAAAAAATAAAAAAATAAAAGTAAATAAAGAAGTGGAATAAAATAAGTGAAATAAACTGTGCAGTGAGTAAACTGTAGACTTATAAATATGTGGTTAACAGAAATGTACAAAGAAGTATAATGTGCAAACAGGTTTATAACAGGTTGTTACACAGTAACAACGAGAACAGAAAGTGCAGTGCAATGTCAGTATATCGATGGTCACGTGATGTTAAGTGACTGAGTTCAGGAGTCTGATGGCCTGGGGGAAGAAGCTCCTCCTGAGTCTCTCAGTTTTGGCCATCAGGCTTCGGAAGCGCTTACCAGATGGCAGCAGCGTGAAATGAGGGTTTGCAGGGTGATTAGAGTCCTTGATGATCTTAGTAGCTCTACCTTTGCAGCGTTTGGTGTACACGTCCTGCAGAGACAGGAGAGCTGACCCTGAGATACGCTCGGATAAGCGCACGACTCTTTGCAGGGCTTTGCAGTCATGACTGGTGCTGTTCCCATACCACGCGAGTTAATACACTTTCTATCGCCCCTAAATAGAAAGTTTTCAGGATAGCTGGTGAAACCCTGAATTTCCTCAGCTGGCGCAGGTGGTACAGTCTTTGCCTGGCTTTTTTCACCTGTATCTGAAAAAAGCCAGGCAAAGACTGTACCACCTGTACCACCACAACATTGTCAAAACAATCCCCATTTAAACAGATTCATGAAAACGATTGTATTATGCATGCCAGGTCAGTAGTTGGCGATGTCACTTTGTAAAGAAACACTACGCACCTATAGACTGAACACGTAATACACATGTGCATGATGTCACCGTTTTGTAGTTTACTGTACACAGAGAAAATAGCTGGGTTTCCATCCAAATGTGAAGCAAATCTTTTCAAGGTTCGACCCAAAACACAACAAAACTAATGTAAAATAAGTGCATTTCCATCAAGTTGTTTGAGCGGATGATTAGAAACAGCTGATTAGTCACGTCGGTTTAATGTTTGCTATGTCAGAATTTATTTGGCAAATGCGTTTCCATCTCCCATTATTCATATTAACACTCCACATCAGCTACATAAATTCATCAACTAACCATTCAGAAACATTCTGTTGCATTCTACATGTAGTCATTTCTCCTTGAGTCTCTCTATCATTATCCGACTCCGGAACATAAAAGGCTGAACAGTTTCTGACATTTTCAGTGTGTCTGTGTGAGGTAATCAGAGCTGCTAATTCGAGCTCTTGAAGCTCCGCCCTCTTCTTGAAAGGGAGCAGTACATTAAAAAATATCATAATGAAAAAGTAACTTCACTGCAGATAAATCAGCATATTCAAAACTTCTGAGATTGTATTTTTCCTTCAAATAAAGAAGTCAGAGAGTGAACAATGCACATCAAGAAAGGAATGTTATTTCACTTTTTAAGATAGCCCATCTGGAAGGCCGGTGATAGGTTACATTTTGGTAGCCCAACTGGAAAACACATTAGTCCTGGGCTTTGTGAGCCCTGGCCAATACATGTTCGAGTCACCAGGACAATGAACCAACAACATCTCAAATACAAAGGATACTCCAGCATGTGGTAAGTTATGTTTAGTTAGACACGTACACATAATCAGCAGATATCAAACGATTTGTAAAAATGCAATACTATCAAATATAAAACACGTTTTACTCACATAAGTGTGTTGCACCATTCCTGTCGGATCCAATATAGAAGCAGACTGTTTTTAATCTTATTCTGCCTGCAAATCCAGTCTATTGTTTACAAACTAAATTACAAAATAAGCAAACAAACACATCTTAGCCACATGACCTGGATATTCATTAAAAATATAGTTCAACCCCTTTCCTAATACTGGAGTCAAAAGGAAGCTTGTGCAGCGACTGTGTTCTTCCATAACCAGGCACTGCACACTATTTTGTAATCTTCAATGGCATGTTTATTGCTTGGAAGTTCGATCTGGTTTAACTCCATGTAGGCCTATGTTATTTATCTATTACATGTCATGCGCAAGTCAGTGGGCGGGGCTACAGAATCAGGCGTTCTTCTTCTTCGGTTGAGGTGCCGTTTCACTGCTCTCTGACATCACAGGCAAGCAAATTTGCATATTGATCGTTTGCTGAGCCAGCTGTCAATAAAAGCTTTTCTTTGACTAACAAGGAGGTTTTCAGCTCTGAAACTTATAGAATATTCTTATATTATGATGACATTTTATATATCAAAAGCTCAAGGGAAAGTTGATTTCTCAATTCATGACCCCTTTAACACGACACACACAAAAACTCACCCTCAAAAAGTGACAATTTTCACATGTTATATAAAAAATGATCTGTGGGGTATTTTGAGCTAAAACTTCACATGCACACTCTGATTTTACATCTTGTAAAAAGGGGCTTTATAGAACCCCTTTAGGGATTTATTTTTTTAATTTTTTAATTTGGAGTTTCCATCACTTGTTTCTGATGTGATACTACAAAATGTGCATAAAAACAGGATGATGGGAACATAGCTAATAACAGTATCGTATTCAAAAACTCAAAAGTTTACATTTTCAGGCCCCCAAAACACTTACATTGTTGTGTAAATGAATGGCCAAAATGCATAAAAAGCTTTCAGTTTTTAGTTGAAAATGGTGTTGTGTAAACGGCCCGCCAAGTTTTTATATAAAAAAACAACACAAATCACCTATAAAGGCCTTTTATTGCAAACAAGCAATGTGACATTGCAAAACTAAACAAAAATCATTCATTACCATCCTATGATCATTAGTTACTTGTTACAACATGTTGTAACATTGTTATAACAACGTTAATTATAAGTGAAAATAATGATATATTCTATTTACACCATTTAAAAGTAGCAGTTTGGAATTTTTGGAATTTTGTGTAAATAGTAATTAGATGCTATTTATACTTTATTTTGGCAGATACATACTATATGCACCTCAGTATTGTTGTACATTAACAGGATGCAATAATAGCATAGATTGTAAATGATTATATTTATTAAAATGATTAAATGGATGCCCCCTTAATGGGACAATAAAAACCCTCTCTACACCTACCCCAACCCTACCCAATAAATACTTTTATTATTATTAAACATTTCGTTAGTCACTTTATTTCCACTTTTATAACATTTTCTTGATTTTTATTGAAAGTAAATGCCTTCCTGATGTGATATGTAATGGGAAAAGGGAGAAGATCGAGCCCGGCAAAAGGCAGATTCGAACCCGGGTGGAACGCGTCAAATCCTAATTCCATAAGCCTTACACTCTACTGACGATGCCACTGAAGATGTTGAAACATGCATGTATTTTTTAACCTTGTGTGGCCTACCCAGGCATTGTTGGGTGGAGCTAGGGTAATTAGCGCTTGACAACAAGGCGTGCTATTTGCACTTGGTGTAAATAGACACTCCATAATTAGAATTGGTTGCTTTCTTTCTGTGAGGACGGGGTGGAAAGCCTTCTGACTCCAGCCAGGCCCTGTTTTGCACGCTGCCATGCTTCAGTTGCATGCAAGATAGAGTGTAGGTGTACAAAAAGGGAGCTGTTGTGGATTACTCATTACTTAACCTGTAATGTGTTCCGCCCCCTTTGTCTGCATGTCGCTCCCTTGTACCCTCCCTCCACTTCATTCTTCTCTGAAATAAATGGAAAAATATTCCTTGCCCTAGGGTAGTGCTGAACTTCTCACTCTCTGCATCCAATTTAGAGCCACTACTCCCTGTGATGTAACCCAACAGCCCCACGTCAGAGGAGAGGCCACAGAGGGAGAGAGTCCTAGAATGCATCCCAGACCTCCGAGGATATACACTTCTTAACCTTTG
The DNA here is from genome assembly GCA_018749465.1 of Paracanthobrama guichenoti. NCBI lineage: Eukaryota > Metazoa > Chordata > Actinopteri > Cypriniformes > Gobionidae > Paracanthobrama > Paracanthobrama guichenoti. Next base: position 31,162,802 of record CM031950.1, on the reverse strand, counting down.
TATTTAAAGTCCAATAACTCTTTATGGACATTGCAGTTTGGAGCTATTAATGCTGGTTAGCATCTCAAAGAATGCAAATGAGAGGCTGCCTGGAGCACTCGCTCTGCCTCTCGACTCAGTCAGTGACTGTTTCAGCTGATTGGCTCGTGGAATCCTTTAAGTTGTGGTTTTGCTTGTACATCTGGTTCTTTGATTTGACGTTAGATGTTATCGCATAATGATTGATGTTATCTCATAAATGCCATATTGAACGAATGAAGACGAAAAATTTATTTCATATGGACACACTTTTTGCCTTCTGAAAAATGTAAACCTCTGAAATTTTCTCCGGAGTAAATGTTTTTTCCTGAGCAAAACTTGCCAACATGATGGTAGGTAGTTGGCTGTTGCCAGTCTGTTGCTGTGTGCTCACTTCATGGTTCTGAGTTGTGAGTGTTTCAATATTATTGACTTTTGTGGTGTTCTGTATACTCTTTTTAGCATGTTGCTATGCAGTTGAAAATGTTTCTGGTCAAAAGTGCTGGATACCATATGACTCTGGTCCCTCCTTAAATGAAAGTCTACAGGATTTTTTTGCCCGTTTCATTGTAAATTAGGGGTTGCACAGACTAGTCAACGTTAATGCTCTGCCATGATGCTTTTTTTTGACTAGTCACTGATCATGGCCTATAGAAGGTGCAATAGAATACAAAATCTTTGCAGTCCACTTTTACGCTCTGTTTTTCTGACAGTTAAAATTACAAATAAATGCATATTCCGAGAGCACTCTACACGGTATGTTTGATAATATCATCTGGATGCTCAAAATTGGTTAGTGAATGCATGGTTTAAACAGCTTATTGTACACGTAAGTTAATCGCCGTTCTGAACCAATGAATGCGCTGTTGCATTGTAATGCACACACATACAGACAGTAGCTGTACAGACGTGCAGATCACACGCACACAGAAACATTCAGTAGTGCAGAAATTTATTGTCAACACTGTTCTGTGATTTATTAATAAAAAAGTCTGGTAACGCTTTAGATTACGGCCCGGAAAGTACTGTGTAATTAAAGCAAATTTACAGCATAACTTTCAGTAATTATTGTGTAACTATAAAGTAAGTACGTGTAGTTAAAAGGGAACAATATGTAATATTTGGGGAATAAAGGGGTAACTATCAGGAAATTAACAAGTTATTTATACTGTAAGTATTTTTTAATTAAGGGGTAATTATTCATGTAGTTACAGGGTAAGTGTGAATCTATGGGCTGTAAATTAAAGTGGTTCTTGTTCCCCTCTTGTTTCCTGTAGTTGCAGGGTAGTGTGAATCTACGGGCTGTAAATGAAAGTGGTTCTTGTTCCCCTCTTGTTTCCTGTAGTTACAGGGTAAGTGTGAATCTACGGGCTGTAAATGAAAGTGGTTCTTGTTCCCCTCTTGTTTCCTGTAGTTGCAGGGTAAGTGTGAATCTACGGGCTGTAAATGAAAGTGGTTCTTGTTCCCCTCTTGTTTCCTGTAGTTACAGGGTAAGTGTGAATCTACGGGCTGTAAATGAAAGTGGTTCTTGTTCCCCTCTTGTTTCCTGTAGTTACAGGGTAAGTGTGAATCTATGGACTGTAAATGAAAGTGGTTCTTGTTCCCCTCTTGTTTCATGTAGTTACAGGGTAAGTGTGAATCTACGGGCTGTACATTAAAGTGGTTCTTGTTCCCCTCTTGTTTCCTGTAGTTACAGGGTAAGTGTGAATCTACTGTGTAGGCTACTGAATAAGTACAGTAGCCTACACAACACATAGCCTATAAAATCTGATATCACTCTGAAATATTTATTTGAAAAACAGATTTATGATACTTCTTATTTATTTTTAAATAAACTTTTCATTTCAAATAATAACGTCCAGACAGAAAGAGGCACGATTTGTCCCTTTTTTAGTTTATTTTGCTTGTCTAGACGAAATAACGAAAAGAAGAAGAGGAACAAGAAGAGCTTCCTCTTCTTGTTCCTCTTCTTCTTTTCGTTATTTCCACTGATTGATCTTAAAAGGAATCCCATATTTTTTTTTATATTTTGTATTATTTATTAAAAAGAAAAATACACCAAGAAATGCTCTCATAATTTACTAATCTTTTCTCATCCGACCAACTGTTACCAGCGTGTGCGTGAGTAAAGAAGCTCAAGCTTCCATGACGTTCTCGCGCGCGTTTAATCTGAAACTCACGCGAGAACTGCCGTCTCTGTCTTCTAGTCTTGTTTGTTTCTCATTGCTATTATCATATATTATGTTATTGTTTGTATTCTGTTGTGAGCATTAAAAAAATAAAAACCGACAGCATCCGACATCCATATGACCAGAGTTTCTCAGTGCGCTCAAGTCACGCTTCAAGTTACGGCAAGCATAAACTCAACCCTTGCTAAAAAAAAGAAAAAAAACAACTCATATACTCAACCCTCGCATTCCCGCACAGATGACTGCTGGTCGGAAGCGATATTCTACAGTTTAACATTTTTTTAAATATTGTTAATTTTCTTACAAACACTTATCGTTTGATTTCAAAAGATTGGATTTTGTATGGATTACTGTAGTTATTGCTGTTTGATGCTTCAACTTTTAGGAACCCAAATGAGTTTTCATTAGCAGAGATTATTTATTTTTCTGTGTTCATATGAAGAAATAAAGTCGTATACATCTCAGATGGCATGAGGGTAAAAGATGAGTAAACAGTGAGGACATTTCTGCGTGCACTGTATTTTCAGTGTGTTACATAATATAGAATACTAGCTAGAGACATGGGATTCCTTCTTAAGATTCACCTGTGGCAAGGGCGATATAGTAGTGAACAAGTGGAAGATGAAGCCAAGCAAGAGAAACGAATAAGTGTTGTAAATCTGTTTTTAAAAAATTGTTTTTTAAATAAAGGTTTCAATTTCAGATTGTGCACGTGTTTTTATTGTACTTACCCTGTAGCTACACGAAACAAGAGGGAAACAAACACCACTTTAATTTACAGCCCGTAGATTCATACTTACCCTGTAACTACATGAAACAAGAGGGGAACAAGAACCACTTTAATTTACAGCCCGTAGATTCATACTTACCCAGTAACTACATGAAACAAGAGGGGAACAAGAACCACTTTAATGCACGTAGATTCACACTTACCCTGTAACTACATGAAATAAGAGGGGAACAAGAACCACTTTAATTTACAGCCCGTAGATTCATACTTACCCTGTAACTACATGAAACAAGAGGGGAACACTACTTACCCTGTAACTACACAGATAATTACACCTTAATTAAAAAAATACTTACAGTATATATAATTTGTTAATTTTCCTGATAGTTACCCCTTTATTCCCCAATATTTGTTCCCTTTTAACTACACGTACTTTGCTTTATAGTTACACTATAATTACTGAAAGTTATGCTGTGAATTTGCTTTGATTACACAGTACTTTCCACGCTGTAATCTAAAGCGTTACCAAAAGTTCCACCATATATTTCTTAATAACTAAAACCCACAGCTTCACTAGAATTAACAGAGTTAGAATTAATTTACACGCAATCGCTCATATACATGTAATCTTTACTGTGCTACTTTATCTGATTTAGAGTGAGCAGAAATTTGTGAGAAATATAATGACTTAAAAGACAAAGAACTGATAAAAAAGCTGTTATGTAGGAGCAATAACCCTGTGGGCAATGCTGTGTCCTTTACCATAGCTGTGCACAAGGCAATCTGCATTCAGTCTCAGCTCGAGGTTCAGGCTTATTTGTTATTAATGACATCATCAGCAACTAGTCGACATCAACTCGACTTTAATCACATAAACGTCAACTTAAAAAAATCTGAACCATGAGTATGATCCAAGTGGTCTGATCCTAGGTTTACATCAAATCAAATCAAATCAAATCAACTTTATTTATATAGCGCTTTTAACAAGTCCAATTGTTTCAAAGCAGCTTCACATTGTTAACAGGAAAATAATGCAACAGAATTTGTACAGCCGTTCTGGTGAAACGTGATGTTATCCAGCTAATTATCATATAGTGTCAATGCGGGCAGATCGGTAATATAGATGAAATTTAGGTGTCCCTAAATTTACATGGGCCAATTAGCCCCTCAGGATCTCGTCACGGTATCTCTGTGCATTCAAAATGCCATCAATAAAGTGCACCTGTGTTAGTTGTCCATAACATATGCCTGCCCATACCATAACCCCATCACCACCATTGGCCACTCAATCCACAATGTTGACAGAAAACCGCTCACCCACACGATGCCATACACGCTGTCTGCCATCTGCCCTGTACAGTGAAAACTGGGATTTATCTGTGAAGAGAACAACTCTCCAAAGTGCCAGACGCCATCGAATGTGAGCATTTGCCCACTCAAGTTGGTTACGACGACAAACTGCAGTCAGGTTGAGACACCGATGAGGACGACAAACATGCAGATGAGCTTCCCTGAGATGGTTTCTGACAGTTTGTGCAGAAATTCTTTGGTTATGCAAACCGATTGTTGCAGCAGCTGTCCAGGTGGCTGGTCTCAGACGATCTTGGAGGTGAAGATGCTGGATGTGGAGGTCCTGGACTGGTGTGGTTACACATGGTCTGCGGTTGTGAGGCTGGTTGGATGTACTGCCAAATTCTCTGAAACGCCTTTGGAGATGGCTTATGGTAGAGAAATGAACATTCAATTCACGGGCAACAGCTCTGGTGGACATTCCTGCAGTCATTCCTGCATTGCATACTCCCTCAAAACTTGCAACATCTGTGGCATTGTGCTGTGTGATAAAACTGCACATTTTAGAGTGGCCTTTTATTGTGGCCAGCCTAAGGCACACCTGTGCAATAATCATGCTGTCTAATCAGCATCTTGGTATGCCACACCTGAGGTGGATGGATTATCTCGACAAAGGAGAAGTGCTCACTAACACAGATTTAGACAGATTTGTGAACAATATTTGAGAGAAATAGGCCTGTTGTGTATCTTTGAGTTCAGCTCATGAAAAATGGAAGCAAAAACAAGTGTTGCATTTATAATTTTGTTACAATAATTTTTATATATACACTCACCTAAAGGATTATAAGGAACACCTGTTCAATTTCTCATTAATGCAATTATCTAATCAACCAATCACATGGCAGTTGCTTCAATGCATTTAGGGGTGTGGTCCTGGTCAAGACAATCTCCTGAACTCCAAACTGAATGTCAGAATGAGAAAGAAAGGTGATTTTAAGCAATTTTGAGCGTGGCATGGTTGTTGGTGCCAGACGGGCAGGTCTGAGTATTTCACAATCTGCTCAGTTACTGGGATTTTCACGCACAACAATTTCTAGGGTTTACAAAGAATGGTGTGAAAAGGGAAAAACATCCAGTATGCGGCAGTCCTGTGGGCGAAAATGCCTTGTTGATGCTAGAGGTCAGAGGAGAATGGGCCAACTGATTCAAGCTGATAGAAGAGCAACTTTGAGTGAAATAACCACTCGTTACAACCGAGGTATGCAGCAAAGCATTTGTGAAGCCACAACACGCACAACCTTGAGGTGGATGGGCTACAACAGCAGAAGACCCCACCGGGTACCACTCATCTCCACTACAAATAGGAAAAAGAGGCTACAGTTTGCACGAGCTCACCAAAATTGGACAGTTGAAGATTGGAAAAATGTTGCCTGGTCTGATGAGTCTCGATTTCTGTTGAGACATTCAGATGGTAGAGTCAGAATTTGGTGTAAACAGAATGAGAACATGGATCCATCATGCCTTGTTACCACTGTGCAGGCTGGTGGTGGTGTAATGGTGTGGGGGATGTTTTCTTGGCACACTTTAGACCCCTTAGTGCCAATTGGGCATCGTTTAAATGCCACGGCCTACCTGAGCATTGTTTCTGACCATGTCCATCCCTTTATGACCACCATGTACCCATTCTCTGATGGCTACTTCCAGCAGGATAATGCACCATGTCACAAAGCTCGAATCATTTCAAATTGGTTTCTTGAACATGACAATGAGTTCACTGTACTAAAATGGCCCCCACAGTCACCAGATCTCAACCCAATAGAGCATCTTTGGGATGTGGTGGAACGGGAGCTTTGTGCCCTGGATGTGCATCCCACAAATCTCCATCAACTGCAAGATGCTATCCTATCAATATAGGCCAACATTTCTAAAGAATGCTTTCAGCACCTTGTTGAATCAATACCACGTAGAATTAAGGCAGTTCTGAAGGCGAAAGGGGGTCAAACACAGTATTAGTATGGTGTTCCTAATAATCGTTTAGGTGAGTGTATATATATATATATATATATATATATATATATATATATATATATATATATATATATTTCATTCATTATTCATTCATTCATTATCTTCCGCTTATCCGGGGCTGGGTCGCGGGGGCAACAGTCTAAGCAGAGACGCCCAGACTTCCCTCTCCCTAGCCACTTCCTCCAGCTCTTCCGGGGGAACCCCGAGGCATTCCCAGGCCAGCCGGGAGACATAATCCCTCCAGCGTGTCCTAGGTCTTCCCCCGGGCCTCCTCCCGGTGGGACATGCCCGAAACACCTCCCCGGGAAGGCGTCCAGGAGGCATCCGAAATAGATGCCCGAGCCACCTCAACTGGCTCCTCTCGATGTGGAGGAGCAACGGCTCTACTCTGAGCTCCTCCCGAGTAACTGAGCTTCTCACCCTATTTCTAAGGGAGCGCCCAGCAACCCTGCGGAGAAAGCTCATTTCGGCCACCTGTATCCGGGATCTTGTCCTTTCGGTCATGACCCACAGCTCATGACCATAGGTGAGAGTAGGAACGTAGATTGACCGGTAAATCGAGAGCTTCACCTTACAGCTCAGCTCCTTCTTCACCACGACAGACCGGTACATCGACCGCATTACTGCAGAAGCTGCACCGATCCGTCTGTCAATCTCCAGTTCCATCCTTCCCTCACTCGTGAACAAGACCCCAAGATACCTGAACTCCTCCACCTGAGGCAAAAACTCTCCACCAACCTGAAGTGGGCAAGTCACCCATTTCTGACTGAGAACCATGGCCTCAGATTTGGAGGTGCTGATTCTCATCCCGGCCGCTTCACACTCGGCTGCAAACCGCCCCAGTGCACGCTGAAGGTCCTGGTCTGAGGAGGCCAACATGACAACATCATCCGCAAAAAGCAGCGACGAAATCATGTGGTTCCCAAACCGGACACCCTCCGGCCCTTGGCTACGCCTAGAAATTCTGTCCATAAAAATTATGAACAGAACCGGTGACAAAGGGCAGCCCTGCCGGAGTGCACCGGGAACAAGTCCGATTTGCTGCCGGCAATGCGGACCAAGCTCCTGCTCCGGTTGTACAGGGACCAAACAGCGCTAAGCAAGGGGCCCCGGACCCCATACTCCCAGAGCACCCTCCACAGGACACCACGAGGGACACAGTCGAATGCCTTCTCCAAATCCACAAAACACATGTGGATTGGTTGGGCAAACTCCCATGAACCCTCCAGCACCTTGGAAAGGGTATAGAGCTGGTCCAGTGTTCCACGACCGGGACGAAAACCACACTGTTCCTCCTGAATCCGAGGTTCCACTATCGGCCGAATTCTCCTCTCCAGTACCCTGGCATAGACTTTCCCGGGGAGGCTGAGAAGTGTGATCCCCCTGTAGTTGGAACACACTCTCCGGTCCCCCTTCTTGAAAAGAGGGACCACCACCCCGGTCTGCCAGTCCAGAGGCACTGTCCCCAACCGCCACGTGATGTTGCAGAGATGTGTCAGCCAAGACGCCCCACAACATCCAGAGATTTGAGGTACTCAGGGCGGATCTCATCGACCCCCAGTGCCTTGCCACCGAGGAGCTTTTTAACTACCTCGATGACTTCAGCCCGGGTGATGGATCAATCCACCTTTGAGCCCTCAGCCACTGCTTCCTCAATGGAAGACGTGTTGGTGGGATTGAGGAGATCCCACCACCATCCGACGATATCCCCAGTTGAGGTCAACAGCTGCCCATCTCCACTGTAAACAGTGTTGGTAGGGCACTGCTTCCCCCTCCTGAGGCGTCGAACGGTTTGCCAGAATCTCTTCGAGGCCAACCGATAGTCTTTCTCCATGGCCTCACCGAACTCCTCCCAGGCCCGATTTTTTGCCTCCACAACTATCCGGGCTGCAGTCTGCTTGGTCTGCCTGTACCCGTCAGCTGCCTCAGGAGTCCCACAAGCCCTCCTTATTCAGCTTGATGGCATCCCTTACTTTCGGTGTCCACCACCGGGTTCGGGGATTTCCACCTCAACAGGCACCAGAGACCTTACGGCCACAGCTCCGAGCAGCCGCGTCGACAAGGGAGGTGGAGAACATGGTCCACTCGGACTCAATATCTCCAGACTCCCTCGGGATCCGGTCGAAGCTCTGTCGGAGGTGGGAGTTGAAGATCTCTCTGACAGGGGCTCGGCCAAACGTTCCCAACAGACCCTAACAGTACGTTTGGGTCTCCCGAGTCTGTCTAGCTTCCTCCCCCACCATCGGATCCAACTCACCACCAGGTGGTGATCAGTTGACAGCTCCGCCCCTCTCTTCACCCGAGTGTCCAAGACATACGGCCGGAGGTCAGATGAGATGACCACAAAGTCGATCATCGACCTCCGGTCTAGGGTGTCCTGGTGCCATGTTCACTGATGGACACCCTTATACTTGAACATGGTGTTCGTTATGGATAAGCCATGACTAGCACAGAAATCCAATAACAGAACACCACTCGGGTTCAGATCAGGGGGGCCGTTCCTCCCAATCACGCCCCTCCAGGTATCACTGTCACTGCCCACGTGTGCGTTGAAGTCCCCCAGTAGAATGATGGAGTCTCCAGTTGGAGCACTTTCCAGCACCCCTCCCAGAGACCCCATTAGGGCGGGTACTCTGCACTGCCGTTTGGCCCGTAGGCACATATACGACAGTGAGAGACCTATCCCCTACCCGAAGGCGCAGGGAAGCGACCCTCTCATTCACCGGGTTGAACTCCAACACATGGCTATAAGCAAACCCACTCCAGCCCGCCGCCTCTCACCATGGGCAACTCCAGAGTGGTAGAGAGTCCAGCGTCTCTCAAGAAGTGTGGTTCCAGAGCCCAAGCTGTGCATGGAAGTGAGCCTGACTATCTCTAGCCGATACCTCTCAACCTCCCGCACAAGCTCAGGCTCCTTCCCCGCCAGCGAGGTGACATTCCATGTCCCTAAAGCCAGTTTCCGTGTCCAGAGATCGGGTCGTCGGGGGCCTAGCCTTCGACTGTTGCCCGATCAACTATGCACCGGCCCCATATGATCCCTCCCACAGGTGGTGAGCCCACGGGAGGGTGGCCCCACGTCGCTCATTCGGGCTGAGCCCGGCGGGCCCCATGGGGGCAGGCCCGGCCACCAGGCGCTCGCATACGAGCCCCAACCCCGGGCCTGACTCCAGGGTGGGGCCCCGGCTGCGCCATGCCGGGCGACGTCTCGGTCCTTGTTTTAATTAGACTCATATTGGATTTGTGAACTGCTCTTAGTCTGGCCCGTCACCAAGGACCTGTTTGCTTTGGGAGACCCTACCAGGGGCATATAGCCCCAGACAACATAGCTCCCAGGGTCATTCGGGTACTCAAACCCCTCCACCACGATAAGGTGACAGTTCAAGGATATATATATATATATATATATATATATATATATATATATATATATATATATATATATATATATATATATATATATATTATTGTAATAAAAAACATTCAAGATTCCCATGAGCAAATAAAGCAGATTTCAAATCTCATTTTGTGGCAGCTGAGTAAATGTCATTGTGATGAACTGGAATTCTAACGGATAACTCTTTCCATGTACTATAGACTTCCTTGACTGATTGCTTGGAAAAAAATAATAGCACTTGCATGATTTGAAATATAATTCATGTCCATATGGTGTGGGACTAATTATGCTTAGGTTTAAACACTGTCCTTAGCAAACACAACTAAAACTGACAAACTGACAAAAATGGTTTGATGGTCATCGTCTTTGGCTAACTTAGTAAATAAGACTGAAAATGTTCATTTTCTGAAATACATTTCTGAATCCATTCATGCTAGGCATGTAGCTGAGGTTGAGTGCCTCAGAACAAGGTCATCACAATGAGAAACCACAAAAAAAAAAAAAAATCCTTTATCAGATGCTCGGGCAACCTTGAGTTCTACACAGGAGTCCTGGCGGATTGAAGCAGGAGTAACTTCAATCTCAGGCATGACTTCATGCCAGGTTTTCACACTTTGCAAGCAGTATTCTCTTTAAATTGGCACAAACACACTGGATAGAACGCAGATGGAAACCTCCATCAATGCTGTGCTTCAGAGTGAATACATATTGCTTATGCTTTGACATAATCAAGGGGTTCTGCTAGTTCCCATCATTACGGTTTGCTTTATTTTCTTGAGCCCAAAATGGGTCTCAATCACTCTGTGTGTCAAAAGAGAGGCACGGCAAAACCTGGAAACGTGTAATGACAAAGATGACGATGATGATGATGATGAAGTATCTGTATATGACTTAAAGCAGGGCCGTTTCATTAAGGAGTGTGGTCTGGCAGGAGATGCTTTGTTAGCTCATGACCCCTTGTGTGTGTATGTGTGTGTCTGTGACCCCTGAGGGCAGTCTTTATTTGAGTGTGTGTCTGTGCAACATCAGACCCATTATAAGCTGATAAAAACTCCTCCACCAACATCCATCCATCATGTCCCGCCTCTAATCAGCATGTTTGTCACTGTAACTAAACAGAACCCTGAGCCGCGCTGTCATGCGATTGGCTGTGACAGGGTGAAATAAATCTGCCTCCAGCCAATCAGCGGCAGGCAGCGGAGCGTTACGAGCAAGGTGACAGGCGCTTGAAGTCTCAACTGGTGCGAGATTAGGAGAGCCAGGGCCAACCTTAGCCCCGAAGGAAATGACAAAATAGCGAGCAAAATGGCAACCGTGTTGGAACAGCTCTAGCACTTGCTTCAGAGACGGAGAAGGTTTGCTCGCCGTTTTATAGTTAGGCTACAGACAGTTCGATTTGGTTCTGCTTAGAAAGACAGCCGTCTCTCGCTGTAGAAGCACACATTTGTGTTGTGTTCACTTTCATGGTCACAGTTACAATGGACACACACAGATCTATAGTGTTACCTGTGGAAATGGAAAAGCTAAAAAGTTTTGGGAAGATTTTGGCTCTTTCCCCAGTTCCATACTACTGTAGTCAAATAATCACAGTTTTTAATATATATGTATATATATTAAGATATTTATATGTGAGTTTGTGCTCTAATATGCTTTTTTCCATGGAATGATGACCACATCTTTCAAGAAAAACTCTCAAGGCAAGATTTTCAGTGAATAATGCAATCTGATCTCGTGAGAAAACATAGCTATTTTATGAGGCGATAAATTCAGACGATGTCATTTGTACCAAAAATATATGATTTCTAAAAAGAAAGAAAAAAAAAGAAAGCATGACCGTCAATGGAGTGTAAGTAGATCATACGAATACATACAAAGTAAATTGTAGAAATTCGTACAAATTAGCCACTTCTAATGAGAATGTGCTGGAATGTGTTGGAATTGTTCATCATACCATACTATTATATGACTTTACAAATCTTGGAATATCATGTATGAGAATATGGTCTGCTTTTATTGTGATTTTATTTATTTATTTTTGTCTTTTTGGAGCTTAACAGCAGCCTGGACATTCTATAATATATCTCCTTTTGTGTTCCAAGACATCTAGGGTGAGTTTCATTTTGGGGTGAGCCGGCCCTTTAATTACAGCCATTACCACTGCGTTAATACTGATTCTGAATATATTTGCATTGACATGTAAAATTGACATTTTTCTGGCAACCGTATACAACCTACAGTTATGCTAATGATGAATTGTATTACTTGATGAGAACTGTTTATTCTGACTATTGATACTGTTAAATGTAACATGATTTTCATTATATTGCTGATGCTACATTGTTTATGTATGGGCTAGAAACAAAAGTTTCCCAAAAGTACTGTATTACTACATGAAGAAAAACAAACAGAAATACACAAAATAATACTTTTTTTTTTTAAGTGGTTTATAAACACTTGTGTCTGTGTAGTTTGTGGTTTGTTGATCTGGTTTTCGTGCGGCAGTTGGATTATTGTGTTTACTTCTCTTTCCACAAACACACACAGAAGCTCTATGACCACTCTCTCTCTCTCTCTCTCTCTCTCTCTCTCTCTCTCTCTCTCTCTCTCTCTCTCTCTCTCTCTCTCTCTCTCTCTCTCTCTCAAACACACACACACACATTTTATGTGGAGTTTCCATAGACATAATGATTTTTATACTGTACAAACTGTATATTCTACCCCCTAACCCCAAACCTATCACAGAAAACTTTCTGCATTTTTACATTTTCAAAAAAACATAATTTATAATGATTTAGAAGCTGTTTTCCAAAAAGAAAATATCCCCACAAGGTCAAAGATTTCTGATATTACTATCTTTGACATTGATATTTTGTCCTCATATTGTAGGGAATACCTGAACCACACACACACAGCACACATACAGTCCTCATAAGTACATTTAGGCATTTGCACAGCTGTTTTAAACAACAGACATCAGCAAACACCATCGTGATAAGGAACAAAATATTCTGACATATGTCAGCTGACTCATAACTCTGTGAACTTCATGGCAACATCATAATAGTATAGTTACTTAGTTTCTTCTTTCGTCTCAAATGTGGTCTCGTCCTGACCCTGGAAATGGACCAAACAGACTCCCAGCAGCTCTTTACAGCCCAGAGCAGTAACACACATTGGCTTTTTCATCGTCTGTCAAAGGCTCATAATCCGCCTGCTCTCCATCCCTGATCCCTCACTGTGAGGAAAGAAACAGCTCTATTAGAGGTGGGTGGTGACTCCAAGAGAAACTGCAATAAAATAAGACTGCATTAGAATGAGAGAGAGAATGTTGGAGCGAGAATATGGTTTGGGGATGGGGAATTAAATTCAATGGTCTGAGAAATATTTTCTAAAAAATGCAGCTTAAACAAATAGGGATAGATAGATAGATAGATAGATAGATAGATAGATAGATAGATAGATAGATAGATAGATAGATAGATAGATAGATAGATAGATAGATAGATAGATAGATAGATAGATAGATAGATAGATAGATAGATAGATAGATAGATAGATAGATAGATAGATAGATAGATAGATAGATAGATAGATGTTACCGATCACAGTAAATAGCATGGTTTATTCTCCAGTAGACTGTTAATGCTTAAATAATGTCCATTTTTTTTAACACTGGTAGTTATGCTGGATCACATTTCTAATTTCAGTATAGGGAGCTAAAAAAAAAGACATACTCATTTCTGCAATGTAAAGTGACACTACATCAAATCAAGCATTTCCATATGTTCATTGTAGACACAGTAGTGTGTGCGCGCGTGTGCTTCTGGTAAATCCTATGTTACGGGGACAAAATAATTATTTCTGTGATGGGTAGGTTTGAGTAGGTTTAGGGATAGGGGACAGAATATACTGTATAAAAAGCTTTATGTCTATGAAATATCCCTATAAAACACTAAAAGTGTGTGTGTGTGTTTGAGGGCTCAGAGACTCAGGGAGGTGATATGATGGGTTATGGAGCCACCTACTGTGAGGAGTGAAGAGAAACCTTTATACACACTTCAAAACAATAGTGCTTACTATATCCTACCTCCACTTTATATTCTATATACCATTTAATAAACTTACATTTTATGACTGTGGTGTTATTAGAATTAAACTGGAAAAGCAGAACTTTGAATCTCTCTCTCTCTCTCTCTCTCTCTCTCTCTCTCTCTCTCTCTCTCTCTCTCTCTCTCTCTCTATATATATATATATTACCTTTGTATTTACTAAATGTAAATGTAGTAATAATTTTAAAATTTTAATAAAAATGAGTATTTTATGTAACAGAAAAATACATTTTACATTTACATTTTAATGTGTAACAGCATGTGGCCATATATGCTATTCTGTAAATGTTTAAAAGTTTATAAGGGAAAATATATACTTATAAGGGCCTATACTGTATCAAATCAAACAAAGTCACAACCTGAAAAATCTTCTGTAAGTCATTTTCCTAAAAATGGAGGGGTACACTGTAAACTTTCTAGCAATAAAAAGAGTGCGTCCTCTCTAGAAATGAGATTAACCACTCCACCATGGCACAAGGCAGTGTACTTTTCTTAGGGGCTTCTGTTGCCAAGCTTGTCTCGGCAAACATAAATTAACCTGAGAGTGCTTACCTAAAACGTCAGGGTTAAACGAAGATTGAGCAATGAGGTCGAACAGGGGAGATTCATGGTTGTGGGGATCAATGGAGGCATGAACACCCCCCACGCCACTCCGGCCTGGCCCAAAACCCCAACTTCGCGAGGGAGGGGGTCCAAAAACCTCCAGTACATTAGCTGGCACAAGCAAGAAGTCAGGAAGTATAGGAGACGCCTCCTGCCTGTCCTGAGAGTGTAATCCAAAACCAGTGACATAGCCAATACATGTCATATTCCCTCAGTATACATGAAGAGTTTATTTTTCAACCTAAAACCTGTCCCTCATAATTACTCTGATTTGTTTAAAACCGGGTAGAGCGGTCCTCGTCGAACCACCAACAAGAGACCACTGTTGTTGATGGGGGAAAAACATATACATCCCACACGGAATTACTGAAATTTTCCTTAATTGATAAAACAATGTCTCAGACTATTAATGTTTCTGACGCCATTAATCTGTTAACTACAGCCAATACAATCAAGTGTAGGTACAAAACGCTTTCAAGATGGTGGATGAAGAATTCCCGTAAAGCAGCTAGCCCTATAATCCCGACCACAGCGAGAGTGAGATTCCTTCTTGGAGCCGGAGGGTGTTTGGAACTCTTCCAGGTGTGGTTCCTGGCCTAAATAACCTCAGTCCGTGGATGAGCGCTGTTAAATCCCAAATACTGCCAGCTTTGGGTAAATATCTCAGCCGTCTCTGAGCAGTTCAGCGAAGGAACCACAAATATTACTTCCATTCTTAAAACTGGGTAATGTCCCAGCGCTGTGGTGAACCATATTGTAGGAAACATTTTTAAACTGGTACAACTGAAAGGTTTAAATTGGCTATAAAATCTCATTCCCTTTTTTTCACCCCCTTTCTGGAACCAACCAAAAATCTGTTATCTGCTAAAGCGTAATCTAGAAAATCATTGCATTTCTCGCAGTGCAATGTCAAACAGGAAGTTAATAGAACACCCAGGTAATTTCCAGCAGCAACAGCTGCTCAGAGTCAGTTTTCACCAGATTCCACAAAGATTCATTTGAGAAATTACGTGCTGTGTATAAACATATCAGAGGCTCTGGATTAAAATATATCGCTTTACGCCGTCCTCCGAGCCCAAGCCAGCAATACCACCAGTAGCAAATGAATGACTGAATTACAAATTCATTAGCCGGTAAATTGTGTTAAAGAGCCCTACGTTAAACAATGTTACAATAACATACATGCATGTGCAGACCTCCTCACACTCAACCACACAGAACAGAAAAATATGATGTCTGTACCTTTAAAGTTTTAAAAGCATCGCTAGTGCCAACTTGGTGGGTGGGGGGGCAAACATTTTTCAGTGTTTGTTCTGTGTAAAAACCCTGCGGTATTAGGGTGCACTAATCTTTAAAAGGTTAATTTATTCATAGAGATTTTGACAGAGATGTATGGGGCAGCCAACATCTCAGGCACCTCTTCCCACAGGGAGACGTCTAACATGAGGACTGGGGGAGAGAGAGAGAGAGAGAGAAAGAAGAGAGAGAGAGAGAGAGAGAGAGAGAGAGAGAGAGAGAGAGAGAGAGAGAGAGAGAGAGAGAGAGAGAGAGAGAGAGAGATGGATATAGAAAGAGGGAGGAAAAGGGAAAGTGGGCAGTCAACATATTCTAAACACACAGACATAATTACCTCATCGTTGAAGGCAATGACTTTTAACCTCACAAACGTAAAGCTTCCATTTCTCCCATTTCATCATGAAAAAAAATAGCGTATGCATTTACAGTAAGTTAAATTTGAGCATATTTATCCAGAGCAAAAGCTGTTTCCTGACAAATTTATCTTAAATAAATCTCAGAGGTATTTAGATTTCATCCAAGTACATGCGTTGATTTAAGAGTTATGAAAAAAATATGCCGCATGTCACGTCTCTACTCAGATTTCAATACGCTAAACACACCGAGCGGTTTATGGCTTGCATATCTCCATATAAAGCACTCGGTTTAAACTAAATGATGCAGAAAGGATATAGCACACAGGAGTTCCCCGGAATTTTTTTTTTTTTTTTTTTTTTTGATTTGCTGAAATGATTTTCTGAAAATAAACAAAGCATTGCTGGTCCAAGTAAAAAAAGAAAAAGAAAAGAAAACTCTGGAAACAATGTGTAAAGCTACTTGAGAGATGATGAAGGGAGGCTGCATGAAATAAACTTTTGTGGCATTTCATATACAACTGTCACAGGAGGAGTACACATATATAAATCGTAGCCGTTGGACATTTAGGCGTGAAACTTGTTTTTTTGCAAGTGCGCAAACATGAGTGCTTGGCCAACATATTGCAAGTTAGTTGACCAATTTAATACTTGCACTCTTTTAATGCCGTGCTGGTCACTAACTTCAAGGGAGTTACCTTCAAAATGATCAGTAGTGAGGTAGAATCTAAATATGCCTGCTTCCCTACTAAGTGAAATGGGTAGTATGTTCATTTTTTGCAGTATTCATAAAACAGTGACAAGTGAAAATACCTGGTCAACCTACTACTTTCACAATGTGCACATCCAATGGATACTTTACTATCCCATGAGGCTATGAGAGAGGAGTCGTGAGTGGCGGGAAGAGTCACAACTGACGTTGTAACCCTTGTGAAAAAGAAGTGTGCTTAATTTGTATTTAATGTACACTTGTAGTGTATTTCAAATCTTGTGTATATTTTTAAACTGTACTTGCAGATAATATATTACTGAAATAAAAGACCACTTAAGTGTACTTTTATGTTTTATGTTATGTTGTTGTAATAATGTCAAATTATAAGTTTTACCTTAAAGGGATAGTTCACCCCAAAATGAAAATTTGATGTTTATCTGCTTACCCCCAGGGAATCCAAGATGTAGGTGTCTTTGTTTCTTCAGTAGAACACAAATTAAGATTTTTAACTCCAACCGTTGCAGTCTGTCAGTCGTATAATGCATGTGAATGGTAACACATGAGAGTATGAGAACTATGAGAGTAAAAAAAAACATACACATACGAATCCATATTAAACCCTACGGCTCGTGATGTCACATTCATGTCTTAAGACACAAAACGATCGGTTTGTGCGAGAAACCGAACAGTATTTATATCATTTTTTACCTCTAACACTAGGTCTGTACACAATCTGGCGTAGTTTACGCAAGCACCGGAAGTGATCTCTCGTGCCTATCTCTATGCCATATCGTGTACATTGACCTCACTTACCGGAAGTGATCACGCTGGTGAGCAACTGTATGGAGACATTCATCGACAGAAAATTAATCATTGTTATATAACTCAACACAGTTAGTCTTATTGTTTAAATCCCGATTTCTTGATTTACAGAGAGTACCATGTTTTACCATGCCTAATATTTATCTAGTTTAGTGCAGTGTGCAACAAGTGTAGCCGCAAACACACAAAGTAGCATTATAACATAACTTTCAACACACTCAAATGTATGTAATATAGTTTAAACAGTGCTGCGTTCCCCCACATACGCATGAGTGGAAGAAGCGTCCATCTGTGGCATAATAAAAGCTCTGTGAAATCAAGGCATCATCAAGCTATTGTTTTGAATAAGTGACCTCTAGCGGCGAAAAATTACATATTGTGGCTTTAATGTAATTAAATGTATACTAAATTTCAACCTCATAATTACAAATATACTACATGACATACAAGTATCAATAGAAATTAATTTAAAGGGGTACTTAAGCGCTGGAAAGATGAATGTGTATTTAAACTGGGTCATTTATGTAGTAGAAATGTGAAATTATTTTTGAATTTGGTGCCTTCTAGACTGAGAAAAGACAGAAAATGTATTTTTGTCTCATGTGGATGAAAGACAACAACTCCCAGAATGCACTTGCTTTGCGCACAACCATTTCTAGGGTTTACAAAGAATGGTGTGAAAAGGGAAAAACATCCAGTATGCATCCAGTTGATGCTAGAGGTCAGAGGAGAATGGGCTGACTGATTCAAGCTGATAGAAGAGCAACTTTGACTGAAATAACCACTCGTTACAACTGAGGTATGCAGCAAAGCATTTGTGAAGCCACAACACGCACAACCTTGAGGCGGATGGGCTACAACAGCAGAAGACCCCACTGGGTACCACTCATCTCCACTACAAATAGGAAAAAGAGGCTACAATTTGCAAAAGCTCACCAAAATTGGACATTTGAAGACTGGAAAAATGTTGCCTGGTCTGATGAGTCTCGATTTCTGTTGAGACATTCAGATGGTAGAGTCAGAATTTGGTGTAAACAGAATGAGAACATGGATCCATCATGCCTTGTTACCACTGTGCAGGCTGGTGGTGGTGGTGTAATGGTGTTGGGGATGTTTTCTTGGCACACTTTAGGCCCCTTAGTGCCAATTGGGCATCGTTTAAATGCCACAGCCTACCTGAGCATTGTTTCTGACCATGTCCATCCCTTTATGACCACCATGTACCCATTCTCTGATGGCTACTTCCAGCAGGATAATGCACCATGTCACAAAGCTCGAATCATTTCAAATTGGTTTCTTGAACATGACAATGAGTTCACTGTACTAAAATGGCCCCCACAGTCACCAGATCTCAACCCAATAGAGCATCTTTGGGATGTGGTGGAACGGGAGCTTCGTGCCCTGGATGTGCATCCCACAAATCTCCATCAACTGCAAGATGCTATCCTATCAATATGGGCCAACATTTCTAAAGAATGCTTTCAGCACCTTGTTGAATCAGTGCCACGTAGAATTAAGGCAGTTCTGAAGGCGAAAGGGGGTCAAACACAGTATTAGTATGGTGTTCCTAATAATCCTTTAGGTGAGTGTATTAGTCACCATGTCTTTCAGTGTATTCAGAAGTACACATATATTTCAACTACAGTGAGAGATAAATATGAAATTGCATATACGTATGTAGTCCTAGATAAGTGGGCAAAAAACATTGCATTTCAAGATTCAAGATTCAAGAGTTTTATTTGTCACATACACAGTTATATACAGAATATACAACCGGCAGTGAAATGTAAACAGGTCCGCTCCATGGACAGTGCAAATTCACAGTTAAAAACACAAGGAGGAAATTATATAGAAATAGGATAAAAAAATTATATATCTATATATATATATATATATATATATATATATATATATATATATATATATATATATATATATATATATATATATATATAATGTCTATATCTGTAGAATTATAAATAATCAAGTCAAGAGAAAAAAAAACAAAGTAACAAATAAGGATAAAGTGGAATAAAATAACTGAAGTAGACTGTGCAGTGAGTAAACTGTAGACTTATAAATATGTGGTTAACAAATGTATAAAGAGTATAATGTGCAAACAGGTTTATAACAGGTTGTTACACAGTAACAACGAGAACAGAAAGTGCAGTGCAATGTCAGTATGTCGATGTTTATCCAGAAGTGAAGTCACGTGACGTTAAGTTCAGGAGTCTGATGGCCTGGGGAAGAAGCTTCTCCTGAGTCTCTCAGTTTTGGCCATCAGGCTTGGAAGCGCTTACCAGATGGCAGCAGCGTGAAATGAGGGTTTGCAGGGTGATTAGAGTCCTTGATGATCTTGGTAGCTCTACCTTTGCAGCGTTTGGTGTAGACGTCCTGCAGAGACGGGAGAGCTGACCCTGAGATACGCTCGGATAAGCGCACGACTCTTTGCAGGGCTTTGCGGTCATGACTGGTGCTGTTCCCATACCACGCTGTGATGCACTGAGTTAAAACACTTTCTATCGCCCCTAAATAGAAAGTTTTCAGGATAGCTGGTGAAACCCTGAATTTCCTCAGCTGGCGCAGGTGGTACAGTCTTTGCCTGGCTTTTCTCACCTGTGTCTGAATGTGAGCAGTCCAGGTCAGGTCCTCGGAGATGTTTACACCCAGGTACTTGAAGCTGCTCACTCTCTCTACTGGTGACCCGCTGATCATGAGGGGGGAGTATGTCCGTTGCTGTCTCTTCCTGAAGTCCACAATCATTTCTTTGGTCTTGCCAACATTCAGAGAGAGACAGTTGTCCTGGCACCATGATGTTAGATGCTCCACCTCGTCCAAGTATGCCGTCTCATTGTTGTTGGAAATGAGGCCCAGGACAACAGTATCATCAGCAAATTTGATGATAGAGGTGGAGCTGTGTGTGGACAAACAGTCATGCGTGTAGAGAGAGTAGAGCAGGGGACTCAGGACACAGCCCTGTGGAGCACCCACACTCAGGGTGATGGAGGAGGAGGTGGACTGGCCTATTCTCACCACCTGAGGCCTGCCAGTGAGGAAGTCCTCAATCCAGTGGCAGAGAGAAGGATTCAGGCCGAGATCCAGGAGTTTGGAGGTTAGCTTGGTGGGAACTATGGTGTTAAAGGCTGAGCTATAGTCAATAAATAGCAGCCTTACGTAGTTCCCACTTTTTGCTGTCGATGTGAGTGAGGGAGGAGTGGAGGACATGAGAGATGGCATCTTCAGTCCATCTATTGGGACGATAGGCAAACTGAAGAGGGTCCAAAGTGCCAGGAATGAAGGCGCAAATGGTGTTTTTAATGAGTCTCTCAAAGACCTTCATGACTATAGACGTGAGAGCCACTGGACGATAGTCATTTAGGCAAGAGGGTTTACTGTTCTTAGGGACAGGGATGATGGTGGATTTTTGAAGGAGGTGGGGACCACAGATGTAGCGAGGACTCATTAAAGATAGATGTAAACAACCCGGCGAGCTGATCAGCACAGGACCGCAGAACACGACGACCTGAAATACCATCCGGCCCGGCAGCTTTCCTGATGTCCACACGCTTGAGTGCTCTCCGAACTTCATCCTCTGAGACAGAGATCACGTGATTGTTGCTGCTCTGAGTAATTTCCTCTAACGCGCCACTTGGCGGAGTCGCGTTGCCGCGGTTACAGTCAAAGCGAGCGTAGAAAGAGTTTAACTCGTTCACGAGCAACGGGTCAGCGTTCGCCTCTGCAGAGGATTTAGATCCAAAAGAGCAGATGGACCTCAGACCTTGCCACATGCGCCGCGAGTCGTTGAGTTGGAAATGAGACTCCACTCGGTCTTTATAACGGAGTTTTGCGGCTTTAACTGCTCGTCTGAGAGCATAACAGGACGTTCTGTATTCAGTCATATTCCCTGAATGGAGACCGGCGTTGTAAGCAGCAGTGCGTGCATTCACTGCCGCGCGGATTGAATTGTCCACCCACGGTTTCTGATTTGAGAAGGACGTTATTGTTATTGTTTGCGTGGCTTGCTCTGTAAGCATGTCGATGAAGCAAAGCGCCACATCTGTGAACTCACTGACGTCAGCTGAACTCACTCGGAACATGTCCCAGTCAACGTCATCCAGAGCTGCCTGTAGCGCGGTCTCTGAGTGGGGTGACCAACGCTTAACTTCCCGCCTCACCGGGGGTTCCTGGAGGAGCTTTTGTTTGTATTCGGGAGTGAGGAAAATGGCGGCATGATCCGATTTGCCAAACGCTGGAAGTGACCGCGCTTTATAGGCGTTCTTAAACGGGGTGTAGCAATGATCCAGTGTGTTTGCTCCTCGTGTGGGGCAGGAGACGTGCTGATGAAAGTTTGGCAGGACTTTCTTTAGGTTTGCTTTGTTAAAATCGCCCGCGACAATGAATGCCGCGTCGGGATGTTGGTTTATGATGCCGCTGGCAACATCATGAAGGCCAGATAAAGCCAGCGCTGTGTCTGCCTGCGGTGGGATGTAAACGGCGGTCACGACAACCGCAGAAAACTCCCTCGGCAGATAGAATGGACGGCAAATGATTGTTAAATGTTCCAGATGAGGCGAGCAGGACCGCGAGAGAATGGTGATGCTCCTGGGATCGCACCATTTCTTGTTGATCATGAAACACACTCCACCGCCTTTGGATTTACCGGCCTCGGCTGTTCTGTCCATCCGAAAAACAGAGAAGTTCTCCGACGGCGTCACAGCTGTGTCCGGGACCGCGGGCGTGAGCCATGTTTCGGACAAACAGTAGATATTACAGTCTCTCATGTCCCGTTGAAAACTTATCCTGGCTCTAAGATCGTCCATCTTATTATCCAAGGATTGAACATTTGCTAGAAGAATGCTCGGGAGAGGAGGTCTGAATGCCCTTTTCCTCAGTCTGTTACGAATTCCAGCGCGTTTCCCACGGTGTTTCTTGATTCTTCGCTGTCGGCTCTGTCCATTGTTCAACTCGGCGTTCCGAAGGATCTCAGATGGCCACAGGGGATCGGTGAAAGTGTCCTGAAGCAGTCCAGTGTAGAGGTAACCAATGTCCAAAAGAGTTTTGCTGTCATAGTAGATCAATGCAGATGATAAGTTTGTAAAAACTGAGAGTAAAAGAAAGTAAAATAGTAAATAAAAGCACAGTCTTCGCGGAGCGACCTGAACGGCGACCAAACACAGCGGCGCCATTTTGAAAAAGTGGCGATTTAGTTAGCATTTGTCAGTGTATTCTTTTAAAGTATATTTTTTCTGTAATAATTACTTTTTTTTAAATTATGCCAAAGTGTACTTTTGCCTGGGGGCTGTAGAAGAAAACATTTTATACTAGTGCCTCTTGTGGCAATGCTGAGAATTAAAAGTGTACTTGCACTGCATTATGAATTACGTTCTGACACAGTTTAAGACACAACAACGCATGACATCAAACTTGTGAAGCTATATGTGTCTGCACTGTGTATTCATTCAGTGTGTTTTAGGCCCAGTGATAGTTTGTGTTGCAATCTCAGCAATGCAGACAGGTAAGGGCGGGTAACAATCACCAGCCTTGAATACTGAGGTTAATTATGGCCTCAAGAATGGCCCTTAATGTAATTCACCACTAGCAAGAACGGCTTTTAATAAAACCTTTCAGTCTATGCATCAGAAATGCATTTTTTTGAATCTGTGCTATATGACTAGAGCTTAGGGCTTTGCCAAAAGCATCAACACCCATAATGCATTTTAGATTTTTGCTCTGACCCTCGCACATTGTTCATAAACATACTCTACCGGCACTGTAACAGTACAAATCTGGTTAAAAATGAGTAAAATTATCTTTTTAAGAGTGTAAAATTGGAGCAAAAACAATGTAAAACATTGCAATGTTTCTGGCCATAAAAGTGTACACTTAACAGTCTCTGTATTGATATTGTTGTTTGTTTGTAAACTGTCATGTATCTCCTGAAAACACTTTTGTAAAGAGAAATATGTTATGAAGATTTGACTTTTCAAATGTCTTTTATATTCATTTGTGGCTTCAAAGTGCCCTTAAATGGATAGTTCGCCCAAAAATGAAAATTAGCCCATGAGTTACTCACCCTCAAGCCATCCTAGGTGTACTCACCCTAAGCCATCCTAGGTGACATTCTTCTTTCAGACAAATACAGTCAGAGTTATATCAAATAATGTCCTGTCTCTTCCAAGCTTTATAATGGCAGTGAATGGGGTTGAGATTTTGAAGCCCAAATATTTGCATCCATTTATCATAAAAGTACTCTATACGACTCCAGGGGGTTAATAAAGACCTTCTGAAGCGAAGCGATGCTTTTGTATAAGAAAAATATTCATATTTAAAACTTTATAAACTAAAATAA
The DNA here is from genome assembly GCA_018749465.1 of Paracanthobrama guichenoti. Taxonomy (NCBI): domain Eukaryota; kingdom Metazoa; phylum Chordata; class Actinopteri; order Cypriniformes; family Gobionidae; genus Paracanthobrama; species Paracanthobrama guichenoti. The sequence continues at coordinate 31,138,909 of CM031950.1, read as the reverse complement.
CTAGCTTCCGACAGACGGCCATACTTATTGATTTGCAACGACAGAGTAACCCCTGACCTGGCGCAGGATGTACTAATGAACGCAGAAATGAAGAGAACAGAAAAAAAAACACTACACATCAATTAGAAGTCTAAAACAAGAATTTTTAAAGAGAAACATCTGAGGATTTTGATATAAGAGAAGATGAGCTTGAGTTTGTTGCCCAGCCCTATTAGTTTGAACCGTGAAAGGTGTCAAAGCTTACGCTACTCATACATCCTGTCATACACCGCGTCAGGGGTTACTCTTTTGGCGCAAGTCTACTTGCATAGGCCGGAAGCTAGTTATTTTAGTTTATAAAGTTTTAAATATGAATAAATAAATGTGACATTTTTCTTACAAAAACGCATTTATTTGCTTCAGAAGACCTTTATTAACCCCTGGAGTCATATGGATTGCTTTTATAATGGATGGATACACTTTTTTGGACTTCAAAATCAGGACTGCCTTTCACTCCCATTATAAAGCTTGGAAGAGCAATGATATTTTTTAATATAACTCCGATTGTGTTCATCTGAATGAAGACATATGCACCTAGGATGGCTTGAGGATGAGTAAATCATGAGTAAATTTTCATTTTAAAGTGAACTATCCCTTTAATAAGTAAGACCATATAGGTGGTGTTCATACTATGAACCTTTTTAATGTGCCTCCTAACTTTTTAATTACCAATGAAACATTATAATGGGTTCTTAGTTTTTCCATTTGCAGATGTCGTAACTGGCTCGCCAATAGGGACTCACTAAGCCCACCTGTTGGGCCAATGCCAGTCTGTGTGTGTAATAATTGAGCCATTAACAAAACAAAGCTACTTTCAGCCATCTGTGTGAAAGTGGAGCCAGATATCATGTACCACCATTCAATACCGATTGACTGGAAGCATATCTATTCAATGTCTTGCTGTTTTCATTAGGATGTCAGTGACACAGCTCTGATTAAGTCATAGCTAATGTCGTAGCAATAACATTAGCATGTAGTCTCTGACAAGCCCCTTTATTCAACATATGTGTGACTAAATGCATTTCTTACAGACTACTCGTAAATGTTACGTAAACAGGCCACCTTGCTTTTCATTGGGTTTCAAGTAATGACTTGCGGCATCTTGGCAGGAGTATTGGTTCATTGGATGATTGGTTCTGAAAGACCAACACATGTTGAATCCATTTTAGTTTTTGAAAGACCACTTTGACTGATAAGATTGACATGGAAAGTGCGAAATTATGTTAGTGCCATCTTTTATTACAGCTAAGCCCTAACATTTGAAGTTACCTCTATCCATTAAGAGCCCTATTTTGGCCACCATCATTCCATCCCTTCATCGAGGCTATTTGTGTTGCATGCTCATCAGCTGAAAGTCTAATCCCCAAAAATACACCCACCCTAGCTGGTGCACAAGCATAACACGTTATCTTCAATTAGCAACACTTGGACATGACCCCATGCTCACCCCAGCATGGGATCCTCCACCGAGACGCTTCATGCTCTCTTCATGCTGAATCTTTCACCAAGTGCCTCTCTCTCACTAGCCCTGGGCGCATCTAATTGAAAGCGATCTCGAGGCCTAGCAGAGTTCCGTTTCTTTGCTAATCCTCCGCTGGGGGAAGCTCACATGGTCCCAATTACGTCGTATACTGGTTTCTCTGACTGCCTCTCTCTTTCTCCTCACTACCCTTCTCCCTTAGACTGGCCTGTGCAGGAGTTTATGTTATTAACTACGCACTGCACAGTTCCTGCCTGTCACGGGGGCCTGGAGATGTTATCGCCGACGCTCTGCGTATATGGTTACCTTGAAAATATTCCATAAATTAGATTGGGATTGGCAATTTTCGGAATATGGAAGAGGAGACAAGGCAAAGGGGGGACAGGCTTCAGTGTAAAGAATAGGACAAGAGGATCTGCTGGTGTTTGTTTTGGACAGAGAGACATTAGAGGTATGTCACTGGCGAGCTGAAAGGTAATCCTTGGAAAAAAGAAAAAAAAAAGCTGGGAAGTGCTTAAGGGACTCTTGGAGTTTCTTCCAACAGTCAAAACAAGACAAACAGTTCCTATTTTTACAGAAATTCCAATGGTCCAGTTCTGGATGAGAGACAGCACAGTTTTTTTTTTTTCTGTTTAACTTCTGCTCAATGATAGAAGTTCATTGCCCATAATCAAATAGGTCTGTGTAGGGACTTTTTATCTTCAAGTTGAAAGAGCCTAAAGAAAAAAAACAATGACCTTCCCAAATGAATAGCATTCTTATGGAAGCTCATAAGTGACTGATTAGGAATGCTCTAGATAGGCAGCAACTCTGCACGCTACAGAAATAACACTTCTCACGTGAAGCACATAAGAGGCTGGACTTTTAATTGATTCCAATAAAATTTAACTCAGTGGTCCTCAATTGTGGTCATGGAATTGCCTAGCACTGCAAATTTTGGATGTCTTTCTTATTTGACTCACAACTCACATTGACTCGCTTGGAGCCAAATCAGATCAGGTGTGATATGTAATGTTCAGTTTTGGGGAACTGAGAACGGTTTTAATGCACAGCTTCCAGCCAATAAGAATTGAGTATTCAGACAGTCCTTGGTATAAGCATAAAAAAAGTCATAGCACTAAATACTGGGTTAAACCGATGACTTTAATGAGATATTTCTCTCAGCCTATCCTTAGATTATTTTATTTTTTTCACTGAGCTTGTCGTAATGCATTCTGGGATTGCATTCTCCACAAACCATTTGCTAGCTCCTGGGGACCTACAATCCTGCAATGTTTATTTCCAACTTGCTTCAGCACACCTGCATGTGTATTTTCAAGTGATCCTGAAGAGCTTGATTAGCTGCTTCAAGTGGATTTTATTAGGACTGGACTTAGTACTCTACAGGACTGTGGGTGTGTCTCAATATCACACTTCCTATATCCAGTAAGTGAAGCAGTGTATCGCTACTTCCAGTTACATCCGTCTGCTGTAATTCTAAACAACAACACCTTTACCTCAGTTTTCACGATTTCCCAACACAAAAAGAATAGAGGAAAACATGTGTGAGATTGATGCAGCGGGATGAAGGTCCTTCTAAAATAATATGCGGGAGTACGTTCGGGTGTAGTAGCTATGCATTGCCAAACTGAGGATGTTTACATCTCATTTCTTGCTGAAATGTTCCTATAAATATATTTCCCTTCCAAATGTGCATTAACCTGCAGCAGTCCAGTGCTCGTCTTCTCATTAACTGTTTTTCTCTTATTGATCATATTTCATACCTGTTGAATTTACATTTTTTAATGAATTTGACTGGTAAACATAAAAATTAACCATGGTTTTATTATAGTAAAAAAAAATAGTAACCATGCTTTTTTTTTATGCTTGATTACCATTTGTATTACAGTTTTACTACAAATACCATGGTTAAACTATGGTTCCTTCCTGTACACAGTAATCATCAGAATCTTTTCTCCTGTCTCTGAAAATGTCCGAATTTTGAAAACATCCTGTGGATGCTCCTTTTAAGAGGTGTTTAGTCAACTAGGTATTAACAGCACATAATATACATAACCAGAAGAATCGATACACTGCTCCGACAAGAACTTCCGGTAATCAATTCCGCTGTGATAAAGGTCTATCAGCTCCCTATAGCTTCCGAGGTCGTGAATCAGTATACTGGCTATAACTCTGGCACTGGTAAGGACAGTAAAGGACACTGGCTCACTACAATTTGAAACACTGATGACTTTATTTCCAGTGACATGGCAACGTCCTCATTGTACAACACCACAACTGGTATTCATGAATAGCAGCAGAACTGGGGCCGGTTTATGAAGTCGGTTTAGCTGGCTAGCCAGATATGTTTAAGCTTAGTTTGTGCCAATCCTGGGTTTTAGGTACCATTAAAGTGGTTTGGCTTTTAGCAGTGTTCTTCTCCATAGTAACTTGCGCTCCACAGCTAACCTGCTCCAGGGCAGGTTATGTTCTGGATAAGAGATCTCAAACTGAAATTGGACCAATCAGCTGTGAGCAAAGTGACACACCTCTGATCCAATAAAGTCACCTCTGATCCAATAAAGTCACTCCACCAGTTTCTACTCCACATTAAAGGTCACTACATAGCAAATGGTTTTTAAAGACTAAAGCGTCTGGCTTTTAACAATGCTTATTTATAAAAATAATAATTTTGAATGATTTAGATATAATTTATGTAATTAGTATACCCTTAATCAATTACACATGTATCATTTTAGTTTATAAATCATTAATAGGCACTTTCAAATTAATATAAATAGCCTATATAAAGGTCATGCAAATAAAATCAATGCTTTAAAATCAATAAATAAAGCTATAAAAATGACTACATGTGAGCTTAAATGTTCAATTCTCTCTATATATCAACTAAACTAACTTCATAACTTTTACTTGCATCGACAGTAAGATTTTTCTTTAAGTTGGCCTCTTTCATAGGCAGCTCTTTTCTTCTTGCTGTGTAAATTTGTTTAAATTCTTAATATTTTTCAATCATGTAATATTCTGCAGAAGAGAGAAATGAATCTCACTGCTTCTCAAAGCTGATGTCAAAGCCTGAGTTGACAGAGAAAGCTGATGATCAGCATCATGGGACCAACAAAGCCTGAATAGATGGTTTTGTCAACTCGAAAAACTAATCCTGTAACCCTGAGTTTGTTCAACTACCTTCATGGTAAAGGCCCCTGATGTCTTTCTGACATTATTTTTTATATTATTTAAAGTACATTATGATAAATACTTTGCTTATTACATATACATGCAATATTTTAGCCGTAAATCAGTTATAAATGTTAGCTAGATTTTGTTCATTACCTGTCTAGCAATGTATGTTTTAATGCTGAAATGTAATTAAATAATGGTTTGTACACAGAAAAATTCCCAGTGTTAAATTAAATGTATATAATCCACACTCAAATAGTGTTATAAGTAACACTGAATCAGTGTTGAAGTTAATTAGGTAATTAAGAGATTAATTGAGTGATGATTGAGCATTAATGATGAACACCTGCTGTTAACAAGCAGAATCGGAGACACAACAAGAACTACAACTGACTTCAGCCACAGCCTTAGATGAAATCAACTGAAGATAAAAGACATTAAATCTCTAAAGATCTCAGTAGAGGAAGCTTAAACAACTCCACAAACAGCATTACCAGCTTCACGCATTACTAACCAGACTGACTTTATGTCTATTATACGTCTACAGCAGCACTTATTGAAAATTAACTCTTTTTTTTTTTTTTTTTTTTTTTTTTTTTGCTTTTGTGTTGAAATGTTGTTTTTTATGTCACCATCATGGTGATCAGTGTTTTCTTTAGTTGGGCAGCTTGACAACTTGATGTTAGTGTTTCTCTGGCTGCTATAACGGAGTTTGCTATGACAAGAAAAGCAAGAGAAAACACAATCAGATGTTGTCAGCTGTTTGATGATACGAATATGATCATTGTGTAGTGGCTTAACTCACTGATCTTATGACTGAGTTTAATATGAGCAATATACTATCAGCATTGTTTTATTGTGATTCTAGAAAAGATCCAGCACGGTTTTAATCAGTGAAGCTGAATAAGTTTTAAAACAGACTGTACACTAAGCACTTTGACCTCCTGTGAGATTCTCACACACAGACATCAAGAATCAGCCTATGAATCTCAACAATGGTGGCATGCTTCATGCCGCAATGCATTCTGGGAGCCATGGATGAATTTTGCATGATGCACCCTGCATGCAGTGTGGCATGAAGCAAGTGCATCCTCGCACCGTAAACAGGCCATCTGAGGAGGGTTGGAGGGGGCTCTGGAGGAGGGCGTGGAGCCAAAAGAAAAACACACAGTCCAAAGCAAAGAAAAACAGTCCAAGGAGGAGTGGATGGAGGGAGGAGCCAGTGAGGAGCCAGGTGTAATGCCAGGGACCAGTCAAGACGAGTCCCCAGGGCGGAGGAGATCTAAAGACTAAATACACAGGGAGGAGGAGGAGGGAGGAGCCATGGTGTCGACGACTCGATGGAACACACCCTGGGGACGACTGACAAGGATACCGCCAATGATGATGGAGCCACTGGAGGAGCTGCTGGGTCAATGAGCCCACACGAGACCGGAGGCCCAGGAGAACGAGGTGGAGCCGTGGCAATGAGCGTCCGAGGTGGAAACCGGATGACCGCAGGACAGAGGATGAGCCGGTGTGATGAGGACAAAGGCAGAGCTGAGGGGAAGGCGGAGCCAGACAAAGCCGAAGGTGCTTTCTATCAGCTCCCTATAGCTTCCGAGGTTGTGAATCATTATATTGGCTATAACACTGGGACTGGTAAGTACAGTAAAGGACACTGGCTCACTAAAATTTGAAGGAGCCATGGCTCACTACAATTTGCAGGAGCCATGGCGTAGCCAAAGTGTCGACAGGCCACAGAGGAGTGCAGGGTACAGAGACTGGCGGCAACGACAGGGGATCCTTTGTGCTGGATGGAGCTGATGGACTGAGGACACAGGATGGGTCCACACAGCATGTGGGCAGAGAAGAGGGGCTGAAGGACAGCAGCGAAGGCAGGGCTGAGGAACTGGTTGACTGAGGAGGTGGGTGAGGGAGGCTGGGCGGGAATTCTGGAGACGCTGGAGAAACAGGGGTTAACAACAAAAACTCGGGATACACGCAGGAAACACACCAGTTAACATAGACAACGACCGGAGATCTGAAGGGACACTAAGGGAGATCTAAAGGCTAAATACACAGGGCAAACAAGGTGATTGACTAGACACAGGTGAATGACATTACTAATTAGACAGACTGGGGAAAGGACACAGGAACGTAATGAACACAATAGACATGTGACAAGACATAATTATTCCACATCAGTTAATGTAATTTCTAAAAAAATAATAATAATAATAAAAAAAAATTATATATATATATATATATATATATATATATATTCTCATATATATACTCACCTAAAGGATTATTAGGAACACCATACTAATACTGTGTTTGACCCCCTTTCATATTGATAGGATAGCATCTTGCAGTTGATGGAGATTTGTGGGATGCACATCCAGGGCACGAAGCTCCCGTTCCACCACATCCCAAAGATGCTCTATTGGGTTGAGATTTGGTGACTGTGGGGGCCATTTTAGTACAGTGAACTCATTGTCATGTTCAAGAAACCAATTTGAAATGATTCAAGCTTTGTGACATGGTGCATTATCCTGCTGGAAGTAGCCATCAAAGAATGGTCATAAAGGCTGAGGCATGAGGCCAGGCTGAGGGCGGGACCCATGGTTTCAGCCAGAACTGCTGAAATAGCCCCCCCATCACAGGCAGTTTTTGCGCCATATGCGACATATGAAGCAACCCCATCTGCAGAGCTGGAGCTCATTAGGCCTAGCATTTTCTGAAATGTTCTGAGCGGCAGAAGAACCCTGGGTGTAAATGTTTGCATGAGCTACTGAATGACCAGAGCACGCTCTGGAGTGACTGTGGCCCTCAAGATGGTTGAGTCTAAAATTATCCCCAGGAACGATACACGTTGGCTGGGGGATAATGAGCTCTTTGCAAAATTGACCTTGAGACCCAAGCACTCTAAGTGGTTGAGAATAACGGATCTGTGGAATATTAGTTCCGCCTCTGACTGGGCCAGAACGAGCCAATCGTCGAGGTAATTTAGAATGCGCACTCCCATCTTCAGGCCAAACAGCAGAACTGTATATTGATATGCCACTCCCTCAAAGGCGAATCTCAAAAACTGCCTGTGATGGGGGGCTATCTGGATGTGAATGTAAGCATCTTTCAGATCCAGGGTAAAAAACCAGTCTCCCGGGCGTATTTCCGGGAAGATCTGTTTCAGAGTGATCATTCTGAATGAGCGCTTTATCAGGTCCTTGTTCAGCTGTCTGAACGCCATCCTTTTTGGGGACGAGGAAGTCCTGCTGTAAAAGCCTGACTCACTCAGTGCTGGGGGAATCACTTCTATAGCTCCTTTTGCCAGCATGATGTTCACCTCAGAACGCAGGACATGTGCATCCTTGCTTTCCACAGAGGTTTTAACCACGCCGTTGAACAACGGGGGTCTTTGAGCAAACTGAAGTACATAACCTCGTTCAGAACCCAGGCTGACACTCCGGGGATGGCCTGCCAGTCCTCGGCCCGTGTGGCGAGGGGCTGAATTGATACAGGCACTAAGTCGCTGTGAGGGACTGGGGTGCATGTGTGTGGTGGAAGAGGAAATTTGCTCTCTTTTTGAGCATGTTTGATTTTTATTTCCACTATAACAGTGGGAGCCAGGGCATGTGAACAGGCTCTGTGTGGGTAACAAACACTCTTTTTCGGGCACCCAGAACTGAAAGGGGTGGCAGGAAAACTGGGCGAGGCATTTTGGAGGGTGGTCCGGCCGCAGCGGGACTTAACCTCCTCCTCGGCTGGTTTCTGGGCTGCAGGGTCCAACAACTTTGGTTCGGGGACCCTATCACACCGGAGGAGGGTTGTGCCTAGCAGAGTGAGAGCACCGTCTGTGTTCAGAGCTTGGTGCTGGCTTGGTGGCTGGTGACTTGTACCTTGGTATCTGCTGTTGAGCTTGTGCTGATTTTGGGGCGATTCGTGGCAGAGGAAGTGGAGTGTTTGGGCAAAAAGTGTTGCATAGCCTGGGACAACTTTTGTGCTGCCGTAAAGCGCCCGGCGAAGCCATCAACGGCGGGTCCAAAGAGACTGGTGGAGGAGACTGGTGAGTCGAGGAAAACGGCTTTATCTGAGTCCTTGATCTCAAACAAGTTAAGCTCCAACACCACCAAACTGGCCATCGAGCATCCAATGGCCTGAGCCGTGGTCTTTGTGGTGCACAGAGACAGATCCGTGGCGCTGTGCATCTCTCTGAAGGTGGGTGAGTCGTGTCTGGCCTCATCTAAATCCTTGAGCAGCTTCGCTTGATACACCTGGAGAACCATAGAGTGTAAAGCGGATGCTGCTTGACCAGCTTGATGCACGTCCAGCGATGGCCAAAGTGGTGTGACAAGGCTTGGATGGATGAGCGGCCTTGGTTTTAAATCCAATGGCGGCGGGCGGACACAGATGTGTGGCCACAGCTTCGTCCAGTGGAGGTAGCTTTTCATAGCCCTTCTGCCCGGCGCCGTCAACGGAAGTGAGAGCGTGAGAGGCAGAAGAGTGAAGGAGGGCTGAGTAGGGAGCGCGCCATGACTTTGTCAGCTCGTCGTGCACTTCAGGAAAGAAGGGTGCCGATCGCTGAGCTTGTCGACATCAAGGCAGAAACCACTCTTCCAAGCAGCTGCATGTGGGCTCTTTAGGTGCAGACCACTCTAACCCAAGCTGTACCCGTTTTAGACAGCACACGATAGAGCTCTGAGTCAGTAGAAGCTCTGGTGTCAAATGGCCCCAAAGATGGCAAGGGGGCAGGGTCATGTTGCAAGCCCGACCACTCCTCGGTCTCCAACACCACTAGAGACATACTGTCATCCTGCGGTTCGTCATCAGATCCTCCGAACGAGACCAAGTCACTTGCGGCCGCAGAGGGACATTGGTCTGGTTGGGAGAAATGGATGGGGGGAACCTCTTCCTGTGGAGAGTCACACAGGGGCTGAGCTGACGTGAGATTGATCCTCTCCCCCGCTGTTTTTTCCTTCACGGTTTGCGGATCTAAAAAGAACGCTATCCGCAAGCACAGAATGGCGAGACTCATACTCTCGCAGTGAGAGCAGGTCAAGTCAGTGAGCTCGGCTTCCGCATGGGACTCACCCAGACATTGCCCGTCATCAATATGCAGAGGGGCTCTGCACGTGCCACACTCGTGGCGCGAAATTTGCAAATTTGCTCTTTAAAGCTCTTAAAAGGATACACCAAAGTGCACTCGCTCAGCTGCAGGTGGCTCGTGAGCGAAGCAGTGACCAGGCTGCAACACAGTGGCGTGGAAACAGAGCTGCTAGAGAGCGGCGAGCTGATTTGGCTGCTGCAGAGTGGCGGGCGATCAGCACTGCACATGAGCGGCGATCTGAGCTGCGAGCTGAAGAGCAGAGAGTGCTGCGGCAGCTCGAAGCATCGACTGCGTGGGTGGCGAGCTGTTTGAGAGTGGTGAGTGGGATAGAGAGCGGCGAGCAGGGAGGTGGGCCAATCAGCTGCACGAAGGCAAGAAGGTCAGTGGCAAATCCAGCTGCTTGCAGGTGAAGGCGGCTTCAATCCGAGTTCCAACGAAGAGATGTAATCTGCATCGCTGAAGGATAATTAATTGATTTGCCATGGTGAAATGGCCGCTTTTATAGCCTGAATCTCCACCCCTTTCGGCGGGCTTGAGCGGGCTCGCTCACCATTGGCTTGCGCGTACCGTGCCATCATTGGTTCGCTTTCTTTAACTTTACGAACCAATCGACGTGCAGTTTCACTGCATGATTGTATAAAGGCTTCTTGTCTTATTTATATTAATAAGACGAACGATGCAGTACTCATGTAGTATCGCAAGGGAACGTATTTTTCAACTAGTAGTAGTAGTTCAACTAGCATTGAATGCACTTAACACAAGTTTGAAATTATCAAAAGCACTGAGTAATATAAGGTAACTAGAGTTAGCTTCAAGGTTAATACCTAGGTATTACTCAGGTATGATAATTAGTGTCATAAGTACATCATATTTTCATTTAATTTCAAACACTTTATTTGTCCCCGAGGGGCAATTTACGAGGTCACGTAGAGGAGCATAACACAATAACGAAAGTCCACTGAGGCAAGTTGCAGTGAGATGAACCCAGGTGTAGTTCGATATGACGGGATAAGGGAAACACATGACAAACAGGAACCATGACTATGAAAACTACAAAATAGAAAACATTAACGTGAACCAAAACCTAAAACCAAACGTGACATATACATAGAACCATCATAAAAATAAAGTGTGCACAATATTAAATATAATCTGCTACAGGCAGATACCTAAAAAAAGTCCAGAAATATGGCATTAAATAGTACTGTATGTAAAACATACATGCAGAACAGGACTGTAAAATAAAGTGCAATCAAACGTTCTTCTTAATTGGGGAAAACTCAATGTTAGCCTATTTTGTTTGGTGTTTGTAGCAAAAGAACTTGGGACTTGTGACCCGCCATAGACTTGAGAACAATTAACTTGGGACTTCAGCTCCAAATTTGGGACTTCAAAAAGTCAGAAGCTTTGCTACGTGAAATATATTCTCTGGAAATGAAACGAAGGGAGGGAAGCTGCTGAAATAATACATTTCTCTTCACAAATAAATTGTCTTGAGACAAGATTTATGATATTAACCTGCAGCATACAGAAAAAAAAAAAAAATAATAATAATAATATAGAAGAACATGTGATTCTAAACATAAAAGATCCCAGATTTCAGGAATGTTCCTATTAATCTCAATTTGTATGTATTGACTCCTCACCTTACTTCTACTTCATAAAAAGCATTAGCATGAAAAAAAAAAAAAAATGAAGTCTGAAGTACACTCACCTAAAGGATTATTAGGAACACCATACTAATACTGTGGTTGACCCCCTTTCGCCTTCAGAACTGCCTTAATTCTACGTGGCATTGATTCAACAAGGTGCTGAAAGCATTCTTTAGAAATGTTGGTCCATATTGATAGGATAGCATCTTGCAGTTGATGGAGATTTGTGGGATGCACATCCAGGGCACGAAGCTCCCGATACCACATCCCAAAGATGCTCTATTGGGTTGAGATCTGGTGACTGTGGGGGCCATTTTAGTACAGTGAACTCATTGTCATGTTCAAGAAACCAATTTGAAATGATTCGAGCTTTGTGACATGGTGCATTATCCTGCTGGAAGTAGCCATCAGAGAATGGGTACATGGTGGTCATAAAGGGAGGGACATGGTCAGAAACAATGCTCAGGTAGGCTGTGGCATTTAAACAATGCCCAATTGGCACTAAGGGGCCTAAAGTGTGCCAAGAAAACATCACACCACACCATTACACCACCACCAGCAGCCTGCACAGTGGTAACAAGGCATGATGGATCCATGTTCTCTTTCTGTTTATGCCAAATTCTGACTCTACCATCTGAATGTCTCAACAGAAATCGAGACTCATCAGACCAGGCAACATTTTTCCAGTCTTCAACTGTCAAATTTTGGTGAGCTTGTGTAAATTGTAGCCTCTTTTTCCTATTTGTAGTGGAGATGAGTGGTCTTCTGCTGTTGTAGCCCATCCGCCTCAAGGTTGTGCGTGTTGTGGCTTCACAAATGCTTTGCTGCATACCTTGGTTGTAACGAGTGGTTATTTCAGTCAAAGTTGCTCTTCTATCAGCTTGAATCAGTCGGCCCATTGTCCTCTGACCTCTAGCATCAACAAGGCATTTTCGCCCACAGGACTGCCGCATACTGGATGTTTTTCCCTTTTCACACCATTCTTTGTAAACCCTAGAAATGGTTGTGTGTGAAAATCCCAGTAACTGAGCAGATTGTGAAATACTCAGACCGGCCCGTCTGGCACCAACAATTATGCCACGCTCAAAATTGCTTAAATCACCTTTCTTTCCATTCTGACCTTCATGAAATTTCTAGTTAGTAGCTTCAGCCAAAAAAGCTAGGTAACAATATTATGACCATTATTTCATAGAAGTGTTCAAATGTTCATTACAGTATTTATTTATTTAATGGTGACCTAACAGGTATGACTGTTATCCAACTTGTCACTTTTAATAACTCTTATCTGTGTTGAAAATGTCTTCAGGTCTTTCCTTTGAGGGGATGTGAGGATATGAAATATGTATTCTACATGGCAACACCTTTAGCTTCATAAAACTGCATTTAAGTATAAAGGTGAAACTCTATCTATGATTATTATTAGGCTAAAATGCCACATACATATATTTTTTTCTATAGCCTAAATGCTATTTTGGAATTCTATTGCAAATATTGCTTTCCATTCATAAATGCAGACAATACCAAACATTACATACATCACTGCTATCCACACAACAACTCCACACCCGATTCATTTTTATTTTTGAAAAGACACATTCTTGCTGCAAAGCCCAACTTCAACCATGTCAGAGCAGTAACTTCAGGAAAGGAAAACCTGATTATTCGTAACTTAATACAAAAGTGTGGCGGTTGCTTGGAAACCCAAATACGGCTGGGCCGCCCAGAGGTCAGGGGTTCAGCCATGGCTCGGGGCGACCGACACAAAATTCTGTTACCTGTTTGACTATATCTCCATGCATGGCTAACAGGCGCGCGCTAGCTCTGTTTTTAACGAGGGGCCCCTGCCTCCCACTGTGGCTCGCTTTAATTGTGTGTCTTGAAAGCCAGCCACTTTTGAGAAAGCATGCAATTCCACATCGTGTAAACTTATGAGTGGGGAAATTACGCCTGCACTTAGAGGCATCTTTAAATGAAAGCAGTAAAATATATTCATTCTGAGAGTTTTTTTTCCCGGCTGTTTAACGATGAGGCTATCGGAGAGGGATAAAATGCATTGGCTGCAGCGCAACAGCTGGCATAAGACACAGATGCACTTGGTCACCTCTTTGCCTCCTGCATCTCATTAAGAAAACAAACATTTCAAATGCTTCTTTGCATGTTATGCAAATATGCATCCAATGCATGAAAAACACTATAAGCAAACAAGTACTGGCCAAATCTGAATACTGTGGGGTGAATATGTCAAATATGAAACTATTGGAAATGTGCACTAAACATCGCAAAAACATGTTATGCACAGTCAGGCTTTGTTTGACAATACTATTGCATGAAGCGCTTAATTGCATGAAAGTGCACTTGTTGTGTACTTCAAATCTTAAAAGTATATTTAAGCACAGTACTTGCAGATAAAAGGTAACTTAAGTGTCCTTAAAGAGAGTTTGATAACACTTTGTTTTATAGTGTCCTTGTTACATGTTACATGTACTTACATAGTAATAACAGTAAATTGTGCATAATTACATGCAACTAACCTAAACCAAACCCTAATCCTACCCTAACGCTACATGTTATTAATTAATATTACTCAGAACTATATATATATATAATTACACTGTAAAAATTACACCTTTAAATAAAGTGTAACCCAACGACGATGTCATTGTTATCGTGTAATTATATATTTAAGTACTTACTCTAGGGTTAGGGTTTGGTTGAGGGTTAGTTGCATGTAATTATGCATAATTTATAGTTATTACTATGGTAAGTACATGTAACGTGTAACAATAACACTGTAAAATAAAGTGTAACCAAGAGTGCTTTATGCGCTTAAGTACACTTTTAAAAAGTGTACTTTGTAATAATGTCACATTGAAAGTTTTACTTTGAAGTACATTTTAAATAATTATGTTTTACTAATCTTTTTGTACACTTATTTAGATGTGTTGACTAACATACTAAAGCATATGTAAAGTAATTTTATCTATAGTGTGTTACTTGAGATTATATTTCAAGTTAAACAATTTTAAAAGTACTAAAATGTACGTTTATCATTTATAAATGTGTAGTTACAAATATATTTAAATACATTACATACAAATTTGCATTACAAATTAAAGTATCGTTTGCCATAAGTGCCTGTCAGTACAATACACTTTAACCATATTTCAAACTATGAAAGATAAAGTCGAAAGGCATTAATGTCTAATATAAATGTAATTTTAATTTATCTGTAAATAACATGCTAATTAAGTGTCCGAAAACATTGCATTCAGTTCATACAGTAATGCCGCGTTCCAGGCAACCTGTAACCCGTGTTTTTCTGAACCTTCTACCCGTGAAAGAGCACTGGAATGGCAGACTTCCCATCTGTGAGCTCGTACTAGATCGATGTACTCTCAGTTACGCAGGCTGACGTCACATAGCCCGTGAAACAACAATGGCAGCCCCTACGGATGCGTCATACACAGTGAGAAATCAACTTTAGGACAATATAATGTTGGAATCAAATTAATAATAATATAATAATGATACCAAATATATTTCCAACCTTATGCATAGTTTTATCTCCTCCGTTTCCCTCAAATAAGCAAGGAGTAAGCACCTTTGGCGATAGAAATGATTGTAAATGAGCATAAGCCCCGTATGGTCCGCCATGTTTTGTTTACATCTAGCTACCACAATTCCTTGCACTCAGGCAGTTTGGCGTGACTTTGCCTGGAATGCTAGTCGTAAGTCGTGGTTTGAAGTCGTAACTTACGGGCTCAAAAACCTGCCTGGAACGCAGCATAAGGATGCTAAAGTGTACTTCCTTTTCACAAGGGCTACATTTCAGTGAAATAGTCAGCATTAGAAAAAAAATTCTGTTTTGTGTTAACGGTAGTTAACAAAACGCAGCAAATTGTGAACCTGTCAAAACAGTCAGCTCAAAGCGATCTGTTCCATAGTGCTGGAAATCTCCATAAACCCCCACCCCCTTTCCTGCAACATCTCAAACCAAGTCTGTTCTTCATTTCAGCTTCCTGATACAAATGAAAATGTGCAATGTCCAACACCAGTGTGGCATGACTCAGGAGCCCGCGGTCCCCAGTTGAGCAACAGCTTCACAATGCGATGTAAAGTGTGTCCTACACTTCGGAGCATGTGGTTTTGATTTCAGAATGTTTTATTGCTGAACAATGTTTCTGCTTTGGAGCGCAGAAGCATGTATAAAGAGCATATTGTCCCTCGGTGCCCACCCTCGGCACATATACGCAGATAAAGCGGTGCGCTATGACATCAGTGCGGCTCTGGCTGGCATATTTAGTTTTAATAGTAAGTTCTGTCATTGACCAATCACTGCACTACAGTTGCTTCCATTCGCCCGCACGCTTCAACTACTGCCTATCTATCCACATGCTTATCTTCAGTGGCACAATTTTAATAGACATTAGTCTGTCTGCACCGGGTTGCGGCTGTAAAATCAAACCACAATGACCAGGCTGGGCTTAAACGATAGCCAAGATGTGAGATCAAAGAGGGACATTTCAGCATGTGAAGCCAAGCACTGTTAGCTAAAGCTCTTAAAGAACATGGCTATCGTATAAAACAGAAAGAAACAAGAAAACTTGGGCTATTACACACACATTGGGTTAATGGAAATATAAAACCTCAGACAGCAACGATCCACCCTGCCTCATTGTAAAAGCGAACCGCTTGGGTAACGGGAAATATTTCTGTGGGAACTGATATTATTGGATAAAACCCTCCAAACCGTCTTGACACCACAGACAGATATAATCACAACCACAATTTGGGCTATAGGCTAAATAATGGAGCTGGAATAATACTATTATGTAGTGTGCAGTCCTACTTTGTTCATTTTAATTGATGCTTTAGAAATAAATAAACTGAAGAAATACTTTTTTATTATTAGTCTGTTTCAATAAACAATGCAATACATGAAGATAGACAGACAGACAGACAGACAGACAGACAGACAGACAGACAGACAGACAGACAGACAGACAGACAGACAGACAGACAGACAGACAGACAGACAGACAGACAGATAGATAGATAGATAGATAGATAGATAGATAGATAGATAGATAGATAGATAGATAGATAGATAGATAGATACTTGATATGGCTCTTGTCTCTCCTCCAGTGTAAGTCTATGGGATTTTTCCACCTGGTTTATCATCCATAAGATAAAAATCAATAAAATACTGATGGTTACCTTAGCAAACATTGTTAATAAGTCCACTTATTAATAGTGTTTAATTAAATGTTCTGTCATGAAACTCTAGAAGGCACAGACTGATGGCTGATCAAGTTTTTAATGTTTAAATGTCTATGTGGTGTTTTTAATATGCTTTCAGACAAGCCATGTGCAAATTCATAAGTCAACACCATTGCTGAGTATTTTCTCCTTAAAAGTCCAGTGAGCCAAAGACTCAAATTCTCAAAAATGTGGTCTGAAATCACTGGTGATTACAAACTACCTTGTAACCAATCACGTCAATGTATGGGCGGGCTTTAGCATATCATTAACTATTCTCTGAAGCATCAGAGTCTCAGGTGAAGTCAGGTTATATATTTTTCTGTTGATATGAAAAGTCAGGTACATTTAGCAAAATAACATGTGAATTATGTATATGATGTAAATTATGATATTATGATGAACTTTCTGTCTTTCTCCACTGATGTTCTAAGTTGTTCAAAGCGTTAGGATGCTGATTTTTAGAATGCAGACTGAGATGGTGAATGGGAACTTGCTTTGTGTAACACTAGCAACACATTGTTACCTGTTTGATAATGTAGTCAAGACAAAGGCTAATCATATTAATTACTGTTATAGCCTATGTCTGATGTTGTAAACTGCGATGCCATTGTGCAGCGTTTATTAGAGTGGAGTCTGAGCCCCTGAGTGAGTGGAGGTGGGGCTTATTTGCATATTCATGAATCCGTGTATACTAAACAAAGCAAGGGTGTAGAGTTACATTCAAGCTACAAACCCGATTCCAAAAAAGTTGGGACACTGTACAAATTGTGAATAAAAACAGAATGCAATGATGTGGAAGTTTCAAATTTCAATATTTTATTCAGAATACAACATAGATGACATATCAAATGTATAAACTGAGAAAATTTATAATTTTAAGGGAAAAATAAGTTGATTTTAAAATTCATGGCATCAACACATCTCAAAAAAGTTGGGACAAGGCCATGTTTCCCATTGTGTGGCATCCCCTCTTCTTTTTATAACAGTCTGCAAACGTCTGGGGACTGAGGAGACAAGTTGCTCAAGTTTAGGAATAGGCTTCTAGTTGCTCAACTGTCTTAGGTCTTCTTTGTCGCATCTTCCTCTTTATGATGCGCCAAATGTTTTCTATGGGTGAAAGATCTGGACTGCAGGCTGGCCATTTCAGTACCCGGATCATTCTTCTTCGCAGCCATGATGTTGTAATTGATGCAGTATGTGGTCTGGCATTGTCATGTTGGAAAATGCAAGGTCTTCCCTAAAAGAGACGACGTCTGGATGGGAGCATATGTTGTTCTAGAGCTTGGATATACCTTTCAGCATTGATGGTGCCTTTCCAGATGTGTAAGCTGCCCATGCCACACGCACTCATGCAACCCCATCCCATCAGAGATGCAGGCTTCTGAACTGAGCGCTGAGAACAACTTGGGTTGTCCTTGTCCTCTTTAGTCTGGATGACATGGCATCCCAGTTTTCCAAAAAGAACTTCAAATTTTGATTCGTCTGACCACAGAACAGTTTTCCACTTTGCCACAGTCCATTTTAAATGAGCCTTGGCCTAGAGAAAACGGCTGCGTTTCTGGATCATGTTTAGATATGGCTTCTTTTTTGACCTATAGAGTTTTAGCCGGCAACGGTGAATGGCACGGTGGATTGTGTTCACCGGCAATGTTTTCTGGAAGTATTCCTGAGCCCATGTTGTGATTTCCATTACAGTAGCATTCCTGTATGTGATGCAGTGCCGTCTAAGGGCCCCAAGATCACGGGCATCCAGTATGGTTTTCCAGCCTTGACCCTTACGCACAGAGATTGTTCCAGATTCTCTGAATCTTTGGATGATATTATGCACTGTAGATGATGATAACGTCAAACTCTTTGCAATTTTTCTCTGAGAAACTCCTTTCTGATATTGCTCCACTATTTTTCGCTACAGCATTGGGGGAATTGGTGATCCTCTGCCCATCTTGACTTCTGAGAGACACTGCCACTCTGAGAGGCTCTTTTATACCCAATCATGTTGCCAATTGACCTAATAAGTTGCAAATTGGTCCTCCAGCTGTTCCTTATATGTACATTTAATTTTTTTCGGCCTCTTATTGCTACCTGTCCCAACTTTTTTGGAATGTGTAGCTCTCATGAAATCCAAAATGAGCCAATATTTGGCATGACATTTCAAAATGTCTCACTTTCAACATTTGATATGTTATCTATATTCTATTGTGAATAAAATATAAGTTTATGAGATTTGTAAATTATTGCATTCTTTTTTTATTCACAATTTGTACAGTGTCCCAACTTTTTTGGAATCAGGTTTGTATTTTATGGAATAAAAAACAAACTTTGTGAGAAAATCAAAGAGTTGTCGGAAGCTTAGTGATGGTGATGTTGAAGTGTAATTTGTTTATAGGCTTCCTACAAACTTTTGTACTTAAGTTAACTTAACTTTACTTTTTATTGCTGGCAACTGCATTTAGGCTTCAAAATTCATTAAAGTTGTGTTCATCTGTGAAAATTGTCTTAAT
The DNA here is from genome assembly GCA_018749465.1 of Paracanthobrama guichenoti. NCBI lineage: Eukaryota > Metazoa > Chordata > Actinopteri > Cypriniformes > Gobionidae > Paracanthobrama > Paracanthobrama guichenoti. The sequence goes on along the minus strand of CM031950.1, from coordinate 31,119,708 downwards.
GGACAAAATGTGTAAATACCATAAACTTTTATTGATCACGGAGCTTGTTTTTGTTTTGTTTTTAGTTTTTTTTTTTGCAATAATCCAAATTTATGAAAAAAATCCTATTGGGTTTTTCTCAAGGGAACCGGTGTGATGCTAACCGCCATTTGGCCTACCTGCACCGCTCTATTTCACCAAGACCAAAGATGAAGACATTTTCATATCCATTACCATGGCAAACACTTATGAGAGAGTTGTGACAGAAATATTGATTGAGAATTACAACTCCTAAAGAAGAACCGTTTTCAATTTTATTGGCGATTATTATTATGAATAATTATAGGAATGTGCAGGTACATGGCATTCTTCTGTGTTATTTAAAGCGAGCGCTCTGGCTCACTCAGGTTGGCATCAGACCTTCTCCGAGCAGAATGCTGAAGTGTTGCTTTCATTGCTTGCGGGTGAGGATAAACTCACACTTATTTACACAGCTGTGCATACGCACATCTTGCTCCAGGAAGACATGCTCTTATTCCAAATCAAATTTCCCTGTCTTCCATCTATTCCTCCATCCAGTGGAATCCAGAACGGAGCAGGAGTGTCAAGCGTGGGTTTGGCGAGCAGCATCAACATCCACACTCCTGTTCCACAGGGGTCAAAGATTTAGCACAGCCCTGGACTAAATTACACTAATTTAATGTGAATCCCAATTAATTAGGTGTGAAAATAGGTTCATAAATATACAATTATGAGAACACCCTTAAGGTTTTGCATTCCAGTATGAATAGCCTATATACCGCAAAAGATTTGCATAACAACCAGAACTAAGACATGTAACCTTTTGGGGGATTTTGGTGATGATAGCTTATCAATGATTTTAGTATGGAACGATGTCATGATAAAAAATGATCAATATAACTATAATATTTAAAGGTACACTACGTAAAAACAAACCTGCATGCATTTTGCGGAAGAACATTGTTTTGGTTGTGCTTCGGCTCTGCGTGACTGTGAGGATGAATATGACCTTTCACAATAGATAATGCTTTACAATCGGCTCCATATGGCAGTTTATCTGTTCAATAAAATACATTACTCACCTGTTGAGTGATAAAAACACTATCTCCATGTCACTTTTACAACATTTCAAATCCCTCAGTTCGCCATCTCAGAAAAGCCAAGCCAATGTTGATTCTGGTTTTATTACGATCTCTGTCACGTTCTCTTTTTGCTCTCCTGTGTTCGCCATTTGTTAAAAAAGGGGGAGATTCCCCAGAGGTTCAAGATTTAGATGCTCCGTGTCAACCTTTCTCGCTCATTGTGACAATGAACCTACACCACTTCAACACCATAGTAGCCGGTACCATAGCACAAACACAGTGACTTTTCTCAATTTGAGGATATGACGAGACACGCATGGGCGAGTGAGTACGCAATTTTCCACGAAAACCATCCCAGCATCAGGTCTAAAACATAAACACTTATAATAGGTTTACCATAGTGAATCAGGGTAAGACAAAAACATGATTTGGAAAAGGGATTGATGATGTATTGACTCAAAAACTAAAAAGTTATATGACACAGGGCTATATGCATATATTGTTAAGATTTGGGATTTAATTATTGGACTGCATGTTAAAATGTGTGTGTGTAAAATGGTTTACAAACTGCCTAAAAAAAACATATATACTGTTAGTCAAAACTGTCTAAAACAGTTTCTTATGATCTTAAAAACATTTTGATCTGGCTTATTTCAAATTCTGGAAACTGGTTCTGCCGAATAAAATACAAGACAAAGATTATTATTACATTTGAATAATAATAATACATTTCTTGTAGAGCATGTGCCAGAAGGCATGGCAACCTCTTCAGTATTGTTTAAAAGCATCCTAGAATGCACCTCATGAAGTTGGTTGAGAGAGTGGCGACTTTGAAGAGCATAAAATATGAAATTATAAAACAATTTCTAAACAAGCTCAAGACAATCATTACACTTAAGTGCATTTTTGCATTTGTTAATTTAATTAATTGATTTGTTCAGTTGGCTTGGAGATTTGTTAGAATAAAGTCAATGCTATGACATTGGTTTGCTGGAGGACATTATAGTATGGGTTGCCTGATCTTCCTCAATCCAGTTATTACACTCTCAGAAAAAAAGGTACAGTGCTGTCACTGGGGCGGTACCCTAAGGTACAACAGTGAAAAGGTACATCTTTGTACCTTACTCACCCCCTATATGGTACATATTAGTACCTTAAAAGGTACATATCAGTACTTTAAGAGTGTGTATTAGTACCTTAAAGGTACATATTAGTACCTTTTCGGTTTTGTACCTTAGGTACCGCCCCAGTGACAGCAATGTACCTTTTTTCTGACGATAGTATTTTCATGTATCGCTGCCGAAAGCACCTTTGTGATAAAAAGTGCACAAAACAGTACTTATGCTACTTTAAAAGAATGCAAATATAATGTTTTCAGACACTTAATTGTAGTTAATATACATTAAATGCAGCAAGTAAAAACTTAAAGCTTTTTTGACCCATTCAAGTAGGACTTAGGTGTATCTTTATATGTAATTTTATAACTACTTCTGTTGTCTTGGAAATATAATTAAATGTACTGCTGAATGTACTGACAAGCATTTATAGTAACTAAAATATACCTGTAATGTCATTTCTGTTGAGACTATATTTGTAATTACTCATTTGTAATGAAGTTTCAATTAGTACATTTAAATATATTAACTTTCAATTTAATATCATTACAAGTACTTAATAATTTTCTCTTTAAGTACACTTAAGTTGTATTCAGTAATATATCAGTAATATCTGTGTAAGTATAAGTTTTAAAAATATATATATACTGCTGAAATGCACCTTCAATACAGTGTTTTTCGCAAAGACTCTGTAGACTAAGAATTATGGGTCAGATGTCAGTGCATGCTGTAGAAGAAAAATCAAATACAGAAATTTTGGATTTCACCTTTTAGTGCAAAACAAGAGTATCTTCAATAACAAGATGATTAGCATGTATGGAATGTCCAGAGGCAGGCTATAATTTAGGTGTAGTCTCAAATCTAAAGTCACGAGACTATATAGTAGGCTATATGTAAGATGAATTCAGGGTGATTGGGACACTTTTTCCCAAGTCATCTCAATGGCAAAAAGTGTCCCAATCACCCTGAATTCACCCTACATTAAAGCCAGTGGCATGTTGCATAAACTGCTTATAGTTAAAAGTAGGTCATCTATTTTTTTCCCTCAAGACTAGTCCAAACTTTTTAAAGTCAGTTACATAAAAAGGTAGATTGGTCGAGTAAAAGTAAGACTGATTATGGTCAAACTACTTCTTAAGACACATAAAGGCAAAGTTCATGTAACTGTCCCCAGCTCTGCATGTTTGTTGTTTGTCCTTGACATATTCTCTTTAATAACAAAGCTTTCCAGATCTCTCAGGACATGGAAAAGGCTGCATGCTCCTGCAAAATTCGTGAAATCAAATACATTCAAACCACTCATCCATTTTCCAAAACCTGGACATAGAGATCTCAGCATCTAAACTCCCTTGTCGATTACCTATTTAAGGCACAAACTGTAACTGTAACTACTGAGAAAGAGCTGCATCAAACAGAGTTGCATTATAAAACAATATAAGAGTTTTATTATCGTTGGAAGCGAGCTCCAATTAATTTCTTTACACAGACTCAAAATATGACCAACAAAAAATTGGTACAATAAAACATCCAGAGACTTTAAACAAACGTTTATTATTCTTCAACAGAATCCTGTCTTTTCTTGTTAATCTAAAACCAGGAAAAGTGGGAAAAGGAGGTCTTAATTTGTTCATACCTCGGAGTTTGGTCTTATTTATGACTACAGTTATGTTGTTAAACTGTACACAGTAGGTCTAAGTCGACTTAAAATGCATTGTATGGAATCAGTAGTCTACCATGATTTGCAACAAACTACCCTTGAAGAACTGATGAATTACTGTGCCCCACTCGTTTAAATAAACATACGAATAAATGATTTTAATATGCATATTAGTATTACACATGCTGATTTTATGAGTAAAACGGGATTTCCTCCGAAACCCTAATGTCAAGACTTGATTTAGCCGTTTGCATGGCGAGCCCTTTCACTGTGAAATGTGATGCTTTGTCGCCCTCTTCTGGTCAGGCAGTTCAGAGGTCATTCTCGTGAGGAAATCCGCTGATTATTTGACACGCGATAGCCTATTCACATTTCAATAAAGTCTCTAAATGACCGTTTTCACATTGTAGCGACTCATAATGTAAAAACTGTACAAAATGTAAAAACGGCACATGATGTAATAAGTATTAGGCTACATTGTTATTATAATAAAATATTCACAATGCAATGATTTTCTCAAAATGTAATAAAATCTTGAGATCATAATGTAATAATGTAATTTATTTGCATTATGTAACACCAAAACGTCGTATTTTCATTATTGTAATAGCTTTTAAAACATAAAAATATTAGTATTCCATTACAGTGCATTTTTAAAACTCTAAAGCCAGTCTTAAACTACCTGCAAAATACAACATTTAAATATTCATACAATTGTTCGATCCAGATAAATAAAAAAATCTGAACTTTTGCACATTTATAATACTACTATTAGTAGTAATCTGGTGGATTTTGTGGGCAGGTTAAAACTGGATTTAGATTTTTAAAATTTATTGTAAAGGAACACACGTTTTGTTAATAATTATTATTATTTTTATTATTATTATTAATGGCATGAATATTTAAATCTGTTGCATTTCGCAGGTAGTTTAAGACTGGATTTCGATTTTTAAAAATGTACTGTAAGGGAATACTAATATGTTTTATGTTTTAAAAGCTTTTACAATAATGAAAATATGACATGTTTTTGGCGAGTTTATAATGTAATACATTTCTCATAACGTAAAAATTATTACATTATGAACTCAATATTTTATTAAGTTTTGAGAAAATTATTACATTATGAACTTTATTACAATAATAATGTAATACTTTGAGTTGCTACACACATTCATTTGAATATTTTATTATTATTATTATTATTATTATTATTATTATTATTATAGGCTAATTAGACTATATTTGATCATGATCATTTTGGGAAAAAATAATCAGAATATATAATCAAAATAATGGAGCATTTTAAATACCACAGTAAAATCGCACACTTTTCACTTGTCAGGTGTGACTTTTTGTGTTAACCATTCAATGGCTGTCTTTTTGTAGAAGGCACTAAACCTACATAAACAGAGCGAAAAGATGGTATAGACAGAGGGGGACTGGAATAGTATGTCCTGTTGTGCTTCAGCGGGATTCTGGGTAGCCAAAAATATGATTGAGCTGCTAATTTAGCAGTTATGGGCCCATTCCCCCCATGACGCTAATGATAATTAACATGCAAATGAGCTCAGGGATGTGAGGTAGGGGCAGCAGTGCTCTGTTCATTAAGGCCTTAATTACTGTTTGAAAACTGAAACATCAGGGTTATAAATGGAGTTTTTTCGTGTAATGGGTCGGTTAATAATTAGGGCTTGGACATGCTCTTAGAACTGTTGTTTTGGACATTACTTCTGAGTCTCATATGAATGGACAACAACCACAAAGTTCAGCTTTATCCACCAAATACACTTTTATGTAACATGTTTCTAAAGTGTGTAAAAATTAAATCAACTTAATGCTCTCTGCCCAAATGAGACTTTTGAGTAGGCCTACCCCAGATGTTCAAACTAGTTTTCAAAATGTTTTTAAATGGCAGAACTCTCTTAATTTGATTAATTAAAACAACAAATTGCCCATTTCAGCCATGGCATATTAATGTTTAACTTAAAGGACCTTTAATTAGTTTCCTTAATTAAGTAGCACATTCAAATGTATTGTGCCTGTCAAAGAGTGAAGTCATTACACTATTATCATAATATATGATCATGGATTTTAATTCCATAATATGCATCAACTGCAGCAAATCTACAAAGAAAAGAAAAATCCTCAAACATCTCAAAATGTTCATAAAATGTAAAACAGCCCGAATTGTAATTAAAATAAATTAGGGTTGCACATTATTTTCCAGTACATGCATTTACAGGAAAAGACTGGGTAATGTAAGGTAACTAGGTTTAGTGGTAGGATCAGGGTTAGTACCTAGTTATTTATTACCCAGTTATTATAATTACTATATGTACATAATACACTATATTGCCAAAAGTATTGGGACACTCCTCCAAATCATTGAATTTAATTGTTTCCTCCCTACTAAATGTTCCACGGTCAACTGTTAGTGGTATTATAACAAAGTGGAAGCAATTGGGAACAACAGCAACTCAGCCACAAAGTGGTAGGCCATGTAAAATCACAGAGCGGGGTCAGCACATGCTGAAATGGAAATGGAGAACATGGATCCATCATGCCTTGTTACCGCTGTGCAGGCTGGTGGTGGTGGTGTAATGGTGTGGGGGATGTTTTCTTGGCACACTTTAGGCCCCTTAGTGCCAATTGGGCATCGTTTAAATGCCACGGCCTACCTGAGCATTGTTTCTCCATGATGGATGATGGACCATGATGGTTGATGGACCATGTCCATCCCTTTATGACCACCATGTACCCATTCTCTGATGGCTACTTCCAGCAGGATAATGCACCATGTCACAAAGCTTGAATCATTTCAAATTGGTTTCTTGAACATGACAATGAGTTCACTGTATTAAAATGGCCCCCACAGTCACCAGATCTCAACCCAATAGAGCATCTTTGGGATGTGGTGGAACGGGAGCTTCGTGCCCTGGATGTGCATCCAACAAATCTCCATCAACTGCAAGATGCTATCCTATCAATATGGGCCAACATTTCTAAAGAATGCTTTCAGCACCTTGTTGAATCAATGCCACGTAGAATTAAGGCAGTTCTGAAGGCGAAAGGGGGTCAAACACAATATTAGTATGGTGTTCCTAATAATCCTTTAGGTGAGTGTAGCTACAGACCTTCAAACTTCGTGTGGCCTTCAGATTAGCTCAAGAACAGTGCGGAGAGAGCTTCATGGAATGTTTAATTGAAAGCTTTACATCACCAAGTGCAACGCAAAGCATTGGATGCAGTGGTGTAAAGTACGCTGCCACTGGACTGGACAGAATTATTAGGCACGTTGATTTTCTAATCATATTTTTTTTCCAGGCACATTTGACCAATTCCAAACCACATTAATCTTAATAACTACTATTAATTTTGTATTTAATCATTTATAAGTGGTTTATAAATGGTTAGAGAGTCAGACTTGTAACCCAAAGGTTGCGGGTTCGAGTCTCATATCTGACAGGAATTGTCAGTGGGGGGAGTGAATAACCAGCGCTCTCTTCCACCCTCAGTACCACGACTGAGGTGAGACCCTTGAGCAAGGCTCAACTGCTCCCTGGGTGCCGCAGCAATATGGCTGCCCACTTCTCTGGGTGTGTGTTTACGGTGTGTGTGTGTGTGTGTTCACTACTTTGTGTGCACTTGGATGGGTTAAATGCAGAGCACAAATTCCAAGTATGGGTCACCATACTTGGCCACACGTCACGTCACTTCACATAATTGTTTATGAATGCTGGAAATGAAAAACACCTTATATTCAGGCGTACATAATTATTAGGTATGTTTTCTTTTGCAGATAAAATGAGCCAAAGAGATTTAACTCAGACTGAAAAGTCAAAAATTATTAAATGCCCATGAGAAGGATGCAATGTTGATGCAATAATAGACATTGCAGTTAAGGCATGACCAAAGGACTGTGAAATGTTCATTGGGTCAGACAAAAACAGGTGGCGAAGAAAAGACATGTTAACTGCTAAAGAATTAAGAATTAAGGTGAAGAATTAAGTGTGAAACCACCAGGAACCCTTTAGTCTCCAGCGCCACCATTTTCCAGAACCGCAACCTACCTAAAGTCTCCAGAAGTACAAGGTGTCAGGTCCTCAGAGACTGAAGTTAGGTAAAGAATCCTAAAAAATGACCCTCACTTAATAAGAATCACAAGCTGAAGTGTTGTGAAATACATGAAGACTGTTTTTTATAGGCTTTATAGACAGATAGGCTGAGAGTGACGCTTGAAGGACCAGCACCATATCCCCTTGTACCACTGTTTGAAGAATTTGGCAGTAAGGTTTGGGAGTTCACTTTTTAGTCCATCTCTGCAAAAACGACTTCAGGATAGGAGATGGACTAAAAATGAACTCCCAAAACTTACTGCCAGATTCTGGAAGATGAATTCTTCAAACAGTGGTACAAGAGGATGTGGTGCTGGTCCTCCAAAAACTAAATTAATAGTAAAGATTAATGTGGTTTGGAATTGATAAAATGTGCCAGGACAAAAAATATGATCAGAAAATCAACATGCCTAATAATTCTGCAACGCAGTGTAGACGTGTTCTCTGCAGTGATGAATCACGCTTCTCTGTCTGGCATTCCAATGGACGAGTCTGGGTTTGGTGGTTGCCAGGAGAACGGTATTTGCCTGACTGCATTGTGCCAAGTGTAAAGTTTGGTGGAGGGGGGGATTATGGTGTGGGGTTGTTTTTCAGGGATTGGGCTTGGCCCTTTAGTTCCAGTGAAAGGAACTCTTAATGCTTCATCATACCAAGACATTTTGGAAAATTTCATGCTCCCAACTTTGTGGGAACAGTTTGGGGATGGCCCCTTCTTGTTCCAAAATGACTGCACACCAGTGTACAAAGCAAGGTCCATAAAGACATGGATGAGTGAGTTTGATGTGGAGGAACTTGACTGGCCTGCACAGAGTCCTGACCTCAACCCGATAGAACACCTTTGGGATGAATTAGAGCGGAGACTGCGAGCCAGGCCTTCTCGTCCAACATCAGTGCCTGACCTCACAAATGCACTTCTAGAAGAAAGGTAAAAATTCCCATAAACACACTCCTAAACCTTGTGGAAAGCCTTCCCAGAAGAGTTGAAGCTGTTATAGCTGCAAAGGGTGGGCCAACTCCACATTAAACCATTCAGATTAAGATTGGTATGTTATTAAAGTTCATGTGCATGTAAAGGCAGGCGTCCCAAAACTTTTGGCAATATAGTGTATGTATATGTGGTGGAACAGGATTGTAAAACAAAGTGCAGCCGAAATTATTCAAACATTTAGTGACATCAGAGATGTTTTCATCAGAATCATGTGAGAACGTAAGTAGAAACGTTGGATTATTTTAAGAATTTTAGATGGTTTCACACAAAATGATGAAAAATATTTTTAAAAAAGTTATCTGCAATATACAGTGTACATTAACTGATGTGGACTATTTTAATGGCTTTTTAAGATGTTTTAAAGTGATAGTTCACCCAAAAATGAAAATTAGCCCATTATTTACTCACCCTCAAGTCATCCTAGCTGTACAAGACATTCTTCTTTCAGAATACAATCAGTTATATTAAAAAATGTCCTGGCTAATCCAAGCTTTATAATGGCAGTGAATTGTTGCCTCGTTTATGAAGTCCATAGAAGTGCATCTATCCATCATATAACTGCTCCACACGGCTCCGGGGGATTAATAAAGGCCTTCTGAAGCGAAGTGGCACGTTTGTGTAAGAAAAATATCCATATTTAAAACTTTATAGACTGAAATAACTTCTGGCTAATGACTTGAGGGTGAGTAAATCATGGGCTAATTTTCATTTTTGGGTGTAACCCTTTAATTTCCCAACTAACCCTTTAATTTCCATAACTTAAAATAAGAAATAAAATTCTCTAATATTCCCAAGTTTTCCAGGACAGTTGAAACCCTGACTGTTAAAATGAACTCATTTCTGTTAGGTATGCGTGTGTGTGTAAATAAATAAATAGGTTATTTTTGCCCCAAGTAAACATGAAATGCAAAAAACTAATTTTCCCAATAAATCACCCACTCATGTTTCTTTAAACATTATGTTAGAAAGAAAAAACGACAATTAACACAGCCTTTACAGAGACAAATCACGCTATCATTCATTTTTCAACTGTGTCTCTTTATTATTTCCTATAACAGTAACAGTGAATGACAATAAATTACAACGGTCTCATGCTCATCTATACATTACTGTTGACATATCTCAGTGTACCATTCTCGTTATAATAAACCTGCTGGAAATAAAGACAAAAAGCAGCAAAATATAAAGTGCACGTCACAGGAGCTCTCCAGATCACCTTCTTAAACACTTGGCACACATCATAATCCAAACTAAACACACTATATACACCATACACATGTGAGGGACTAACCGGTTAGTAATGGATCACTCACATTGACAGTCTGATCTCGCAGATTAGATTTCAGATATGGACGGCAGAGGTGGAACAAATGAATGCTGAACTTGTAATTATATGCTTAGATTAACTGGTGTGCAGGTTTACATAAAGCTAGTTTTCCTATCCAATTAATAAATACTATTATTTTAATGAATATTAATATTAATTTATCCCATATTGCTACTAAACAAATGATTAGTAGTAAAACGGTACAGTTATGGAGGAAAAAATTTGAAGCGGCACCAGAATAATCGCTTTCATCAAGTCATTACTTTTTTCCTTTTTTTTGCATCCAGAGTTGTCTAGAAAATGGCCGTGTATTCAAAACAATAATAATAAAAAAAAAATTAAATTGTGTCAGCCAGATCAAGAATTTTGGAACAGGGTGCCAAAAATATAAATTATACATTTTATAAGTAATTCAGGATGAAACTGACAGGACTCAGCTTTCATTTTCACTGAATTCCTCCTTACAGCAATCTGCCACACACTAGCAAAGAATCAGATCTCAGACTCTGCAAACAACTCACACTGAGTGGAATGGAGACACTGCATTACGCTTGCATAACGTTACATATGTCAAACATAGTAGAGTTGTGACAAAGACCAAAGAGGAGAATTCCACTTTAAGTTCATCGGCATACATCACACTGTCAGACTAAATACAAGGCACGTGAGAGACCATTTACAATGGAAATCTCACTTTTTGCAACTTGCTGTGGCATGCTATATGGGAATCTATATAACACAATCTACAAAGAGATCAACCACTTTACACGACCCCTTACGTCAAGAATAAATTATTTACCCTGTATTAAATACAAAAGAAACAGCATGTACAAAAACAAAAGGAAGTGGCACGTCACTACTCTCAAAGGCAAAAAAAACAAAACAAAAAAACAACATGAAATGACCAATTATTTGGTATGCTCAAATAAATAATTGAAAGCATGGTTAAGTGTTAGATTATCTGCAATAGATATTAAAAGTGCAGCGGTGGGAAGATGAGCTGCTGTACACACTCATACAGTTGGATCTCTATCGACCCTGTTGAAGGTACTGCTGGGTAAACATGTTTAGTTCACTGTCCAGCCAGCCAGCTTTATTCCTGTAGAAGAAATCACATCAAATTAACAAACATCATGAATAATTGAAATTATTTTAATGGGCTTTAATTTTGCTAATTATTTCGGTTTAGTTGGAATGGTTCCTTTGATTGAAAGAAAGAAAGAAAAACCCTTTTAGGCCATTCGCATTTCAAGTTTGGAGTTTGTATAAAAAAATTAAAAATGTTTTTGAAAGAAGTCTGACTGATAAATGACTTATTATTCTTGCGCTTAAACAGTCAAATACATACCAAATTATGTCAAAATGCCCATATTGTAGAGGCACAGAATGGAATGGTAAAGCAACAGAGAACAGTGCTTGGCCCAACAGGGGAAAAGTGGCTAAAGACATTTGAGTGTCAAAATCTGCATTGAATGTATAAAAATATATATAGTAAAACAGTAATACTATGAAATAAAATTACTATTTTAAAGGGGTAGTGAACTGAGAAATCAAATCTTTTGACATATAAGAGGTCATCAAACTAAAAGAATATCCTGTACGTTTCAGAACTGAAAACTTCCTTGTAAGTCCAAAAACTCCTTTTATTGTAACCAAGTCCAGCGAACAATTATGGAATGTGCCTATCTATGATAGGTGAAAGACCGCCTCTGCAGAAGAAGATCAATGCCTACTTCATCATTGCAACTTTGGCCCCGCCCACTGGTGTGTTAGTGAGATGACGGGGAAGGAGAGAAGAGATACCGGATTGCTAGACTAAAAATAACATTACCTTCCAAAGGATCCTAATGTTAGGTGGTTATTTATTTTCAACTGTGTGAATGTCTTAGTTGAGCATTATTTATTTGTATTCGGTACATTCCACTGTGGATTCTTTGGCAAATCAGTCGCAGGCTTTGCAAACAGACTATCGACAGTAATGCCACAACACGCAAGTAACTGTTAATTCTAATGCCTGATCTGCGACCAGTAATTTCTGATATGAATCATGAACAGTCAGATGTTCTTTGTCTATATGTCAGTAAATCAAACCAGTGACTAAACGGTCAACTTTCGTTGTTTCTCTTAGTAGGATGAAAATAATCTGTTTAAACTGTAATTCAATTATATATAGAAAGCGATCAAAGAACACTCCCTTTGCAATCGCTGGAGCTGTCAATCAAACGGCACAAGTTTATCAGGTGACTAGACTCTCGTTATAATCGGGAATCTCTTATTTACATTGTGTTTGCACTGTTAGTTATGATGAAAGCATTCGTTAGTGTGCAGAAATCGAGTTGCAATGACGAGATCACTGCATTCATGTGCTCTGTGACTGGCTACAATGCTCATCACTGCAACCTTTCATTCTACAATCTAAATATAATGCTATAATCAACACTTTTCACGATTAGTTAAACTTTGAGAGCTGTAAGAGTAAAAACGTGCTAAAAGTTTTCGAGAGAATTCCACATTTAATACTTATTTCATATGCAAAGATGTCAGCCAATCACAGCAGTGGGCGTTTACACTGAAGTCTCACAACAGACATACCCCTTCAAACAGAGCGTTCAAATCAGAGGGCTGAAACCAGGGTAGGGAAAATGCCTTTTATTTCTAAATTATGATCATTTTTGATGTAAAAATCATACTAACATTATAAGTGCACCCCAGGAAATATTATAAAATAATGCAGTTCATGGGCCCTTTAAAATAACTTTTCTATTTCAATGCATTTTAAAATGTAATTTATTCCTATGATAGCAAAGCTGATTTTCAGCAGTCATTACTACAGATTTCAGGATTATTTGATGAGTGGAAAGTTAAAAACAGCACTTATTTGAGATTTTAAAAAGTATTATAAATGCATTATAAATGTCTGTACTATCACTTTTGATGAATTTAATAAAAGTATTAATTTTGTTAAAAAATTAAACTTTTGAACAGTAGTGTATAACATAAACTATGTCGACTGCTAAACAGCAAATGCGCAATCAAACATGTTACAGTTAATGAACGTCACAGACTCTCACCTGAGGAGTTTGGCTTTACTCTGCAGGGAGTCCAACTGTTCGATCTTGCTGTTCAAATCCCGGATTTCATCCTCCAGCTGCTGTCTGGTCACGTCCACCTGCTGACACAGCTGAGAGAAGGTGCTGGCCAGCTCCCTGTGTCAAACAAGATGTTGTTTATAAGAAAGTAGGCTGGATTCAACGTTTGAAAAACACATTTCTGTGAACACAACTACAGAAAGCAAATGTCTTAAAATATGTACTTCATAAATTGTTCATATATTTTCTCCACCAGAGGGCGGTAGTGAAGAGGTGTTCAGTCACTGAAATCTGTATTTATATGCCAGTGTTTATATAATGTCTGAAAATAACACAACAACATTTGAACTGACATCAAGGTTCAGATTAACGTAACTACACTCTGGATTATACTGGACTAAGAGGCTTTATATGATTCAAAAATCTATTTTACTGTCTTACATGATGTGATTTCTTTGTTTGATGGATATACACTACCATTCTGGGGTCAGTATTGTTTTCAGAAATTAATACTTTTATTCAGCATTATACAGGGTTCCCACTCTTTTTCAGCAATCATTTTCCAGGTTTTTTCCAGGACATTTTCAATTTTACTACAGCATCATGTAAACTGATCATCACTGATGATCCCCGTAAAAATTAATAGGCAATATTTCTCTTTCCATTAATCTGACAAGACGTAAATGGCCATGACTTAACTATAACATCTTTAATACGAGTTTCATTACACATTATGGCTAATTTTTCTCGTTACCAATGTCAAAACCATAGCAAAAATATTGGAACTATTTTAATCTTTTGTTTAACTATTTGAAAATAAAAATAATAGTCAATGAATAACAAAGAAACACATTACACGTAATTGAACAAGTGGCAGGTCTATTAGTCTGCATTTACAGAATGCACACATCTATTTTGACATCAGAATTTTTTTGTCATCAGAATCACTGTCAATCAACACAATTTTGGATTCAATCCCGCATTTAAATATGTTAGTCATTCCCGAAACTTTGCAGTGTATATACTTAGCAGCATGAAAAATAACTTTTTTTATTCAGATTGTGAATAGGTTATATACAGATAGCAAACAAAGAGCGTTCCCTTTATAATCACTGAAGCTAGTTTACAAAGTGCTGCACTCCTGTGAAAACTTCCATTATAAATCAATAAAGCTGGCAACACTGCACAATTTTGTTTGTTGGTTATAATTAGGGGTGTGCCATATCATACCGTCCGCGATAATACCGGTATAAATTTTTACATGAGAAAAAGTGTCATATCGCGATATCAATGATATAGCAACGCGATGACGCATGGCGCATTTACTTTCCCTAGCGCGCACAACTACACCTGTCTGAGAGTATACATGAAGAGCATGTCAGCCTCCGATGACGATTTAGTACCTAAAAAGGGAGCTACTTGGTTACAAGTATTTTTGACAACTCATATTTTTTTCTATACCATCATAAATATAGTTATCACAAATATTCTTGAAATATCGGGATATAATTTTGAGGCTATGTCGCCCACCCCTAGTTATAATAAAAGGGTTTTGAGTGGATTCTAACTTAAACACATCTGACTGGTCATTGCGTTAATGTGCTCAACATGGCGCTCAAATTTGAGTGGGAATGTTTGAAAGCAGTCGCCCATCAGTGGGTACTGACCTGGTACTTGGCCCTACCAGTACTGCAGAAATTCTTTACATTTCAGTATCTGATTCAACAATCAGAACTAAATAAATCAGGCTGTGTGACCACTGCAGGCTGCCGTGCCGACCATTTGCTTATACCGCATCAAGATTACTGAATTAAATGTTAAAAAGGTTAGTTAGCTGCTTACCAGTTGACATTAACTGTAAACATTTGAGCAGTTAATAACATTAGCTAACTGTTGCAAGCACTAATATGAGACTAAAAATCATAATTTAATGGAAAAATCCTATGAAAGTCATCAACTGTTTGGTTACCAACATTCTTCAAAATATCTTATTTTGTGTTCAACAGAATAAAGAAACTCATACAGGTTTGGAACAACTTGAGGGTGAGGAAATTATGACATTTTTGGGTGAACTATCCTTTTAAGTGTCTTGGGCCAATGATAAACTCCTTGTTCTCATCTAAAGTTAAACTAAATATTCACTAAATATTCAGCTATATTACTGATCTGCCTGCATTGACACTATATGAGAACTGAACTGAGCTGCATTACATCACTGTTTTCTCCAGAGTGGTTATACAGCCGAATCAAATTCTGAATTTCCCAGGACACTTTACATTTTCTAAAATTTTCCATGTGTTTTTCAGGACTAGAAAATTAGTCATCAATTTCCCATGTTTTTTAAGGTTTTCCAGGACGAGTGGGAACCCTGATTTCAGCAAGAATAATTCAACTTATCAAAAGTGACAGTAAAGACTTTAATTAAAAGCTGTTCTTTTGATATTTCTATTCATAAAGAATCCTAAAAAAATTTATTACATTGCTTTTACAAAAATAATAAGCAGCACAACCCCAAATTTTGAATGAAGGCATAATAATATCTGAATATTCAAGTTTTAGTTTTATTAAAAATAATTACCAAACGATGCTTGATGGCAACAAAACAAAATGAAAAACCTTGATTTGACCACTTCTGGCACATCATTTATGAAACTGATCATGTAGGATTTGACACGCTTTACTACAGCTAAGGTATATTCAGACTCAGACTTACTGCTGAACCTGATGGCTGCAGTTGGACCCCGTGTAGCTGACAATGAGCTGTAGTTTTTCGCTGGCGTAGTCCACAAACTGTCTTTTAAATGTTCTTTCTTTGGCCCTAGTGGTCCATGTGAGTCTCTCATACACGTACAGCAGTCCATAGAGACCCACAGACAGAGCAATGAGCCTCCAGCCAACTGCTTTCCAGATCTGAGATCACAGAGAAATATAAATCACACATCCCTTGAAGCAAATATTCCATAATGACAGATATAATGACAGAAGTTATTTGACAAGCAGATGACACAAGGGTGAGTAAATAATGACATGGCATTTTTTATGTTTTTGAAAGAAGTCCCTTATGCTCACCACAGCTGCATTTACTGGACCAAACATACAGTAAAAACACTAATATTGTGAATTATTACAATATAAAATAATTGTTTTCTATTTGAAAATATTTAAAAATGTAATTTATTCCTTTAATGAAAAGCTCATTACTCTAGTCTTCAGTTGCACATTAGCCTGACGTCGTCACACTCAGATTCTAGTCAGAATATGAGTGTGATACTGCTCCATTGGGCTGTGATTATGGGGCGTGTTTCGACCAAACCAGGAAAGAAAATGCCTCTGCACTCAATTGGATAGACCTACAACCAATCAGAGCAACGGAGCGACGCATAGTTGTCAACAGAACTCAACTGCACGCACGCTGGAAGAAGTAGAAGAAGAAGATGAGTGTGAACGATCTTTGCCGGTGTTGTAAAAAAAGAATTTAAGGATACACAGAGTACTTACCAACACGATCATCATTTTTGAGAGAAATAGTAAAGGTGAATGCATATACGAAGTTTTCCATTTAGGATTAGAACAAATTCAACCCAAGCTCTCTTTGGTGATGTGCATGATTACGTTACTGTTGATCCATCTGTCCATCATCGTATAAAGACAATTTGATTGGTCAGAACAGCTCTGGTTCGAGCATAGTTGCTCCACAACGGATCAAGTCCAGATCGAACTTACCGACCTCAAATGTTGTGGACTGGGCTAAATTCAGCAGGCATCCAGGCTAGTGTCACATGATCCTTCAGAAAACATTCTAATCATTCTAATCTGCTGACTTGCTGCTCAAGACATTATTTATTATCAATGTTAAAAAAACAGCTGCTTAACATTTTTTTGGAAAACAGTGTAAACAGCTCTTCTTTTGTTTTTTTTCAGGCATGTGATCAGCCAAAGACAAAAAAAGAAGGAAACCCCAAATATATTATTGACCCCAAACTTTTGAATGGCAGTGTATATATTGTAGGAACACGTGCATTTTAGTGTGTCAGAGATATTTGGTATGTTCTTACCACTCCTCCAACAACTATAATGCCCATTGATGTCCGAGAGGTGAGTGATGCCAATCCTGTCACCATAGAAACCATTAGCTCTTCCTGGGTCATGGATCCTTGAGGGAAAGGAGGCATACTGGTGCTGACCGGAGTGATGGCCAGGGGCCTGGGAACCTGCCAACACAGCACACATCCTTTATAAATTAGAACCCAACACAGGACGAGGACATAGGGCCCTATCATTTCTGTGATGTGGAAAACGCACAGAATTACGTCATAGTGTCCAGTCATAAAAATAGAATTTACAGTATAATGCAGATTTTAACTGAATTTTTTACGGAAAATGTTGGATGAATAAATCAAAGCTACGGCTGAACACTTAATCAATGTGATATGGACTAACGTCTGAAAATATTAAAGCATAAAAACACTGCTATTTAAATGTGAAGTCTGCATGTTCTGTGAGTCTCTGTGTGATTGCAGTTTCAAACACACTCAAGCACACTCGTAGTGTTTTCAATGTCTGTCATCTCACTATATGAGGACATAAACTTCATCTCCAATGCTGCTCTGGGAGTTCACTCCATAAGTATTTCACCATTTCAATTGATAAAAAACTATCATCATAATATATACAAACAGAAACTTCCAGAAAGGTCTTCAGGACAACCTGTCCTGTATTTCAATGTCGATGTATTTCTCAAAGTACCGTATATACCCGAATATAAGACGACCCTGAATATAAGACGACCCTCCCATTTTCCAGATTTATTTTTGGGAAAAAAGGTGCTCGCCACCTCCGAACAATACTGTGACTAAGTTTAAAGTTGGTGTCATACCTGTTTCGAACGTGTTGGTTTATTTGACCAACTTTTGAAGCTCTTTTCTCAAAATTATCTCTTGACATCTCCATGGCGGCACTTTACTGTTTATTTCATTCATAACACTGTCACTAATTACGTAGCCTATCGTGTTGGCACCCTCTACTGTTTTCCCCTGCTTTCTCCCTTTCCCCCGTGATTTTGTCTATATCGCGAATATAAGACTGACCCCCATTTTTCAGCCTATTTTTAGGACACAAACCTAGTCTTATATTCAGGTATATCACGGTAATAATAATTAAACTTCATTTTCTAAGAATATCACACAATTTTTCTTCCATATTTTATTTTAACAATAAACATCTGTTAATGTTTTATGACTTAATTTGATTATCACAGTTTCTGATAATAAATCTGCATAATTTCCAGAAAATATAACATTTTAACATTTCATTTCATACTATTGTATGATTTTAATGAAATTGTTAAAGTTTTATGAATTCAAATGATTAGACATATTTAAATTAAATTGACAATTAAAACTGAATTAAACTATTAAAACAAAGTCAAGAAAAATTTCAATGGAAAACAAAAGAATTTGGGAAGAATTAAATGGAATTTGGACTTCATAGGGCCCTAAAAATGTTCAACTTTTAATATATTGTTGTTAAATTATGTTTCATTATTTCAAGTAGACTATTAATTGACTAAATAACCATTAGAAATCCAGATTTGTCCATCGAAAGCATCCTTGGGGCGCTATGAAAATTACAAAAGCAAGGACCATCCAAAATTAACATGTGCTACCTGGTCATTGTAGCCCATGAGGGCACGCCGTGTGTTTTTGGGACCCAGGAAGCGGTTGACCAACATGGTCCATCCCAGGGAGAAGTGAAAGCTGATGTCTTCCTGGAAGTCACTGCAGAGTTTGTCACAGTTGAGGTCGTAGCTGAGGGCGAAGCACTGTCTGGGGACAATCATATCCACCTGCTCTCGAATGCCGATGGGCAGCAGGGGCTTTAGACCCTCTGCAATGATCACAAGTCTCTCGTTAACCTGCTGCAGTAACTGGTATGAGCAGTTTGAAAGCTCACCAAATGAGAGAGTTACTGACCTATCATTTCAGTCTGTGTGGTTTGCAGCGCTACAGTTATTGCACTGGAGCATCTCTCAGACATGTTCCTGCCAAGACCGTCCTCTATGTGCCTGTGGAGCTCCTAATCATTCCAGCAAAACATGACAAAAAAAGATAAATTGTTACCATGTTTAATTGGAGCTACTAAAGATAACACATTAACTACATCATAAATACATTTAAAAAATCCTGAGATAAATCACTATTAACTGCTTTTATTTGCATACAGCCCTAGGTAAAACTGAAAGTTAACAAGGACGTGTTCTTGTCCCATAGATAAGCTCAAATTACATTTTTGGGTAGCTGGGGAATTTCCATGCAGAGAGTTGACACTAAACATTAATCAACAGTGGATAAAGGAGTGTACAAATAAAGACATGGGTGGACCATTGGAGGAAGTCCAATTCAAGTCCAACTTACGTTCTTGTATACTTTGAGCACCACTTGTGAAGGATGAAAGTCCATGTGGAAGTCATCCACTAGTACAGCCAGTCTCCGGATCTCCTCTGCCATAGCATTAGATACCTACACATCCAGATGAGTAGGTTAAAAGGTGGAAACAACCTTGCGAATGCCAGTTTTATAATGCTAGAAACTTAAAGCTGCAGTCCGTAGTTTTTCCCCTAGATCCGGAGCCAGTCTCCGGATCTCCACTGCCATAGCATTAGATACCTACACATCTAGATGAGTAGGTTAAAAGGTGGAAACAACCTTGCGAATGCCAGTTTTATAATGCTAGAAACTTAAAGCTGCAGTCTGTAGTTTTTCCCCTTTGTTGCCATCTCTATTCGAAATCTGCAACTGCAGTTATTCGCAGAATTATCAACTTTACGTGAATTCAGCACGGCACAGCACATATGAATCCAATGTTTTGACTGTGCGGCTGTCACTATATACTGTCATTCGGAAACACTGATTCTACTTTTTGAAAGTATGACCAACATAAGAATGTCATCTGAACAAGTAGCTAACATCCACTTTTGTTCTGACCAACTAAAGGGGAAAAAGCATTGCAATAAATCGCTTAAATAATCGATTAAATCTAACGATCGCTTATTATATCACGTCAAACCATGCAAATTATACTTATATGTTTTCAAACTGTTAATGTTAACATCAGCATTGCATGACTATATTTAATGTGTATTTGGACTACCTGTAGTTCAGTTTCCATTTCTGTGCAGTCTAATTTCTAATAGCCATACCTACAAATTAATATGGAGTAGAGGTGAATTGCTCCCTCATAGCCAGCACAAAATAACTGATATTTACCATAATGCAGATAGCAAAATGTCACACCACCTTTCAAAAGCCCTTTTTATCCTCGTTTTCGCATGGGCCTGGATGAAATCTCTTTTTTTCTGTAGCCACTCCGAAGTCTGAAGTTTTTGGCATTTTACAACAGGTGAATCTCCAGTTGTTACTGGTGATTGTTGTTTGAGCCTTTCTGGATCCGCCATCAAATTGATAAGTTTAATTAATAAATAATCAAGTGCTGTGAGAAAAGGCTATAAATCTCCACCTTCAACATCCTCACATGCAATATAGCCTACTAGCCGGGACACCTTCTTTATGTGTACAGATGCTACGTAATGATGCAAAGATATGCTTGAATTTCCCTCGGAAATCCATCATACCGCTGGAATTAAAAACATTATTACAAGCTTACCGTTGTAAATCGAGCTAAGGTAAGCAGATAGTTTTGAACACTGGCTGGTTATGTACTTGCTCAAATTTATTTTGGATAATTTTTAACCCAAAAAAACTGCAGCTTTAAATTGTAAACAAAAATAAATTTCTATGAACAACTATACTTTAATATAGTACAATTATCGCACTACCCCATCATTATAGCACAGGGGTCGGGAACCTTTTTTGACAAAAGAGCCATTTTTTCTTTTTGGTTAACGCATTTTTCCAAAAGACCCAGGTGTGGCTCGCGAGGTTCCCGACCACTGTTATAGCATATTAGACTTTTTTGGCACTTTTTTGGCACTTTCTTTTTTGGCACATAAACCTCACGCACTTGATTATTTATTAATTAAACTTATGTGCCAAAAAGAAAGTCTGACATTACATAGGTTTACATTTCAGCCAAACTAAAACAAATATTTATTTTAAAAATGTCATGGAACCAATTTAGTCCTAGAGACTTAGTCCTTAGATTTTTGAAATCAGATTTTTGCAAAAAGTCAGACTAAAGTCCAAAGTACACCTAATTTTTTTATGAACACTGTGTGAACACTATGTGAACACTAAAAAAATAATGTACAGTGCCCTTCATGTAAATTTCATCATCAGCATAGTAAGTGCATACTGTACACACACAGCTCAATCTTTCTAACTTTGAATACTGTTTGCTCAGCTCTGAAAGGCAAAACAGACACATTAGACTTCAGCTACTTACTTACTTACTACTGCTTACTAACATTTCTGCAAAAGAGTTGTCATAAATGGCGCATCACCTGTTTCTCGACCTCCTCTGTGATCTTTTTGATTTTGCTCTTGCAGTCCAAAGTGAGCAGATCCAGCTGTTTATCGATGAACTCCAGCCTGTCCTCCCTCTCCTCCTTCATCTCTAAACAATGAATCCTGAACAAAACACAAAAATCATTATACTAAATATTAATTTAAGTCTATGCACAGTCAACTACCATTCAAATATAACAAACCAAATTCTTTTTTAATAATACTGATCTAAGATTGTTAGCTTAATATAATTCCTGATCACTGTGCCCTTCCTTACCAGGTGTGATGCAAGGAAATAAGCAACACTACTTTTTTTCATCCCTGTACAGACTGAAAACGTAACAGATTAAATATTCTATATACTTTTTTAAATTGACAATAAAAAAAAAAAAAATAAATAAAAAAAAAAAAAATAATATATATAATTTCTTTATTAAATTGTCAATAAATAAATAAATAAATAAATAAATAAATAAATTATATATATATATATATATATATATATATATATATATATATATATATATATATATTTAATCATGCAATTTGTTACTTCACTTCATTCATTTAACTAAATGGTTTCAAATACAGCTGGGTGATCAAATATATTGATATTAAAAAATATAAATTTTTTCTATTAGAGGACCATTTCAGCCATTGTTGTTAATAGTCTAAATAATAATAATAATAGTTAAAATAATTATATATTTCCACTAGGGGTAGCACAGTACATGAAAAAACATCCGACCCGTTCGGTTCGCTTGTCTCGGTTCGGAGCGTGTAGCCTCGTGCCCGTATGTTACCTCAGACAGTGGGTGTCCTTTTCGCACAAAATAAGAGGTGTGTGTGGACATACAGTAAAAGTGGAGTGCTACAGGTCACGTCACGTGTAGAAATGGCAAGTGGGAGAGATAAGGAAGGCTGCCGTATAACGTGTCGTATAACACCGGCTTCACACAGCACGCGCGAGCAGTGCATTGGCAGGGCAGAAGCAGTGCATATGGAGAGCGGGAGCCATGCGCGCCCGTTGTGCAATCACACTGGCAGCGTTTGTCTCGCGGAGCTGAACCGCGGCTCGTGTATTGCAAATACAGACGAATATTGTCCATTCTGTCACATTTTCCAGTGTTCTCCTCCGACCCCTGTCTGTCTCGTTTGATTTATGATGGGCAGCATATATCTGCTGCAAATACGACCATGTTCCTCTCTGTCCCAAACACACATGCATAAAACATGTTGTATATAAGTAGTTCACATGATAAATGTAACAGAGTTAAGATATGCTTCTAGTTTTAATAATTTAAACAGGCCTTTAAAGTTTGGGCAAAAAGTTACTCATGCTGAATTAAAGCCACAGTGCATTGTTCTGATCAATAATGACATGATTAACATGAAAAATGTTACGCCAATGTGTTGGACTCGTAGACAGTGTAAGCAGGAGACAGCCAGTTAGGAAACAACTTCTACATGATATAACAATTTTTTTAATACTGTATCTTAAATTGTGGATATTTAAGCTATATATATATTTAAGCTATATATATATATATATATATATATATATATATATATATATATATATATATATATATATATATATATATGATATGATGAGTGAATTTCTGGATTGTTAATGATTAAAAGAAAAAACAACAAGAACCGTACAGAACCGAAAACAGTGACCCTAAAACCGTGATATGAACTGTGGGTTTTGTGAACCGTACCACCCCTAATTTCCACATTGTTTCAGCACAAATGAACAAGAGAAAGAAGGGTTTATGATGATATACATTACCAGTTGTTTTTTTATTATTATAAATTAATACTTCATTTAATCAAAAATGACAATTATAATTGTTTCCACATGTCATTAAGCAGCACAAGCATTTTCATCTGTAATAATAAATAGAACCAAATCAACATTTTAGAATGATTTCAGAAAGATCATGTGACACTGAAGACTGGAGTAATGTCTGCTGAAAATTGAGGATTTATAATATATATATATATATATATATATATATATATATATATATATATATATATATATATATATATATATATATATATATATATATATATATATATATATAGCTATATAAAATTATTAGTATTTGACTGTATTTTCATCAAACAAATGCAGCCTTGGTGAACATAAGTATCTTTCCACAACATAATAAATCTTACCTATCCAAAACTTTTGAACAGTAGTGTTTTTAATGAAAATTATTTGTATGCACAAATATATCAATATATGTGATCCTGGACCACAAAACCAGTCATAAGTCGCACACGGGTATATTTGTGGCAATAGCCAACAATACATTGTTTAGGTAAAAATTATAGATTTTTCTTTGATGTCAAAAATCATTAGGATATTAAATAAAGATCATGTTCCATGAAGATATTTTGTAAATTTCCTACCGTAAGTATATCAAAAAATTATTAATATTAGTAATATGCATTGCTAAGGACTTCATTTGGACAACTTTAAAGGCAATTTTCTCAATATTTTTTTTTTTTGGCACCCTCAGAGTCCAGATTTTCAAATAGTTGTATCTCAGTAATATTGTCCTATACTAACAAACCATACATCAATGGAAAGCTTATTTATTCAGCTTTCAGATAATGTATATGAATGGTTTCGTGGTCCAGGGTCACATATAGGGTTGGGTACCGTTCTCATTTTAACCGGCACTTGAAATTCGGTACCAGTACTCAACGGTATCTTTTTTCGGTACTTTAGGATGATTTCCCACAAATTCTGTGTTGAGTATTTTCTGGTAATAAAATGAAGCCATAAAACATTCATTTCATTTATCTTTTAATTTAATTAAACAAACTTTTTTGTCAAACAAAGCTGCACAACTGAGCTTTATACTGTTCAAATTAAAACATGGAAGAAAAAGTGTGATTTATTACTTAAAAAAATAAAGTTTTGTTAATTTATTATTATTACATTAGTGTTAGTATTATTATTACTACATTGAGACGTATCTAAATTCTACTGTACAACAGTAATTTATTTGTCAAGTTAAACCAAACTTTTATTTTGACGGGTTGCTGTGAAGACCTTTGAGTTTCTTTGTGTTTATGATATGACGGTAGTTTTTCTCAAATTAAATGGTAAAATGCTCATAAAGTGACTCTCAGTGGTTCTGGAGATGATGTTCATGCATTCATCTCCTCATATGAGATGGCAGAGATGGAAACACACGACCGTCATAGCGATTCAGTATGTGTGTGTGGTAAATTAAACCACGCCATTCATTCACAGAGACACACAGGACACGCAAGATTCGTATTTAAATAGTCTTTTTGCAGTTTAATATTCACAGACACTAGTCTATATCACCGGATGCGTTCTCAGGTACTGAACTTGGATACCGATTGATTTAATGTGAATCGGTACGCAGCAGTACTGACATAATTCGGTCGGTGCCCCAACCCTTTATGAAATTAAAATACTAAGTAAAAAGTTCATAAAAAGAACTGCAAAATTACAATTTTGATTACATTAATACTGCCAGATAAAAATCTTAACAAGTTGTGGATATTTCAAAATCTGACTCGACTATTTCTATCATTTCCTCAGACTGTAACAGCACAATCTGGAACTAAACTAACTTAAATGTCACCAGTGGATCAGTGTTTAGTGTGTTGGATTACTGCTAAGAAAAGCAGGTGCCTTTGCACTCACCTCTGCTCCTGAGCTGCAATGTGCACAGAGTCCATGATCAGACGCAGAGCTTCAGAAATCTGCTTGGCTCTCATTGTGTGCTGCTCAAACTTAGTCTTCACTGCTGACTGGGAGATGCACTCCTGTAAGCATACACGTATGTGACCGTCAGACAAACACACAGACACATTTAAACCAATCACACTCCAAAACCCAACAACACTTACCTCAAAACGTCTTTCAAAGTTCTGAAACTCAAACATTCTTGCTTGAAAACCTTCAGCCAGAGCACCACCTGAAAATCCAACGAGAACTGCTTTAGGAGTCATATCATGGAAAAGAGGATTTTTTTGCTCTTTCAAAATAAAGAGTTTGATGCTTAAATGTGGATATACATTAAAGTTTACAACGTTCACATGATCACATGGAAGAATATTTGACAACAATGGTAATGCAAAACCTTCGGTGTTCAATGATGAAAAACTAATAATTATTAACTATATCAAATGAAACATTAAAAAAAAATGGGGCTGCACAACTAAACAAAATTATGTGCATGGTCCAAAAGGGTTGTGCATAGTCTCTTAATGAGTCATGGGTGTGTTTTAACATGCAATAAACCAATCAGAGTCTAATCTCCTATTCCCTTTAAAAGCCAGTTGTGCTTGCACCATGGAGGATTCGCTATTTACATGGTGGAATTTGTAAGCGGAAAGACTAAAAGGATTCCTCTCTGGAAAAAGCATTTATTTTTTATATTTACATTTTTTTTGTGTGCTGTTGTGTGTCCCTGTGTGTGTAATAAGCAGTGTACATGTGTTGTGCACCCGCTGATAGGCGCATATTACTGAAGCGCCCTTTAATACAAAAAATACGGCACTATTGACTTTAGACTAGGTTTTTGTTGGTCAATGGGGCAGTCGTTTTCAGTTCCTAAAAATAACGTGCCAACAATGCGCCTGAAAACACCTTGTTTTCAGACCAGCACGCTTATGGGAGCACAGATGGACAAGAGTGCATTTGCTATTGAAACAATGTGGCGCTGGATGTAAAAATGACTGCGTCGGGCTGATACTTGCAAAAAACAGTTGTGTCGCACCTGGCGTTGCATTGCGCTGGGTGTATGATAGGGCCTAAAGTGTTCCTGACATAAATATTAGTATTATAACTATTAAAGTGTAAAATAAAAATTTTATTATAATATTATTTATTGAGTTAAAACTAATAATTATAACTATTATTTCATTGTACCGGATTCCTTAAAGACACCAGTGACTAAAAACTAATCTACAAAGTGAAATATTTATCATATCGCAGTTCAAATCTCAACATATGACAAAATAATCATAATACTGTATAATGTTTTGTTGTGCAGACCTATATATAAAGAATCCAACAATCCAAATTAAAAATTGACAAAAATACTTTATATTGTAAATATTTGATGTCTAAAGTGTTTGGGAACCCCTGCTGTAACAAATCTACCTGCTTCAGGCATTCCTTGGGCTTTCTGGACACGTGCCTGAAGAACTTCTTTAGCAGAGACAAAGAAGATCCGATCACTGGCCTGAGTGCGATCCACCACCCGCAGCTCATCCACTAAAAAACTAGTGCAGCGGTCCATGTGCTGCCGTTTCACCTGACAAACACACGTTTCATTATAAGAGTGCAAAAACACCATGTATCATTCATCTTGGTTTTAAAAAAGGTCCAATTTGGTTGCTTGATTTAATGTGTAAAACAGACACAAAAAACTTCACCTTGTCCCTCATTCTGTAAAAATTTAAAATCATGCTTACACCATTAGGTTTAACTATCAGGGATATAACTGTTTAAAAACGCATCTCAGTGTTAACAGACTCAGAGAATGTGTCATGTAAGTGTAGCGTATGGACGGTGCTCATAAATGATCAATGGACCAATACTTTGATTATTTATAATGACTCAAACAAGACCGGCACCGTGAACTACAGACTGACAGGTTAACGGTGCTAAAAGGACACAAACCATGCCTCGTGCAGCTCACCGTCATAAACAGCCCCTCACATACCTCACACATACCAAAGGACATCCGAACAGATTATATGACTTTTAACTTAGTTATTTTTCATTTTAGGTGTGCTGTTCCCTGTATGTATGCATGCTTTTTGTTATAACCATTTTAGATGTGTTTGATAGGTTAGAAACTTATAGCCAGTGAATGCGTAAGGAAGAATGACGTCAATCCTCGCCGTTCCTTTAACTCTTAAGTTAAACTCCCCATGCTTGGTCTCGAAATCTTTGTCTCGCAATTTGTAGGCCGGCTAGGTGAGTTGTGTGGTACTATGATGCATCAGACTCTTTCTTTCATGCCAAAACTCCAAAGTCTGCGTGCACTAAAACCCCAAGTCTGCTTATCTAAGAGAGCCATAAAACATGTTAATGAGGCGAGACCCAAGACAAAGGGAGATTTCCCGCTTCTGAGTTCCTTCGCTCTGATTGGCTGTTCCGACAAAAGAGGCGTGCCCCGCCACGGCCCTTTAAGACGGGCCACAGACGCTTCTCCTGCCTCTTGTCTTCTCTCTTCGTTTTGCTTCCTGTTGCCAGCCCTCTTCCTCTTTTGGCTTTCCTCCTCTTCTTCGCCATCTTCCAACGGATCTCGTCACACAAAGGAACCAAAGTTGAACTTCCCGCGGACTCCAAGGAAACACCCTGCAAGACTGAAACACGGACCGGATCGCGGAATTCCCCTAAACACACGAACTCACGACCAAGGAAACATATGCAAGTATCCCTTAAGCTGTCGTTATAAAGTCTTGAGCTTATACCAATAAGTTGGACCGATTTCTTGCTTGTACTCAATAGGTTGTGTCGATAGTATCACCGTTGCCTTCTCTCTCTCTCTCTCTCTCTCTCTCTCTCTCTCTCTCTCTCTCTCCTCTCTCTCCTTCCTTCTTTCAGTTAATTTGTGTATGTTTGTTTATTGTTTGTTGATTTATTAAAATATATATATATATATATATATATATATATATATATATATATATATATATATATATATATATATATATATATATATATATATATACACACGTGATTGCGCTTGAGTTGCTCATACATAGGTCACTTTTACGGTGAACCGACCCTGTTACAAATTAAAAGAAAGATACTTCTCGTGGCCAGAGAGGTGTTTAAGAGTTATTAAAAGGGAGATATTTGGTGGACAATTATCCGTCCTTTGAACTCAATTCTAGAATCAAAGAAATTTCTAAAAGTTGAATCAAGCCCTAGATATTAATAATTGTTTTAATCCGTTTTAATCAATTGTTAATATCAAAATTCCCCTCTGTGCCAATTTATACATATTTGATCGTAACACGATTAAACGTATGCATAAATCCCGCACCATTTCCCCTGGGGCTAGATATTCGCTACATAAGTCATACCTCTTCCATGTACTCGGGCTCGCTGGCTGAGGCGTCCCAGCGGTTGTTCAGGATGAAAATATTGGGACTGGACAGGCGCTCGTTCACTTTGTGAAAGAATGATTTTTCCTTTAAGAGGGCAGAGGGAAGCCATATTTTAATAAGATGACACCAGTGAGTGCACTTTAAAGGGACTTCACAACTGGAGAAAAATAGAATTTTAATTAAAATTCATAGAATTATCCCATGATTTACTCACCCTCAAGCCATCCTAAGTGCATATGACATTCTTCTTTCAGAATACAATCAGAGTTATATTAATACATGTCCTGGCTCTTCAAAGCTTTATAATGGCAGTGAATGGCTGTTTCTGTTTTGAAGTCCATAAAAGTGCATACATCCATTATAAAAGATTTCCACACAGCTCCGGAGGGTTAATAAAGGCCTTCTGAAGCTAATCGATGGGTTTGTGTAAGAAAAATATCCATATTTAAAACTTTATAAAGTAAAATATCTAGTTTCCGTCAGACCTCCTTCCGTATTCAACTTACACAAAAAGTGTAACTCCTCTCACAGTTCAAAACACAGTATTTTTCTTACACAAACCCAACGATTTGCTTCAGAAGGCCTTTATTAACCCCCCGGAGCCGTGCTGATTACTTTTATAATGGGTGGATGCACTTTTTGGGCTTTAAATTCTGGGCTTCCATTCACTGCCATTATAAAGCTTGGAAGAGCCAGGATATTTTTTATATAACTCTGATTGTATTTTGAAAGAGGAATGTCATATACACCTAGGATGGCTTGAGAGTGAGTAAATCATGGGCTAATTTTTAATTTTTGGGTGAACCATCATGAAACATGAAATCAGTGCAAATACCATGGTACTTTATCTGTGTCAATAATGAAATATATATAAAATATTGTTTAAAGCCTCCGGTCCCACATTTAATGAGCCTTTGTCACAAACTGAAGTTCTTATTAAACTCACTGTTTGCATTAAAGTCGACTCTGAATTGGCCACCAGCACAAAAACGTCAGCATCAAGGCAGAATTTATCAATCCAGCTGTCCAACTCCGTTGTGACATCAATGCCAGGGCTTGAAAAGGAAGATGTGATAAGTTTCAGACTGACAGATATTAGTAATGTGACTTCTTATGCACTAAATTGGTTATAATGCAGTAGGCTTATGATGCCACTGCATTGGTATCTTTAAACATCATACTAATATTAAAAACAGGATCCAGCAAAGCAAATATATAATACATAAAAAAATACATGCAAACAAAGTGTGCAGAAAATTATAAGTAATATATTGGATGCAATGTTCAAGGACAACATTTCTGATGATTAGCTTCACAGCTAAACAACACTCCTGTCCAGTTTACCTGTCCACAAGTACCAGGTCATCCCGTAGCAATGCACACTTTGCTTTAGGCCACATGACACAAACAAGACTCCCAGCATCCAAATCCTCATCCTGATGTAATGCATGGGCCAACTGGTTCACCGTCTGTCAACACACACGCGCACACACACACACACACACACACACACACACACACACACACACATACATTAGCATTACCACATAGTTTTAATCTGACCGTTTAAAAATGAACTGAAATCCAGAAGTCTTGTCAAGGAAAACATTTTACCCACTCTTTTCAAATATACATGACTTACAGACTTACAGAAGTCACAAGCACAGAGGTTAGTCAATCAAAATAGAGATCTCTAGATATAAAGCTACTAGGGATGGGCCAGAATGGTCGTGTTTGTGACCAACACCCAAATAGTTGGTTAGTAGGGATGAATAGTTTAATAATTTTAGCACAGATGGTTTTAGAGGTGCAGTAAGCGATTTCTGAAAAACACTGTTGAAAATGGATCGGACTGAGCGCATACACCCATGATGGGGGAGGAGAGAGTGAACAAGAGGGAGATTTGAAGAAAGACTGGAAAGAGAGAAGGCCGAGAGACATTACAAAAGAGAAAAGGTCAGAGGAATATCCCTGAATATAGGGTTATGATCAGGCAAGAGCTTTAGGACCCGTGTTAATATTAGAGACCTAAGCAGGAAGGCCTGAAAACGGATACTGAGGTTGCGTAGTTTCTGCTCCACACATGAGTAACATTGGTTTTGCTATGTTTCACAGAACCAAGATATGCTAACAAGACATAACAAGACATAACATAAGACTTTTGAGTGTCATTGTTTATCTGGACCTTGTGGCCTATAGGCGACTAATAGGGTTGGGAACCGATAACGATGGGTTCTGGATAAGATCCGGTTCTGTTTTTTTTTTTTTTTTTTTTTTTTTTTTTTTTTAATACTGTTTGAAATTCATAACTGGCAAAACGCTAGGAGCATATCCTAGTGGTAAGAGCCGTGTGATTTCCATGAAAAAAAATGGATGGAATCGAGAGATCCAAACCACAAAAAAACTGCCATTTAAATATGAAGTCTGTATGTTTGTGGTGCCTGTGAATGAGCAGTGTAGTTTCATCTGCCTCACATACTCATGCTCGTGTGATGCTATAGCGGTGTTTCAGCGTCTGCCACCAATAAAGGTGCCGTATTGTTTATCTACATGCTTGTTTATCTACAGGCATGCTAAACATGGTTCTGTGTTTGATTTGGCTACTATAGTAAAGCCAATGTTTAGTGTTCGTTTTGGGTTAATAGTTCTTGCGACAGATATTTGGCTATAATCGTTGTAAAAATACAGAAGTAAGTGTCATTCAGTAGCGATCACTGTAGATCCGCAGTCTTTACTCAAAAAAATTCCTTTGAGGACTGTAGTAGGCTATAATTTGTTAGAACAATTATATGAAATTCTGGGTCCGATTTGGGCTCAAATTGGTATGGTTTTATTGACGCCATTGTTTCTAATACTACCAAAGCACAGACTACCAGTAAAGGAAAGGGGCGTGACATTTCCGAAAAACGTGCACTAGGCGGTTAGCGAATCACAGCTCACTGGGCCAGCTAACCAATCTGAGCCCATCGCGTATTTTTGAGGGACCGGCTTCATACAACCCGGAAACCATCAGACCGTTTTTACAAGGAGGGACAGAGCAGTGTAGAACAAAGGTAAAATATATGAAAAATAATGAAATTTTTTAAAAACGAAGCATGAATACATGTTAAAGTGCACCCCACAAACACAATCAAGCCTTCGAAAGAATGTGTTTTACAATCCTTTAAAGCATAATCAACACATTTATTTCTGAGGTGTTGTGGAGAGTATTTTCTAGAGTCTGTTGCCGATTCTTTATTATTGTGATATATTTTTGTTTTGTTTTGTATTTTACTGCATTATATTTAGACTATTTCTTATTCTTTTCATGTAATAGAGATCAAACGGCTGGTCAGTTCTGTAATAATCAGTGGAAGTTACTTCACTTCCTGTCAGTGTTTTTCCGTGTTGAACACCTTGTTGCAAACCTGCTGATTCCGGTTTGCAAGTAAATAGAGAAGGGGGAAAAACTCCAGGGTAATAAAACAAACAAATCCAACAAAGCTTCATCCAGCAATAAAAGATAAACTAAAGCTTATCATAGGTCTTAGCATTGGGCGACACATGGTTAGAGGCAACCATGATCATCAAAACTAGGCCTATTAAAACTCTGGGTTGCTGACAAATTTTACATATCGGTAGGTGTGAGATTATCAACCTAAAAAGCTGGACAGCCAAACATCTGTGGTTACAAATAGAGTTGCGCCAATAGACGATTATATTGTGTATAGACGATAGTCAAGAGATGCCACTGATGCCTTTGATGATATTAAGAGAATAACTGGCTGGTTTCACCATTAATGTACTCATTTATTATTATTATTACTACTATTATTATTAGGTTAGTATTATCATCAAATTAATATTAGGGCCTACAATTAATTTGCCCCTGCATAATTTCATAACGACATCACCACGTAATCGACCAATAAATTAAGAGAGTTGGAATACACTATTTTAAGGTGACATAGTTACAGTGTACTTACTCAAATAAGTACTGTATTAATTAACTACATGTAGCCTACTTACTCTAGAGTTACGGTTAGGTTTAGTGTTAGCTACTTGTAATTAGAGCCCGACCGATTTATATGAGCCTGTCGCAGATATATCGGCATTGATTATATGCCGCTGATATGCCACCGATATGAACGCGCGCATATCACAGTGCACAAATATTCACACAAAATTATGTCAAAATGCCGGTCTTGTCGAGTATCATCGTAAACATAGTCGGTTACGTTTTAAGTGAACATAAACATGAAATTTTATGGCCCACAGAATATCTTGTATGAATATCTGAACATGCAAAAGATCATATCAAAAGAAAGAACAGACCCTGTTTTATTCCAGCTTCATGCATTCTTTTTTTAATCAACACTTGAATGTGAGGAAGTTTCATGAAAAAAGCAACATTTTGAGAATAAAGCGGAGAAAATCGCGAATAACTTGCCTACAGATGGGATTCAGAACAATGACCAAACACAGATGGAGTAGATCGAGATCATCAACACCCCAAAGCCTCCTATAGCTCGTCCTGGGTCGACGTTTCATTCAGCAACATTAGGCATTTTGATTTATATGCTGTTTAATGCTGATGATCACGTTATTTTACATATGAATCTGATTATAAGAGATCGATCATTCTTCTTCGCCTGTGTTTTGATTAGTTTCTGTACTAGGGATCGACCGATATGGATTTTTTTTTCATCAGCCTTAGCCGATGACCGATACCGGCTGCAGATTTTCTTGAGCCGATATTTGGAGCCGATACTGCTTTTGCTCCCTCAATTTACATCATAAAAATGACACAATGATCATGATGATAACAAATGAAACAAAAAAGGAACATTTATTGTTATATTATTATATATTTTCATATATAAATGTTGATCAATTGCCATTACAATTATCTCACAAATATTTCCTAACGCAATATTTTTAACAATGGGCTGATGCCGATACACGTAAAAAAAAAAAAAACGGAAATATCAGCCCGATATCAGTCGATCACTATTCTGTACTCGTGCAGGAGATGTGTAATAGCGCCCCCTACCATATAAGTGAAAACAGAAAAATCTCGTAAATGGCAGGGAAGCGTTCTCTCATAAAAGACGAGGTAACAAAAGACAAAAAAAAAAAAAAAAAAACACACGGCTCTTGACTCAATAACTTTAATAAGGGTTAATCTATATTTATACAGTGAAGATTATGAAGTGATATTTGACATTTGTTTACTATTTCTGTACTTGAAAATCTAGTTTAGACCTTAACTTGAAACTTGAACTTGAACTGTTTATTTCATTTAAATGTTTGTTCTGTTGTATTTATGTACAATGTATACGGTACAGTACCAGTCAAAAGTTTGGAAAGGGTGTCCAGACTTTTGACTGGTACTGTACTATAAAATACACAAAAAGAATTTCGGCCGATATATCGGTGTCTGACTTTTTTTACACCATAATATCAGTATCAGCCCCCAAAAACCAATATCTGTCGGGCTCTACTTGTAATTATGCATAGTACTTATTACTTAGTACATATAGTATTAGTAACGGGCAACTACATTACCTTCAAATAAAGTGTTACCAATAGTTGATATACTGTTATCAGCATATGTTGAGGTAGATTCAGCGCTCGTCATTTCTGAGAGAGCTCAGAACTAATGCAGCGACAGATGCCAAAAGCTCAGTCAGTTTTTGCTTTTACTTTCTATAGTGAATAATTGACCTTGGTGTGAGACTCTTTCACCAGCACAACTCCCATGCAAAGTTTGAAAATTACCTGTGTGATATCCATGGGCTCACATTTTGGGTGAAATACTTCCTATGCAACGTGACATTTTTCTTTAAATAACCAACTCCAATCTCTACTCATGAAATGATAGACAATTCTCATTTCCTATGAACTAAGTAATTAATTAATTAATTAAATAAGTAAATAAACAAGTAAATTAATGATCAAATAAGTACACTTTTGCACCCCCCCACCCGATAATATTGTGTATCGCCTATCTCACAGGCTGAATATGGAGCAAATCGCCCAAAACTAGTTTCAAGCATACACCACAGAGTAAAGGATCTCGGGTAATAAACCTACAAGACTCGGGGAACTGTATGACCTTTGGCCCACTCTTGGAATGGAGTGCATGTGTTTATGTCATTATCATTGTGTGTACATGCAGTCAGCCAGGACAGAAATGGCCTCTTTCAGACACTGCGAAAAGCATCAAGTGTACACACACACGCACTCAAAAACATCTATCATCCAAATGCTCTGTTCACATTGTCTGTAGGCTAATTAGGCTAAATTTAACTAATGACCATTGTTCTGTATGAATATAAGTCATCATAACCAAGTTAGGACTGTAGACAAATCCCAGATGTCACAAAAGGACACCATGCAATCAGTGAAACGTGTTAAGGGGCGGTCACACTGCACTTTTCGTTCCATTGACTTCCATTCAAACTAGAAGTGCTAATCAAAACTAGAAGTAAATTTTATCCATTTACAACCATCCGCTTATTGGCTTTGGCATGAAAAAGGGCGAAATAACAAACCAATGGTTTATTAATTAACTGCATGCATGCACGGAGCTGTATAATGTCTGTTGCATAATCCAAGATTATAATGTAATATTCCTGCTGCGCTGCTGTCTGTGTTTTAATGTTAATCAAACAACAAAAGAAAAAAATAACTCTCATAAGGATTAATTTCTGCGATGCAGAAAACGCAGACGGAATCCAGTCATAAAAATGGAATTTAATGCATAATGCAGAATGTCACAGAATTTGTCAAAGTTTTGATGAATAAATAAAACGTAGGTCAGTACACTTAAATCAAATGGCGATATATACTAGTATCTGTGAATATTAAACTGCAAAAAGACTATTTGAATCCTGCACGTTTCTGTGTCTCTGTGTGAATGGCGCAGGTGCGCGGTTTTTCAAACTAAAACAGCCTATGCCGCCTCAAAATGAATGCATGAACCTCATCTCCAGTCACTTCATGAGCATTTTACCGTTTCATTCAACAAAATCTTTCGTCATATCATAAACAAACACACAGAAACTTGAAGGTCTTCAAGGCAAC
Organism: Paracanthobrama guichenoti; assembly: GCA_018749465.1. NCBI lineage: Eukaryota > Metazoa > Chordata > Actinopteri > Cypriniformes > Gobionidae > Paracanthobrama > Paracanthobrama guichenoti. The sequence continues at coordinate 31,083,677 of CM031950.1, read as the reverse complement.
CCGTCAAAATAAAAGTTCAGATTAACAAAGTAATTGTGACAGAAATGTATGAATGTTATACACTCACCTAAAGGATTATTAGGAACACCATACTAATACTGTGTTTGACCCCCTTTCGCCTTCAGAACTGCCTTAATTCTACGTGGCATTGATTCAACAAGGTGCTGAAAGCATTCTTTAGAAATGTTGGCCCATATTGATAGGATAGCATCTTGCAGTTGATGGAGATTTGTGGGATGCACATCCAGGGCACGAAGCTCCCGATACCACATCCCAAAGATGCTCTATTGGGTTGAGATCTGGTGACTGTGGGGGCCATTTTAGTACAGCGAACTCATTGTCATGTTCAAGAAACCAATTTGAAATGATTCGAGCTTTGTGACATGGTGCATTATCCTGCTGGAAGTAGCCATCAGAGAATGGGTACATGGTGATCATAAAGGGATGGACATGGTCAGAAACAATGCTCAGATAGGCCGTGGCATTTAAATGATGCCCAATTGGCACAGAAGGGCCTAAAGTGTGCCAAGAAAACATCCCCCACACCATTACACCACCACCACCAGCCTGCACAGTGGTAACAAGGCATGATGGATCCATGTTCTCATTCTGTTTACGCCAAATTCTGACTGAACAGAAATCGAGACTTATCAGACCAGGCAACATTTTTCCAGTCTTCAACGGTCCAATTTTGGTGAGCTCGTGCAAATTGTAGCCTCTTTTTCCTATTTGTAGTGGAGATGAGTGGTACCCGGTGGGGTCTTCTGCTGTTGTAGCCCATCCGCCTCAAGGTTGTGCGTGTTGTGGCTTCACAAATGCTTTGCTGCATACCTCGGTTGTAACGAGTGGTTATTTCAGTCAAAGTTGCTCTTCTATCAGCTTGAATCAGTCGGCCCATTCTCCTTTGACCTCTAGCATCAACAAGGCATTTTCGCCCACAGGACTGCCGCATACTGGATGTTTTTCCCTTTTCACACCATTCTTTGTAAACCCTAGAAATGGTTGTGCATGGAAATCCCAGTAACTGAGCAGATTGTGAAATACTCAGACCGGCCCGTCTGGTACCAACAACCATGCCACGCTCAAAATTGCTTAAAATCACCTTTCTTTCCCATTCTGACATTCAGTTTGGAGTTCAGGAGATTGTCTTGACCAGGACCACACCCCTAAATGCATTGAAGCAACTGTCATGTGATTGGCTGATAATTGCATTAATGAGAAATTGAACAGGTGTTCCTAATAATCCTTTAGGTGAGTGTACAGTAGAATTTAGCTACGTCTCTATGTAATAATAATATAGGGCCTATGTATTTAATTTATACAGTGAAAAATATTCAGTGTTATTTAACATTTGTTTACTTTATTTCTGTACTTGGAAACTGTTAAACCTACCTAAAAAGCACTGTTTATTTCATATGTATCTTTGTTCTGTTGTATTTATGTTGGCCTGCTGAATGTTAAATAGTTCCAGTCTATGTTCATTAAAAATTATTTGATAATGCAGCAATAAACTAGCTAGTAGGCTATAAGTTAAAGCATGTTTTTTTAACTATGCTGATTTAAAACATGATCAAAACACTATCTATTTTAATGTTAAAATTTCAAATTAGAGGGCAAGTGACAAATATCGGTATCAGTATCGGCCAATTATTGTTTGTTAAAATCGGTATCACCCCCAAAATATCCTATCGGTGCATCCCTAATTCAAACGCATGTGAATGCATCAGACCGGAAACACTGGTCGCACTTTGCTGTGTTCCAAAGTTCAAGCTTGGAGAACTCTGACCTGCAAATTCGCATCACGTGAAGACGTGTGATCAGTAGAAGATCAACAAGTCATGGCGTGACCTCTTGGCTGAATTAAAAGGACTATATTTTTGCAGTAAAATCGAGTAGACAGTATATTTTTACACTTTGAGTGTATTACTATTTGTTATATGTTGAATTCATGTTTACAAAAAAGATACTTTAGAGAGTGACGTCATATCATGACCGTTGCAGTGTCCGAAGAAATTCTGCATGCTCGAAGTCTAGTGTGACCATGGCTTTAATCATGGTGAGATCTAAAGCTCAAACAAATAACATTATTATGAAAATTACTGTTGTTGATAAAAAAAATTAACAACATTTTAAATAGTCAAGGGAATTCATTAGTAACATTTAGTCACTATTTGTTTCCATCCAAAGTTGCGTATAAACATGTAAGGAATAATTAAAGAACAAGTAGTCCGCTTAAGGCCAATTCACACCACACAGACAGACTAACTATTTGGCTGTTGGATTTATAATTTTATGAAAAATAACTGTTTACACTGCCCCAATAGACGCCAACAAACGCTGACCATCGGCAACAGATGCAGTAAGACACTGATCCGACAAAACCCAACAAAGCGTTTGTTGCCGTTTGTCTGAACTGGTTTGTAAAACTTTGAATTGGCCTTTATACTACGGTTCTGGTTCATTTATTGTTTTAGGCTGTAAGGACCTTTGCAATAAGTCAAATAAAGTGGCGAAGTGATATGGAACTGTCATGCTGTCAAACAACTATGCGTTTACTAGAAAATAAATGCACACCTTCAGAATCCTGTCAACCAATCAAAATCAAGTATTTAACATCCCTGTGGGTAAAATTGCGAATAAAGCACCATTTTCATCCCATGCGCAGATGAAGAAAAGGCTGCACAGATGAAACACAATATAATAAACGCTGCCATGTTATCCTACGTGCCTGATGTTTGAGAACGCAATCGTGCGAGACAGTTCTGGGAGTCCAGCTGGTTAATCCAGTTATCCAGCCACATGATCTGTTGAGGCAAAGTCACATGAATTTTGTTGCCAATCCAAGAATTGATCTGCTAAATGTGTTTCTATCATAGTTTATGTGGATGATTTAATTATTTTTTTATTTTTTTAATTGAGCACATTTTATGCGCAGTTTTATATTTTATGCACATCTTGACACTTACATCCAGTGTTTTTTTGAATGCGATATCCTGAAATTCACACAAAAATATGTGGATGGAAACTATTGTTAGCTGCTTAAGTTATGCTTCATCTATTGTTGTGCAAATGTACAAGACAAAATGTTATTTTTGTTTTTCACTATATCAACCTATACATTTCATTAGTCTAATTTCTGAATATTTAAATGCAAGAATTAAAATATATAAAACTTTGCCATAAATATTTGTCTAATTGTGTCTTTCTCCTACAGTAAACAATGTGCTATAGTGTGCACGTTTCCTTCAGCCCTGTAATATATCAACGCAGAGAAAAGGTCACGAGACAAGTCCTAAATGACAAAAACGTGTGACAGCTGGCAGGAAAAGGCCCCTGTCTCATGTGGGTGTAATTATAGACCTGAACTCACGAACAGTCAGCCAAGATCTAGAGACATTCATTCAGCACAACACAACTTGTTGTCTTATCACAGACCACATCTGCTCATTGTTTTCTAATTTGATCACACTGTATGATACAAAAATTTAAACACAATATATTGTATTGTATGACAGTACAGTATTGTATATCGGTATCAGCAAAAAAAAAAGAAAAAAAAAAGCGTCTACACACCTCGAAAACAGATACTTTTGAAAACGCTGCAGACCCCTGCAGAGATCATTTCTGAAACGCAATCGAAACGCCAGTGTAGACGAGGATTGTTTTCATTATAAAACTCAGTTTTGAAACAAAAACGCACTAGTGTAAACCGGACTAAAATATAGCACACTTTTACACTGCAGGTCATGATGCCAAATTCCAATTTGTTAACTATATCTGATTTTACTGAAGACCTTTATCGAAGCTTACATCTTCTTCTACAAGTGACTAGAGGATAAACGGATCGCAGTTGATTCGTGATCCAGTCGGACCAGGCCCCAAGGCATGTGATTCAATATTTGCAATGTTTAGCCATCATAAAGTAAAAGTTTATCTTTTGCACGCGTTTTGTCATTAAGATACGATATCTGCATTTACACTATACACTTGGTGAAACAACCCAAGGTAAACGTACTGACCCGGAAAAGCTTAGGCCAAAAATTATGTGAAAGCGGCACAATTTGCAATGAATGCAGATTAAATGATAATGCAAGCTTTTTGCTTTCCGCACCATCTTTAAAGGTCAGCAAACCATTGGGTTGAGACTTCGTCATCCATTGTGCCACTGAAAAGAGTCACGTGATCAAGGTTTGTGTCCACCTGAGTTAACATCATTCACCACTGTCTCTTTTTCAAATGAGGTTTGACTCGCATCGACAGGGGAATACATCTGCCATGAAAATTGCACGTATCTGATTCATATGCCACGTCATGGGAAGAAAATAATGGAACTGGGTCAGTTGAACCATGCAAATGCAGCCTTACATACATTCACGACATTCCCTGATTTTATAATGTCAGCAAAATTATCATGCTATTTACTTAAATTTGATGCATCATCGAGCCCTATTGGCAAGCTAACAACAACACTCCAAGCATAAAAATAAGTAGTGTGCACACAAAAAAAAACATACTAAATATATACTTCGATATAAAACAACATTTCTCTCGATTCATTCACCATCTTGGATCTATTTTCTTGATTTCCATTGATTAGTTAAAGCCTTCATGTAAACACCTCAATCAATCGGATTGAAAACGACAAAAATGACAATTACACTCACGAAGTATAAAGTTTAGGGTTCATATTAAACAGAACTTTCAGTATTTGAAATTTGATTAATACGGATTGATGAAAATTAGTGCATCGAAACATGCACACTGAGCTTGAAATGCAATCTGCCGTTGTCTTCTTCATGAAGGACACTTGATGCTGATTTACTTGACACTTGGTTTAGTGTTCATGAAATCTGTAAGAACTTAGATGTAGCACTACAGGGTGTCTTCTCACTTGTCAGACTGAAGAGATTACACACCCTTATTAACACCTACAGTGAGCTCATTTATGGTTGCTATGGAGAGATGCACTATGTTATGCAACAGGCCAATTTCCTTTCCCCAATCCCATTGTCTTATCTGACTCAACATGCCAGACACACCCAAAGACTCAAACAAGAGAGCCAAAATCACTTAGGAATGACTTTTTGACAAATAAGAAGGTAGAGTTTTTACTTTAACACTCTTTCTTTCATCCGATCCTTCGGTGAGCAGGAAAGCCTCATTGCCATCAGTGCCTTCCACCCGTAAGAAGCAGTTGGTGGTGTGTCCGATTCCAGATGGCAGCACTTTGTCCCAAAGCATGGCGTTAATGACGGAGCTCTTCCCGTTACTGGTTCTGTAAATGCAAAAGGTGTGACTTAAGCCCAAAGTAATTAAGTTTTGAGATGAACACTTAAACTGACAGCACTGTTGTCCGAGTTCCTCTCTGGCTTGCGTACAGTCCGTAAGATGTCATTTTAGCAGTTCTAGGGCTCCAGACTAATATTTGAGAGCAGTGGCATTGGTGCCACTAAGTTCTACTGATGGTGGCGCTGGGATTTTTTAATCATAAAGGAAATTTATTCCAAAAATTACTATTGTTTTGCATTAATAAGTGTAGTAACTAATAATATTACTTATTTATTATTAATATTTAATTCTTGGAAATGCACATTTGACAGTAAAGCACTGAGCTTGAGTTGAGAAGCAGACAAAATTAATTTTTATTAACAACAGTAACATGTAAAACCTTAATCTTTTTTTATTTTAAATATTTTTATTTTTGGTCAATCACATTAAAAAATAACATTTAAATTAGATAAAATTTAGAGATTTGAAGTGCTGGAAAAAGTGTGAAGCCCTTGAAAAGTGCCTGAATTTCACTCTCAAATGGCTGTATACAGCCTGAAAAGAATGATGTAAAAAAACATTCAACTATTTCTGCCACAATAGCATGGTTACAGTTAGCGTTACTACATTAACTACATGGTGAATGTTGGTTATTTGTGGACTGAAAAGCCTTCTGTAACTTCTCCATCCATCCATCCATCCATCCATCCATCCATCCATCCATGTTTCATAACAGAATTGTGCGTTGAATTTGAATGCTTCTCACAAGATGTTATTAATACTACACCGAATTCAAATGCTTTCTCAATGGATCTCCCACCGCTGCATAGTAACGTGTCGCGTGATTGAGTACGGCCCGCGAGTACACCTGTTCTGAGCCACAGACTGTACATTTCTGAGCTTGCACTGTCAAATATCGGTCCGAGCTGATAAACTATGCACTGCGCAGCTCACACGAGAAGCGTGGTTTCATTTTGTTTGTGGTTTGATGTTTTTCATATGTAACAGAAATGGCAGCTCTTATAAGCTGGACAATGTGGTGGTGGCACCAGTGCAACATCTAACCAAATTTAGTTGCATCAGCAAGAAAAAAATGTTGCAAAATGCAACAATTTGGTCAGTCTGGGGCCCTGCAGTCCACTGATGTCTGCGTGCAGCAACACAAAGTGATTTGATAAATAACTTGATTCCTTGATAACTTGATAACTAGAATTTTAGAATTTTGATCTGAGGCTAAAGGAGACATCCTTCAACTGAAGTCACACCACACACGCTTCATGTGTTGCTGTAGACCTTCTACAAATGTTAAATCTCTATGGGGAAAAAACAGCAGTGATTTATTCATTTATAGCAGTGTTATTTTCAAAGCTTTCTGTGTATATTTACTTTAAGAACTTTATTAACATGTATTTAGCTCTAACAAGTAATAAATACAGTTTTTGCTCAATACTAAATGAAATTAAAAACAATTCAATAATAATTCCTGCACAGGAGAGAATTGGTGTTGTTTCCAAACAAAGGAAAGGAAAGGCTATCGGCCAAAATGAACATATCAGATATCAGCAAAAATCCAATGTCATGCATCCCTATTACATGCTTATCTGTGCAGTGGACGGAGTGAAACGTGGAAAATTAAGTATACTAGATACTTTTGCGTACAGCCGAATGCACAGCATTTCAACACAAGTGCACTAGAAGTGTAAACTATGCCCGGTGTCTGCACTATATCTCTCCAGAAGTTGACACCAATAAAAATGTCTTTGTACTAGTTTACACTAGAGTTGCATGTATTTCTTAACTCCCTCACACAAGTGCTCATCAATGTGAACAACTATTGCTGTCGTATCAAGTAGTTTGTTTTGTTGTTAGTCTCATCCTTTTCTTTTTCGACTGTGAAACCATGGACTGTAGCATTGTTGCCACCTTCTCCAAAATCTAACTGGCTCAACAACAAAAAATTTGCACATGCGAGCTGAGTGTACAGAGTATGGACTGTAAGAAAATCTGAACTAACCAATGGATGTGGCCTGAGCACACCCTAGCATTCGCGTAAAAATTCAAATATACTTTGGGTTTTAGTGCTACTCTGAACATGACACAAACATGTTGTGAGGGGCAATATATATGCACTATACCTGCCAAAGAAGACCACCTTCATGTGTCTCCGAGACAAGACTTCCCCAATCCCTGCCACTTTGGACAGGTATCCCCGCACCTCCGCCACCTGCTCCTCTGTGGTAACAGGATCCAATTCTTCATTGCTGTAGGTTTCTGACACAGAAAAGAGACCAGTTCAACTACACTTGACATATTAAGTACTTCACCCACAACATTTCCTGAAAAGAATGTCCTTAAAAACTTCATAAATAACTTCTTAAAGTTAGGATAACCTCCAACTTGTCTTAAAAGATTAGTTCATTTCAAAATGAAAATTTCTTGATAAATTTACTCACCCCATCTCATCCGAGGAAAACATTTCAGGATTTTCCACCATATGATGTATTTCAAAGGCAACCAGCGGTTGAAGGTCCAAATCAATGCAGTTTCAAAGGGCTTCGAAGGGCTCTGCACAATCCCAGCTGAGGAATAGGGTCTTATCTAGTGAAACGTTCTGTCATTTTCAAAAAACTTCAGTGTTCTGATACTTCATGGCGTATGACGTCATCACGCCGGAAAGGTCACACGTGACCTATGTGGAAGTATCGACCCAGTGCCGTAAAACTCCATCTCATGTTCTCCCCCAACTTCAAAATTGTCTGACATTGTTGTTTTACCTTTATTTTTGTAAATGCCATTTGATTTAGTCTTTGCACTTTTTGTTTTAACACTGGGTCGGTACTTCCACGTATGTCACGGCCGTGACCTTTCCAATGTAATGACGTCACACGGCGTGAAGAATCACAACACCGAAGTCTAGCATTCGTGGTTAAAAAGTATATAAATGGTTATTTTTTTCTTGAAAATGACCGATCGTTTCACTAGATAAGACCCTATTCCTCAGCTGGGATCGTGCAGAGCCTCTGAAGAAGCCCTTTGAAACTGCATTGATTTGGACCTTTAACCGTTGGTTGCCATTGAAGTCCATTGTGTGGAGAAAAATCCTGGAATGTTTTCCTCAAAAAACTTAATTTCTTTTTGACTGAAGAAAGAAAGACATGAACATCTTGGATTACATGGGGGTGAGTATATTATTAGGACATTTTCATTTAAAAGTGAACTAACTCAATGAATTTGTTGGGTTCTTTCGATATTAAGCATCACAGCATAGCATTACTAACATTACACATATCCCTAGTAATAGTAATATGTATTATAGGTGGACAAGTATTCGAAAGTGACACAATTGATAGATAATGTTTTTGCTAGCTGAATTCGAAATTCAAGTAATGTAGATCTGGTTTTCAGCCAGATAGGGCTGTGCCAGTAAACTTGACAACTGCCCCATGGCACGCTAAAACACTTTTTTTGTATGTGAATGCTATTTTATGCGATTACGGCATGAGTGAAGCTCAAAGCTTTGTTTACAAAATAAATAATAGGTTAGCAAATAAATGTTACATTGCAACCATGCAATAGTTTTTGGCATTTGGATTTGTGAGGAATGATAGAGCCTATAAAATGTAAGCCATTTGTCAGCTTTATATTCGGTTTTGCGATCTGGTCACACGATTTTCATCTGATTTAACAATATTCCATAAGTTATTCCACTGAATATGGAATCTTGCTTCTTTTCCTAATTCTTTACTCACATCTCACCTATTTTTGCAAATGATATAAACGTTTCTTCCTTTCACTCATTTTTAAATTACTATATCCACATTCTTTATAGTGGTGAAGTAGAAAAACTCTGTAGGACGGATACCTTTTTACTTACTCGTCCAATTCTATTTAACAAGTAAGCTTTGGCAATGTTGGCTAAAATATGACTGACCTCAAATAAACCTAATATATAATCCTTCCAGTAAAGACCTTGGCAGATTATTGAAACAACTGCCAGGGCAGATTTGTGTTATTATTTGTAAAAAGGAAACCTGTTTTTTCATAGAAAAAAGCCTTACAGACATGATACGCTGACTAAGCCATGCTTTTCCCTGAGCCTCAGCCGTCTCCCAGTTTGTTGCATAACCTGTCTTTTTTTATCTAAGGCATGCAAGTCGGTTTCTCTTATCAGTTTGACAGATGCACAGCATGCAACAGTGTGCTTTTGAGTTCCTGAAACAAGGAGTGGAATGAACTGCCAAGAGTAAATGAAAGCAGACACCTTCCAGAAAGGCTGAGCTTTCTTTGATGTAAGCTCCCAGCTGTTCAAAGATGCCGTTGATCTTCTTCTTGGCGGTGACAAAGTGTTTGAGTGGGGAGGCGTTCACTTCAGCCATGAGTCGCTTGTCCTTCTTGCCGATCACACTGGTATTGGGTCGCGGGAAAACCAGAGACATCTCACTAGAAAAGACAGACGGAGATAAATTAACTTGAACTCATTTTCAACACGTTTTAAAACGTTATCTAAATATCTTCTGGTGGCATTAAGACATTTATGTCTATAATAATTAAGTCATATTTATAATATAATATTTATAATGCTATGTGTCAAAAACTAAAGGTAAAGACTAGTTGTCGACTGACATCGGCCAATATTTGGCAGTTCTTAATGGCCGATAAGTTTGTCCACTTTTATTTATTTTTTTATGCACATTAGTTTACTGACATTTAGAACAGTGCTGTCTAATAAATTATTCTGTTACAGAATTGTTGAACAAAGAAAATAAAGACAAACTATAAAATACTTTCTCATAAACCTTTGTCATTCAGAAAATTAAAATGTATACGATTCAAACAGGTCTTTGAATGTCTAATAAATATTTTTTTTTTTTAAATAAATGTGATGACAAACGTCCTCAAACGATAACTGTGACTATATCAACATGCAATATCATTGTCGGGAAAGACTAGACTACATTGTAGTTTAAAAAATAAAAACTTGACCAAAATCAGTTTTTTTGTTTTGTCGGGAGGAAAAAGTGGAGTGTTCGAGCATTCATGCTTGTGGTTGCCAGATTTTAATACTTTAGTTTTGATCAGAGCTTTTCTGTTAAAAGAACACATATTCAATCCGATGTTTTATTTAAACTTTGCAATCTGGTAACCATGTGCACACGAGCTCTCTCTCTGTAAGCTGAATTTCAGCAATCTCCATTTGAGATTGTCTGCTTAAATTAAAGTGTCATTCAAACCTTCTCAGTGATGAACTGTAATAAATCCAAGCATGGATCTCTCGACTATTTGCATATATAATAACTGCACTCAGGCAAACTAAAATGCTCAGACATTTAGTCGACTAAAACTTGACTTAACAAAAACAGCACAAGGTTGACTAAATATGATAAAAACTAAAAAGCACGTTTGACACAGGACTAAGACAGCTGACAAAATTAACACTAATACTGATCCATTTTCCAATTACTTATATCTAATTTAGCTTTTTAAAACAAATATAAATGTGATAGCAGCAATTGTTATGCATGTTATCTACTACAATGAATGACGAGTTTCAACGGTCATCAGCATCATAAATCATGCAGTTTATATAGATAGATAGATAGATAGATAGATAGATAGATAGATAGATAGATAGATAGATAGATAGATAGATAGATAGATAGATAGATAGATAGATAGATAGATAGATAGATAGATAGATAGATAGATAGATAGCTATAGGGGTGTAATGATATATCATGATATAAATAATGTGACGATATGTATCGTTGATGGAAACAATATAATTTGCGATATAAAGTTGTTTTATCCAAGGCTCAACTTGCTGTAGCAGGCCTATTTATAAGGAATGATTCACCCAAACACAAATTTACAAATGTACCACAAATGTAAATTCTGCCATCATTTACTCACCATCAAGTTGTTTTTCGTTTAACTTCCAAACCCAAATGAAGATATTTCATATTTTTATGAAACCTGAGGATTTCTGTCCCTCTATGTACAGTCAATTCCTCTCAAACTTAAAAGACCCCAAAAAAATGTCATAAAGGCATCGTAAAAAAAAACTAATCGAGTGGTCTAATCCAAATCCAAGACTTCTGAAGAGACACGAACGATGGATTATGATGAACAGATTTACCATAACGCGCATATTGTAGTAAACACGGACGTTCAAATGATTGCGTGTCGCGCGAAAACAACACGAGAGTGAGTAAATGCAGAATTCAAATTCTTGGATGAGCTAAACATTTACAGTTTGAGAGCGGTCATTTTGACACACTTTCTTGCGATTACAACAATTGATTGCTTTGATCAACTAAAGTGCACGCACTCTTGAGGGCACAAGTGAGGGCACAAACATTATTTAAAGCGGCATTCCTCGAAGTCAAAGCGCAAAAACATCATTTAAAGCGGCATTCCTTAGTGAAAGCGCAAACATCATTTAAATCATCAGATCACATTTAGTTTTGGTAGTATGATTATTCAAAAGATTGTAGATGGTTTATTCTTATGTACAGTGCATTAATAGCGAGAGAGGCGGAACATAGCAAGCACGGGAGGGAATGCTGCCTGCATTGAAAGCGCGAGTAATGCGTGAGGGAAAAAAAAGAAAGTTTAAGGAGTTTCAGTGACATTATTACATTAAACGACTATATATAATGTGGAATATAATGTATAATAATGCAATGGGAAAATATTTGTGGGTCCTGATAATAATAATAGTAAAAAAATAATAAAAAACCTCCTTTAGTTTGGCTTAAAATAATGGGATATATATCGCATCGTGAGTTCAGTATCGAGATTTATATCGAATCGTGACACGAGTGTATCGTTACATCCCTATATATATATATATATATATATATATATATATATATATATATATATTTTTTTTTTTTTTTTTTTTTATGATTTTTATTTATAACTAAATGTAGTCTCCGTTCACCAGTATAGAAGTTTGCCCAACTATGACAATTTCCGCTTCTGTGAAACCAGGAAATGAGGGCTGGGCGGTATGACGGTATACATATATTGTGACCACGGTATAAAGTGTCTATCATTAGAGATTTTATTATATAGTTTATTTCACGGTATGTAAATAAATACAGCAGAAGCACATGCACAGAAAGCTGCCTCCCTTAGACAGCATGCAATAACAAATTCTGAATTCTGTATGATGTTTAATAAAGTTATTAAGCGCAATAATGTGGTGACATTTTAGACCATTTTTCTTTTTAAATTGCATTTATCTCACCTAAATGTCTGCTCACTCAATGTACGTGTTTTTATAATAGGGTTGCTCAAAATTTTACACAACACAAGGAAGCCTGATTTCAATCTTTGAATTAAATAAAAAAAAAAAAAAAAAAAAAAAAAAAAGTAGCACAAATAAATACAATAGAATAAAGATACAAATTAAATGGAGAAAAGTTTTCTGGGGTAGGTCTAACACTAGTATTCAGGGACAGAAATACTACCGAACTGAATAACGTAATCAAATGTGAAACAACACTGAATAGCCTTTTCGTCCTGTATAAATTTACTACTGTTACACATGCTTTTTCTTTCTCACTGTTTATTTAAAGATATAACCGACTGTGTTCACGAGGATTCACCAAGACCGGAAATGAGACATCATTTTGTGTTTAACACTAATACTGTGTTTTCCATGCTGATGTTATTGAATGGTGTAAAATCACTTTCTCGAGGACACTGTCTGCATGTGTTGACCGACTCTGTGAGGTCGCCTCCATGTTGCTTCCATGCCACTGAATGCACGGGGCAGAGTCACGTGACTACACGGGCTGTGGTATGTTTTTAAGGGGAAAGTATTAACAGGATTAAAACCCAAAATAACCGACATGGGAAAATAGACCAGAGTTAAACGTTAGAGCAGGCTTTTGCCCACGGCACTACATATAACAGAGAGTCGCGAAGATCGAATAATTTGAATGAAGTCTCATTCATCACGACTTGTTTATTGAATGAATCAGCATTTGTGAATAAATCTTTTAAATTAATAACTCAATGATTCAAACACTACTAAATAAAGGGAGAAAAATAATCACAAACGAGTACATTGAGTATATACTTTCAAATTTAAAAAGAGAAATACTCCTTTCCATGTAATCAATATATAAATACAAGTGACAATTTGATGCGTCCATTTACTCACACACACCACTTAAAGTGCATATACTTTTTTCCCCAACCCCGTTTTTCCACACAGTTTTTCTTTTTTTTTCATGCTGTTGTATTGCCAAAGCATTTACATTGTACAATATGTTGTCATGCCAGTAAATCTCTTTTGAATTTGAGAGAGAGAGAGAGAGAGAGAGAGAGAGAGAGACACACACACACAGGAACGCTGAATCGCTCACGCTGATTGTGAAACCAGCACGAAATTCGAGCCGTGTACAGTAGTACCGGTCAAAAGTTTGGAAACATTACTATTTTTAAAAATTACTTGACTTATGCTCATCAAACCTGCATTTATTTGATTAAAAAAACAGGGGGGGGAAACAGTAATATTGTGAAATATTATTACACTTTGAAATTATGACTTTATATTTTAATATACTTTAAAATATGAATTACTGTGATGCAAAGCTGAATGTTCAACATCATTACTCCAGTCTTCAGTAGTGTTGTCACGGTACTGGATTTTCTAACTTCGATACGATATCTAAAAAAGTATCGATATTCGATACCATTTTCGATACCACAAAACGCTGCATATACTGTCAAAAAGATATTTTTTATATAATTTCTTTTTTTTTTTGACTGCTTTATGTTTTCAGGTAGGTCTAACAGTATTCAGGTAAGAAACTGAAAAAAAGTAATCAAATTTAAAATTACATTGTATAATCTTTTGTAGTTTGAATAACAAATAACTGCTGTCCCTTTAAGACTTGATGCACGTATGGACCCTAAACACTGTTCCTGTTACACATTCTTGCTGAACAGTTTATGACTGTGTTCACGTTAATACTCACCAAGATGGGCAAGAGACATTTTCTGAGTGTATTTGACCATTAATAAGCTGGAAAAAGGAGCTAAATTTTGCACTTATGTCAGAGGCGGCTTTATTACGGTGTGTGTGCGCTTCAGATGTGAGCGAGAAATGAGTAGAATTATGTTGAATCCCGCGGGAAAATTCAGACTGGTCACACCAACACTAACACACGCTGTCATGAGGAAAAATCCAGCAGAACGCGCATTCGCTGTGTTCAGAGGGTTAACCGGACTGAGGGCGGGTGCGTGTCAACTCGCTGTCGGTCGGAGAGGAAAGCGCAGATGGTTATCGATACTGTAGAAAAAGAGTATCGTATCGTTTCAGATATTTCAGTATCGATACATATCGAAATATCGATATTTTTGACAACACTAGTCTTCAGTGTCACATGATTCTTCAAAAATCATTCTAATATCCTGATTTATTATCCAGTTGCGCTGCTTAATATTTTTTATAACCTATGATACTTTCTTCAGGATTGTTTAATGAATACAATATTTAAAAAGAACAGCATTTATTTCAAATATAAATATTTAGTAGCAATATACACTACCATTCAAAAGTTTCACAGAAAAAGTGTTAAATTGATAAAAATTAAAAAATAAAGTGATAGTAAAGATTTTTATTGTTAGAAAATATTTCTAATTTGAATAAATGCTGTTCTTTTTAACTTTTTATTCATCAATGAATCCTGAAAAAAAGTATCACAGGTTCCAAAAAAAATATTAAGCAGCACAACTGTTTCCATTATTGATAATAAATCATCATATTAGAATGATTTCTGAAGGATCATGTGACACTGAAGACTGGAGTAATGATGCTGAAAATTCAGCTCTGATCCCAGAAATAAATTAGATTTTATATAAAAATTATATTTTACATTATTGTATAATAAAATACAACCATTATTTTAAATTGTAATAATGTTTTCACAATAATATTTTGATCAAATAAATGCATGCTTGATGAGCATAAGAGACTTCTTTAAAAAAATCAGCTTTATATTGATTTTCAGCATCCCTTCTCTACTAAGATATTGGAAACGGACAAAAAAAAAAAAAACCGAAATCGGCTGACCACTATGTAAAGACAATATGCATTTCAAATTCTAAATAATTTACAGGGAAATACAGTCACTAGGGGAATTAACAGCATTTTAAAGAGAACCATGAGTTTAAATTCGAATCAAATCAACAAAAGAGGGCTGTTAGGATTTAATGTTGAGGGCTGAAGGATTTAATGTTCACACATTCTGACCATTCAATCTTGAAAGGAGGTGAAACAAAGGGATTATATTACACCCATAACACATTTTGTGCAAATGAATACATAAAATACGCAATACAAACACTTGGAAACACTCTCTGTCACATGCAAACACAACACTCCCTGAGAACTACTCTGAGTTAGAAAAAAAAAAAAATGTTCAGTTGTTGTCTAACTGCGTTGCTAGGTCAGATCTATTGTTTAAGTCCCATGTGTTGATGGGAAATGCTGTGTCACCCAAAAGAGCAGAGTGTCAACAACACATTATGCACAAGCTGTTCTAAATGTGCTTACTACAGTTTCTAGATGAGTTTGTTTTCTTTGATCAGTGAGGAGTTAAAAAGAAAAGTCACCCATACGACTCTTATCGGCCAAACAGAAAAACTTATCGCCAATGCAGATTAAAAAAATGGCAAATATCAGCCTTGGCAATAGGGCAAAAAATATCTTATCAATAATGGCCTTACAAAATATTGTGACATCCGATTATATCATCTACCCAAGACCCGCCCTGCCAGAGACAACACTACAGACATACACCTTAAACACACCTTCAGTTTGGCTGCACTTCATTTTATATATCTTTTTTTTTTTTTTTTGTCTACAGCAAAAGTATAACGCTCCCAACATTGGGAACTCTAAATTATTCAAAGCACCATAACCTCTATAATAATCTATCTATCTATCTATCTATCTATCTACACCACAATATTTAAATTAATATTCAGAAACAGGTGCAGTTAAATAGGCTGCTAACATTTGATTTTTTTCTGTTTAACTTTCATTAGACTGCAGATTAAAGTAAAAGAATAGACCTGATAATATTATTTTTAAAATGGGAGAAATCAGTCTATTCGAATTTATAGGATACAGTTTAATTTTTACATCTGCAGAACAAAATAAATTGCATAAAAATGAATAGCACCGTTAAATTAGGAATAAAAAAAAAAAAAACATCAAATCAATGGGGTGTAATAATACATCGCTATAAATCGACACATCAATCTATTGTCTAACGATACGATGCAACACAGATGAGAAATTTTGAAATAAATGTTTGTGCTATATATTTTGGTTGCAGTTGTGAGTTAATAAAAATGTAACTGGTTGTGTAAAATAGGCACATAATATTGAAATATTGATTGATATACCCCTGAATCTGAATCGAATCGTATACTTTTTGAGGTATCAGAAAATATTGTATCGCTGGCTATGAGAAATGGTATTGTACAAATCGTGATGAACCGCCCGATTTAAACTATCAAGATGTGTAAAGTTAAGAAAATAAGGATAAATGATTGACAGGGAACGCATCTCCAAAGTATAGTGGCATACACAGACACATGTTGCCATTACAGCAGTCAGCGCAGAACAACAAGCAAATAAAATACAGATTAGGCTTGTTAAAGTTACAAAAGTTATTCAGTCAAGATCAGTGAGTGATTTTCTTTTGTTCTTTGATTAACATTAATGACAGGTGGCAGTGGGTATATTAGGCCACTGTTAATGCACAGATCCAATATAGGCTACTGTTACACACACACACACTATTTATGTTCACTTAAGACAAAAACCGACTATGTTTACGGGGATATTTTGACAGTTAGTGTGTTTTTGTCTGCACACTATATGAGAGGCGGCTCTCTGCACGTGTGTTTTGGATGTGAGCACAGAAAACAGCGTGCAAGTAAATAACTGAGTTCTCTTTCGCTGCTTCTTGCGCTTGAACAATGGTTTAAAATCACATTAAAATGTGCACAGAGAAATCGATAAGCAAAATCTAAATTTTAATTTTAGCACAAATATTTGATTCCTAACGTTAAGTATCCAATTCCAGAATTGGAATCGATTTTCTATTCTCAAACCTACTAATTATATATATATTTTTTTTTATTAATCCATGCTACTGCATAAATGTGTGTATGGTAACTACAGGGCTATGTAAAATATATTTGTCATTTTTTTCCGATACTGTCAATGATCGTCTGTTAACTGACTGTTATAATCAACACTGCGATAGTTGCGAGACATAGATGATGTACAATAATACCATCATATTGCCTAGCCCAACTTGGCAATATATCAGTCTACCACAAATGTTGTTCTCTCTCTTCATGGATGCAGCAGGAGCTCATACAGCATCACATTAAAACTTCATTCAGGATCATTAATCATTAAATGCTTTAAATAGCATTTTTTGAAATTTAAGAGATCAAGAAAACGATGTAGGACTAGAAATCATCTGCACCAGAAAGACACACCAGTGGCAACACTGCTGTGATGATTCAATATAAAAACAAAACCGTACAAAAAAGAAAACTTGAATTAGGTCTTCTTGTCTTCCACAAAAAAACTAAAGACATTTGCTGCGTCCTAATTTGCATACCATCCGTCCTAAACAGTATTCGAAATTGATTAGCATTAGTGTGTCCCAAATCTTAGTATGGTAAAATGAGTATTCCAAAGATACTAGGATGGTCTACTTTTCCGGTTAGAATCCAAAGTGCAGATCCGTGCACATTCTAACAGCTACAGTAATACTGCATATGCGAGTTGGGCGAGGATTCGATTAGGACTACAAAGGCGAATAAAAAGTGTTTAAAAAAACTACAAACATGACGGATGTGCGAGTGATTAATTATCAGTATCTAACCTGACGAAAAAATATTTATTCAATGTTATCCACATTATATTTCATCTGCAATTTTGAACTTGATTTTGGTTATAACTTTTAAATGCATAATAATGCAAAAACACATGAGGAGAGTCTCTGCATGAAAGACCCACGACTGGCAGATCAAAGTGCTACTACATTTCTCTCAGACTCAGTAGGAAATGGAATTGAATGTGACAAGATGGTTGACAGGGCAGTTTAAACGGTGACAGAATGCACGTAACTAAGCGACAGAGCTGTCTGTTAAAGATGATGAAGTAGTACGTCCCAAAGCTTGCCTACTCTTCTGCTACACCCTCAAAAGTATAATTTTTCTCCACAAAAACAGTACATATTTCAGGGAATAGTATAAGCAGGTGAACTGGGAATAAGACATTACTTCCTCAAAACAGGCCAAATTTGGACATCAGTTCATGAGCATAACCTCAGCTCAGCTGTACACTATTAACATTCAGTGCTAGTAACGCCAGGGTTCTTCTGAACAACTGAGTGGTGTCGTATTAAAGAGTCTGGACCAGCAGCTGGCGAATACGTGCACCATGGAGCATTCGTGTGCTCTGGAAAGTCACCTTCAATGCAGAGACGAAGAAGACAAATGCAACGTCAGTAAAGGGTCCAGCTGTCTGCACTTAAAATAAGGTACATCAGAAGCTGACTTTACCTGATCTAACTATCAGCAACCCTCCACCGCATGCCAGTAATCTGGACAATGCCTGCTGTGTGTAGAAAACAGCATTCTGTTTGTGCAGTCCAAAAAAATACAAGGTTGGTTATATTGCCTCTGAATATTAAAAAGAAAATCACTACATACTATTAAGACAGTTTACCTATATATATATATATATATATACTGTGTGTGTGTGTGTGTGTGTGTGTAACAATATATTGTGTCACAATATATTGCAATACAAAAATGCAACCATGTATCGTAGAATGTGACAATATGTACTGTGAATAGTTACTATTTGAGGAAAAATTCTAATTTACATTGTTTTAGTGTCAGTACTACATTATACTACTATATAATGTTGAATATAATCTATAATAAATATTGCACAGGGGAGTATTTGTGGGTCCTGATGCCAAATGTGCATTATTTTACATGTATCTAGTTAGTAGAGAGCAAGCATATTTGTCTGAAATAATGTCCTGTGCATTGGGTTACCAGCACCAAGTCCAAGTCTATTAATTTCTACCCCAATGTAATACTATTTTTTTAACAGTGAAATATTTCATGTCTCAAGTAATATGGGACCACACAACTGTAATACATATATAAAGTTAAACTTTATAATAGAATTAGAAAAATGTTGTTGTAAAATAGGCATGGCCTGTCATCCTTAAAAGACACTGTAATTCCATGCCAACTACCCAAACCTGTGTAATATGCATATGTGCATATGAAAGCATCTGCTTGAATGAAAAATAGGCCAGCACACCTTAGTCAACAAAGGTTGTTCCTTATAAATAATTATAGCATGGTAACAACGACCTGCCAAAACACCATAACTACTACTGACAGTGTCTGTATACTGAAGAATGTCACATAAATATGTCTTTTATCTTGATAAGCAGAGGAAACACTCCCTTTATATTATGCAAGCATTCTTTCTTACTAGTGCACACTCACACTAAAATTCTCAAACGTTCACACAATATCTATGCGTTTACACAATGTACAACATCATTTTGATACATACTGCTGGAAATGATGAACTGATTAAGAGATTTGTTCAGCTGAACGTTGTCAAAATGTCACACACACACACACACACACCTGACCAAGCCACAGCCGCTAAAACAAGAATTAAAACATATGTTACTAATATAACAACAGTCTTACCTGACGGTGCGTGTAAGAGTTTATATAAAGCAGTGTCGATCAAATAAGCTGTATCAGCTGCCCAGTATTTGCTCTTGCAGTGACCGATCAGATCAAACTCAAATCAGAGTCTTGTAATGATATAATCTAATGATCATCTTATAACCCATAACATACACTGATATCACAGTCACGACTTCCACGAGACCAATGTCACTGACAGCAGCCGCAGCGCGAGACTCCAATCAACACGAGTTAAACGTGTCTAAAGCACGTGAAATATCCCGACACAAACACCCGTAGCACCTCCAGCGTCTTTAATTCAGCTCTAACAATTTCAGACAGACTGATATTCGAGTCATAGTTCCAATGAAGAGTATTTTCCCGAGCTCAATGTCACTGGCAGGCTCCAGTCCACTCCTCCACCAGAGCAAGCACCGGAATCACGTGATTGAATTTTACATGGATTCAACTAGCCTGAATGTGTAAAATATAGGGGAATTATATAATAAACCATATTATAATATAGAATATATTAGTATCAGTATAGTATAATAAAATATAATAATATAAAATATAACGAGTTTTTCTAACTCTCACCAGACTTAACCAACCACAAACCCCACAGTACAAAATCCCGCCCCCAAAGATCTGCCAGCCAATCCCATTAGAGCAATTCAGAAAACGCAAAATGATTGACAGGGGGAACTGTTCGGATTGGCTAAGAAAGGGCGGGCCGTTCCGCCTCCTCTTGACTTTTTCTTGCAGTTTATAGAGACTGGCTGTCATAAAGACGGGAATTCTTATGTAATATTTGTATGTGTGTGTGTATGTGTATATACATACATGATTTATATGTGTATATACATACATGATTTATATATATATATATATATATATATATATATATATATATATATATATATATATATATATATATATATATAAAATGTACACACGTGTTAAAAAAACGTTATAATATTCCTAAGAAACCAAAGGAGACATGGTGAAATTATAAACCTGACATGTATAGCAACAGTTCTATATTGTTAGAACAGTTCATTATTGTATAATATAATCAAATTATTATTATTATGTAATCAAATATGTTTACCATTAAGGGCGAAGTGATTATATCTCATAAGTCCTCAACCATGTTGATCCAGCGATGTCCTCGTAATAAACTCAAAAACCCTAGTACTGGAAGAGCTTTCCCGAAAACAGCTGTTGATGCACTACAGGCTTAACGAAACTGAAACAAGATCCGTAATAACAACGAAATAAATGTCCACGCACTGTTCATCAGACTTATGACCATCAAAGCAATGCTGCTAAATAACTATCTTGACAAAATAAGATGATGTATGTCATCAATGTCATCAACATCAATATGATGTGTTTTAGGCTTAACGTTAAAGATAAATATGCGTTTTAATAATGTATTCCTTATCTATCTAACAGCTATGATATTACTTGGTCGCCATTATCTTAGCAATTAGCTTCTAGGATAGATGTCTTACGTCATGCACATGCGACGGTTTTTATTCGGCAATAATATTTTCCTTCCGCACGAGGGCGCTCAGCGGCTCATAAAAAATATTCACTGAAATATTTTGTACGATATTCAGCACCTAAAATACTTTAATATTAAATATATTAACTATATCACCATTAACATGATGCCATAATTCCATGCCATGGAACCATAATTCATAAAAAAATAAAAAAATCCAATCATCAAAACAATTGTGATTGGTCCATCCCATCCTGACCAGCGAAGTGAAAAGTCACATGTATCACGTGACTATGGCATAAACGCAGTGTCGTTTTCTAGAAGCTCCCAAGAACGTGAGCTCATTGTTTATTTAAATTGTATATATTCTTATATTCAGATGAGCGTTTCTTGTGAAATAAGATAACTCTGTCTAAAACAACAACACAGATACTCCTGCTTCTTTTGTGAAAATTATACAGGTGTTGTAATTGTACCATTAACCATTATGCTGTTTGTCGTTTTTAATTGCATTTTCTTCCAAAATTCATGACATGACTGATTCATAAACAAGAACAAGCAACATTAAGCAGTAAGAAAACAAACCACATGTCACTGTTTTCTGACAGCAGGACCATTTGCTTGATGGGCATCAATAAAGAAAACTTGTGTGAATGTCAACGCAAGGACAGATACAATATTGAAATCCACATCATCTGTATGGAATAAACCTTTCAATATATGATAATAAATAAATGAGTAAAATGCCATTGCATATAAATGACATATTGCATAGTGATCTGTCAAACTGCTTTTAACATTCATTGATCATCAAAAGATGCCTTTATGTTACAAAAAATATATATATACACTGACTGAAATATTCACAATGTAAGGCACTGTCAAAATGGTCTTGTTGATAATTTTTTCTAGCCTCCAATGGGACTATGCACTCGAGAGTCTTCTGAAATCAAAGCAAATCCAAGTTTACAATAATGTTCAAGGATCCACAAATGAGACAGCGATGTATCTAACCCCCTCTACGGTGGGCAGACCCTCATGGTAGTGAGTGAGGCGTCCAGGGTGCAGGAGCGCCCAGCCTTTCCTGGGAGCTGTAATGGAGCAGTCGTACCTCAAGAACCGACAGCCACCACCCTGAACAGAAAGTCAGTGATCGTTAATACAATGTGCTCTTGTTCTGTCAAACTGCTTCAAAATAGCAGAAACTTTTACTTTACAAACATGAAAAAGGAGAGAAATAAGAAATACTATAATAATTTACATCCCTAAAAATAGAATGTAAGGCTATCCCTTGCCAGAGACCCATCTCTAATCAAGTTTCTGCATGTCTCCACATCTCAAGCTTTCAGGAGAGCTGCAGGTCAAGACATGCTGCTGTTACAACATGGACATTTTACAAACCCAACAGTTTGCATACCTTACATTTACGATATGAAACCCTACGTTTATAGTACTGTAGGTTTGATTGTGTATACAAAACTATACTGAAAAAATATATATACATCTTTATTAGCCAACTTTATTCGTTTTTCTCAAATTATATTTAAATTTTTAATAATTGTTATATTCGTTATATATAATTAATATATACACAGATCAGGTATTGTGTTCATCCCCCTTTTGCTGCCAAAACAGCCCTGACCCGTCGAGGCATGGACTCCACTAGACCCCTGAAGGTGTGCTGTGGTATCTGGCACCAAGATACTAGCAGCAGATCCTTTAAGTCCTGTAAGTTGCGAGGTGGGCCGTCAATGGATTGGACTTGTTTGTTCAGCACATCCAACAAATGCGCGATTGGATTAAGATCTGGGGAATTTGGAAGGCCAAGTCAACTCCTCAAACTTGTTGTTGTGCTCCTCAAACCATTCCTGAACCATTTTTGCTTTGTGGCAGGGTGCATTATCCTGCTGAAAGAGTCCACAGCCACCAGGAAATACCATTTCCATGAAAGGGTCTGCAACAATGCTTAGGTAGGTGGTACGTGTCAAAGTAACATCCACATGGATGGCAGGACCCAAGGTTTCCCAGCAGAACATTGCCCAAAGCATCACACTGCCTCCACCAGCTTACCTTCTTCCCATAGTGCATCCTGGTGCTATTGTGTTCCCCAAGTAAGCGACGCCTTGGCCTTGGCCGCCCATGACCCTGTCACCGGTTCACCACTGTTCCTTCCTTGAAGCACTTTTGATAGATACTGACCACTGCAGACCGGGAACACCCCACAAGAGCTGCAGTTTTGGAGATGCTCTGACCCAGTTGTCTAGCCATCACAATTTGGCCCTTGTCAAACTCGCTCAAATCCTTACGTGTGCCCATATTTCCTGCTTCTAACACATCAACTTTAAGGACAAAATGTTCACTTGTTGCCTAATATATCCCACCCACTAACAGGAGCCGTGATGAAGAGATAATCAGTGTTATCCACTTCACCTGTCAGTGGTCATAATGTTATGCCTGATCGGTGTATATATACCCTAAAAATACAAAATATTAAATAAAAAACATTATTGAAATAAAATATAGTATTCATTTAATTGAAAAAAATAAATAAAATCTGTCATTTTTGACCGCCACGCGAGCAGCTCCAGAGAGTTAACAAAAAGAAAACTGCATAGCACAGTCAAACATCATAGCTCATAGTTCACTCACCTGATAATCAATCCCCACTTGATTGAGAGCTATATTGACAGTGAACGTGGAAGCGTCATGATGTGGTCTTAATGAAGGTTGTTCATCAGGTTTATATCTAACTACAAATGCCAGATCAAATTGAGCCTGCAGGAGACAATCACACAGACAGATGCAGAGTCATCGTGCAGCATTCACGTGTAGAGGATCAGCTGGTCCAAAGAAAAAATATAGAGACCTCCATTCTGGAACATAACGGAATTTTCGTGACCACAGAAATAAAAGAATTCTCGTTATATCCTGAGCTCTCAAATATCTTCAAATATATCAAATATGTCACGTTTGGCAATAAAATAGATTGTGAACACCACTTCATACTGACTTTAAGGTATATTATGCAAACATCACCCTGACTGAATATTGAGGGATATCTAATATTTACACTACTGTTCAAAAGTTAATAATTAAGATTTTTTCATTTGAATGACATCTCTTATGCTCACCAAGGCTGTATTTATTTGATTAAAATTGTGAAATATTATTTAAATTTAAAAGAACTGTTTTCTGTTTTATCATATTTTAAAATGTAATTTATTTCCTTAGATGGCAAAGCTCCATCTTCAGTCTGACATGATCCTTCAGAAATCTGAACCTAATATACTGATTTGATGTTCAGTTATCATCAATTATTATTGGTGCTCAGTTATTAATAATAGTTCTTATTATTATCCATGTTGAAAACAGATTTTTCTGCTTAATATGTTTGTTGAAACTTGGATTATACTAGAAATTATAATTGGAAATTGGAATAGAAAGTTGAAAAGAATATTAGAAATAGAAATCTGTTTTAACACTATAAATGTCTTTACAGTCAATGTAATGTGTCATTGTTGAATTTCATTAAAAAAATATTTATTATTCCAAACTTTTGACCGGTAGTGTACTACTTTAATTGTTTCTTTAATGTCAGGAGAACAAAGAAAGGCTTACCCTTGTGTAGTATCCTGGAAACATCTTCTCTGTGACCGGCGCTATATAATCCAATAGAAACTTGTGCCATTCTTTGTCGTAGCCCACTTGATTCATGTGGATATCAATAGTGGGGACATTTTCATATCCTCCTTGGATCCTAGTGTCCTAAAAGTACAAAAAAACAGTTTGCTCAAAGAAATACTAAAGTAAGGCAAAATACCATGGGGATAAAACAGAGAAAAACAACAACAACATACCACATTTGCACCTCCTGACCACTGGCCAAAATGTTCCATCTCTTCAACAAAATGATTGCAGGCCACGTCGGTGAAAATAGGGAACCAGTACACATCAGGACACGGCTACACAGAGAATTCCAGATAAGCAAAGTTTAAATTATAATGATTTTACAAAAGACTCAAAATCATTTGCGTAGCTTGCCATTAGTAGGTTACACTTTATTTTGATGATTCACTTTAGACATTCTATTAACTTTGCAACTACATGTTAACTAACCCTCATTAGAGTATTAGTAGACTGGTAAGGTTAGGGTAAGGTTAGAATAAGTTGGCATGTACACTCACCTAAAGGATTATTAGGAACACCTGTTCAATTTCTCATGAATGCAATTATCTAATCAACCAATCACATGGCAGTTGCTTCAATGCATTTAGGGGTGTGGTCCTGGTCAAGACAATCTCCTGAACTCCAAACTGAATGTCAGAATGGGAAAGAAAGGTGATTTAAGCAATTTTGAGCGTGGCATGGTTGTTGGTGCCAGATGGGCCAGTCTGAGTATTTCACAATCTGCTCAGTTACTGGGATTTTCACGCACAACCATTTCTAGGGTTTACAAAGAAAAAAGGGAAAAACATCCAGTATGTGGCAGTCCTGTGGGCAAAAATGCCTTGTTGATGCTAGAGGTCAAAGGAGAATGGGCCGACTGATTCAAGCTGATAGAAGAGCAACTTTGACTGAAATTACCACTCATTACAACCGAGGTATGCAGCAAAGCATTTGTGAAGCCACAACACGCACAACCTTGAGGTGGATGGGCTACAACAGCAGAAGTACCACTCATCTCCACTACAAATAGGAAAAAGAGGCTACAATTTGCACGAGCTCATCAAAATTGGACAGTTGAAGACTGGAAAAATGTTGCCTGGTCTGATGAGTCTCGATTTCTGTTGAGACATTCAGATGGTAGAGTCAGAATTTGGCGTAAACAGAATGAGAACATGGACCAATCATGCCTTGTTACCACTGTGCAGGCTGCTGGTGGTGGTGTAATGGTGTGGGGGATGTTTTCTTGGCACACTTTAAGCCCCTTAGTGCCAATTGGGCATCGTTTAAATGCCACGGCCTACCTGAGCATTGTTTCTGACCATGTCCATCCCTTTATGACCACCATGTACCCATTCTCTGATGGCTACTTCCAGCAGGATAATGCACCATGTCACAAAGCTCGAATCATTTCAAATTGGTTTCTTGAACATGACAATGAGTTCACTGTACTAAAATGGCCCCCACAGTCACCAGATCTCAACCCCATAGACCATCTTTGGGATGTGGTGGAGCGGGAGCTTCGTGCCCTGGATGTGTATCCCACAAATCTCCATCAACTGCAAGATGCTATCCTATCAACATGGGCCAACATTTCTAAAGAATGCTTTCAGCACCTTGTTGAATCAGTGCCACGTAGAATTAAGGCAGTTCTGAAGGCGAAAGGGGGTCAAACACAGTATTAGTATGGTGTTCCTAATAATCCTTTAGGTGAGTGTAGTTGTAAAGTTACTTATAGTCAGTAGAATGTCTAAAGTAGACCTTCAAAATAAAGGGTTACCAAAATAGACACTACAGTTCAAAAGTGTGGGGTCGGTAAAATTTTTAAAAAGTCTCTAATGACTTTGATCTTTTGAAGAAAAATCTTTTGTAATCAATTTTGATCAATTAAAGGTGCACTATGTAACTTTTCCATCCGCTAGAGGGCGCCTATTCAAAACAAAAGCGTAGTTTGACGACGCCAAGTTTGAGTGCAGAATCTTGGGAAGTGTGGTCTTCACCTCACAGCCGGTGGAAAAGAATCGGGATAGGACTCATGTTCATGGATGCGGTTATTAACGTTACTGTAGTATGAAGCAGAGCAGAACCGAGTGTTGAGGGAGCTGACCAAGGCCGCTGGAGTGATTGTTAGTAAGATAGCAACACATGCCTCGCAAGCAGTGGGACTTTTATTATGCCACCATCGCCATTTCCGCTTTTCCCGTCATGAGTATGAGGTAACACAGCTCTGTTTATCATATCTGATACATTTGAGTGTGTTGAAAATGATGTTATGACGTTACTCTGTGCGTTCGCTTGGCGGCTGCTATGACACTTGTTACACACTGCAGTGAGAGTAAAGTGTTTCTGCTAAATAAAACCGGAAACCGAGGGTAACGCAGATATGATGCAATTGACAGGCGACTCCCTCAGACGTCCCGGTTCCTTGGTTAAAATAGCAATTTTCTCACGATTTACAAACAGTTGGAAACAGTTTGGGGTATTGTAAGTACTTAACGGAACAAAATATATAAACACTGGCCTGGTGGTTTTTGGATATTTTACTGCAAAAATCTTACATATTGCACCTTTAAATGCATCCTTGCCCCCAAAACTCTTGAACAGTAGTGTAGTTTATACTTTCTCAAGGACAAAATAATAATCTTATACAGTATTTAATATTAAAATCGTATTGCATGCTTTGGGTGAATACTCACCGTTTCTATAAGCCCATCTCTCAAAATTTTTGAATAATTCTCATGAATGTATCTTTCCTCCCATTCCTGTTCCATGGCAAAAATTAAAGAACAATAAGACAAAATTAAATAAATAAAATTAACAATAAAGAGAGAATGTTGTGTATAATATTTCAATAAATATTGTCTGAAACTATATTTTATCTTACCACAGGATTTTCAAAGATCTGCCAGAGATCATTGTGCAAGTGATTTGTCTGGTAATTTTCAGTTGATAAAACGCGACCAAAAGTGTGCATATTTGTTACAAACATGAAGATGCCCTAGGAATTAATAAAATAACAAATCAATGACAGCAAAGTAATTGTCACTAAGTGATTTCTTATGGTGATTTATGCCATATTTATTTGAGTTTAATGTCTGACCTTGTTCCGAACGTTGGCGCAGAAGGCCATATCTGGATCAAGCGTTGCGGATTCAAACAGGTCAGGAGCTTTGAGCTCAGTCCTCAATGCATCTGCTTTTACCAGGAATATGTGAGAGACGTATGGCACATTCCACAAACCCCTGTGGAGGCACAAGAGAATGATCACATATTTGCCATTCATCCTGGTTTGAGGAATTTCAAAGACTTCTTCATATTTTTAGAGCAGTGAAATATACTCATCACTTAAAATACTAGAGAAAATGTCACTCAAATTAGATAGCTGATATAAAAACATGCACATATACATATATTTCTGTGGATTATCTATGATATGTGACCCTGGACCACCATCTTTTTGTTGTATAAATATGCTTTCCATTGATGTATGGTTTGTTAGGATAGGACAATATTTGGCCGAGATACAATTATTTGAAAATCTGGAATCTGAGGGTGCAAAAAAAAAATCTAAATATTGAGAAAATTGCCAAATGAAGTCCTTAGCAACGCATATTACTACTAATAATATATTTTTTATATATATTTATGGTAGGAAAGTTACAAAATATCTTCATGGAACATGATCTTTACTTAATATCCTAATGATTTTTGGCATAAAAGAAAAATTTATAATTTTGACCCATACAGTGTACGTAATCCTTGGCTATTGACACAAATATACCAGTGAGACTTATGACTGGTTTTGTGGTCCAGGGAGTGTATTACAGAAACATCTTAACTTTAGAATCAGTTAGGATCAACATTCCAACATGCACTATCAAACCCTTGCAACTGATCCAGAATGCAGCGACGAGAGTGGTCTTTAATGAGCCGAAGAGAGCACTGGCTGCCAATAGCCGCTCGAATCAAATTCAAGGCACTGGTGCTCGCCTACAAGGCAACCACTGGCTTTGCACCAACATACCTAAACTTGCTTGTTCAGACTTACACACCCTCCAGAAGCTTACGTTCTGCAAGTGAACGGCGCCTTGTGGCGCCATCACTAAGAGGCAAGAAATCCCTCACAAGGACCTTTTCCTGGTCTCAATTCGAGCAGCCGAGTTGGTAGCCATTTTCAAAAAATATCTTAAGACGCATCTTTTCCAGCAGCACCTGACTAATAAAGAATAGCACTTATCACTCTATTCGTTTTCTGTTTGTCTATTTATAAAAAAATAAAAAAGTGCTAGATTTGTTACAGCACTTGCATATTGTTGCCCTTGACTGTTTTTAGTTGCTTCTATTGCTCTCATTTGTAAGTCGCTTTGGATAAAAGCGTCTGCTAAATGACTAAATGTAAATGTAATACAAGAAGAGCAGGGACGTTTGATGGTGGAGAGACTTTTGGAGGACCCAGAGGATGTGCTGTGTGTTGATGATAAAATACTCGTAAATTATTACAGACTCCCACGACACATGATTTTGCAGTTAGTTGACGAATTGCGACCAACATTACAGAGGCCAACGAGCCCTCACAGAGTCATACCGGTCATTCTTCAAGTGACTAGCGCCTTACTTTTTTTTTGCAAAAGGCAATTTATAAAACAAGCTTTAACTTTTCAATGGATCTTATAAAAATACTGAAATTAAAAGCACGCCGTTGTTTCTCCATTTTGACTTTAGGTTTACCTCAGAAGCAGTTTGCGCATTGTTGGTTGCTTGGTAACAGACCTGACAGTTGATTACCGAAATCAATGGAGCGGTTTAAGATTTCCTAACTACAGATAAGATGAGATTTTGTAAAATAGCATAAGAATCCTAAATCAATTTAAGATTTGCTTCTGTAATATGAAATTGTGAAAAATCCTAAATCCTAAATTAAGACCTAAGATAGAAAGTTTCTGTAATACGCCCCCTGTTTTTTTTTGTGTCTTGGTTTTTTGATTCCCTGCCCTGCTGTTTATTTGGATTCTTTGCCCTTTTGCTTGTTATATGGATTACGATTCTGGATTGTCCCAATAAAGCTGCATTTGGATCTTCAACCCAAGTCTCGGAGCAGTTCGTAACAATATCACATGACTGTTTAAAATAACACAACAAATGAAATTAACTAAAAATCAGCTTACACGCGGTGTCCTTGAACTATGTCCACGTAATCCTCTGACCTGGCGTAGTACCCGTCTGCACTGAGAGCACCCCAGAAGTTTGTCCACAGTCGCCCAGGTTTGGTCATCATTGGTGCAATGAAAGGCCTGTGTTCATAAAAATTATTATAATCAAAGAAAAAAAGACCCATTAGAAACTAGTGTGATAACTAGAAGACATTCAGACAACTTTACAACTCAAATACTAAGCATTTTAATGAATAATATATTACACAGTGTTGGGAGTAATGCATTACAAGTAACGTGAGTTATGTAATCAGATTACTTTTTTAAAGTAAGGAGTAAAGTAACACATTACTTTTAAATATACAACAAGATATCTGAGTGATTTTTTTAAGTAAGTAACACAAGTCACTTTGTTTCCCCATTTATTGACTGATAGCTCTTCTGTCCCCATGTTGAGAGAAATCCGGAGTAAGTGCAGAGGCGTTGTGTGCACTGTGTAAACATGATGGTTATTGTAGATCTAGACTAAGGGCCAGATTTACTAACAGTTTGCACCGCCGCAAACCCTCTCTTACCTTTGAAAAACTGTTGTCAGAATTTACTAAAGACACGCAGTGAAAAACTAGCGCTGGAAAGGCGGCTGACCATATTGGATATGCATATGTAGGAGTTTCCCTTTCAGACGCAAAATTTATGGGAGGAGAGTATTTAAATGAATCATGCAAGGTGATTTACTAAGCGTTGTGCTCGTCACTTTACTGGTATTTGCGCTATTATTTACCGCCCAAAAACAGCATATCTTAAACCAGATGCTAATTTATGCTGCTCCTGGTAGATTGTGTTGGAAAAAAATCTGCGCTTTTTTAGAATTGCGCTCTCACGCTAATTTGCCCTGTTTAGTAAAT
This sequence comes from Paracanthobrama guichenoti, assembly GCA_018749465.1. Classification (NCBI taxonomy): domain Eukaryota; kingdom Metazoa; phylum Chordata; class Actinopteri; order Cypriniformes; family Gobionidae; genus Paracanthobrama; species Paracanthobrama guichenoti. The sequence goes on along the minus strand of CM031950.1, from coordinate 31,052,403 downwards.
CTGGCCCAATATGTGAGCATGCATTAATGTCACTTGCACAAAAAAAGAATCAGTATTCCTCAAAATTAATAAAGACAGAGAGATTCAAACTGAATATTATGCAAACCTGCAATAGTTAAATATGTTAAATAATAGAAATAGTCTTTGCTGCTGACATTCGATGATCCAATTCAACGATACAAATAATCAGTATCGTTGAGCTGCGCCCTCTACTGTACAGGTGTGAATTTGCATTTCCTTCAGCCTGAGGCTTATTCATTTTATGTTTGCCAAAATAGAACTTTTTTTTTTTATAAATAAACAAGTAAGCCCAAAAAAAAGTAACACAACAAACTTTTTGTAACTTAACACATTACTTTCCAATTGAAATGAACTACTTTTTTAGGCAGTAAACTTAAGCAATACTGTAACACATTCCTTTTGAAAGTAAGATTTTTCCCAACACTGATGATACATAAACACTGTAATGTTTTCAAGTGCATTACTGAACGTGCAGTATTTGTGCATACTTACAAACACATGCTGTATTTGTGCATACTTACAAACACATGCTGTCTATAGAGCTTTACAATTACATTCAAATTATTTTAAAGCAACCAAATACATTACTATACACTACCATTCAAAGGTTTGGGGTCTTTTAGCAGCACATATTAATGTTTTTTTACTTTGATAATAATTATAAATGTTACTTGAGCAGCAAACCAGCATATTAGAATATTAAGAGTGACACTGAAGACTGAAGTAATGATGCTGAACATTCAACTTTGCATCACAGGAATAAATTGCATTTTATTAAATTGTAATAATATTTCAAAGTATTACTGTTTTTACTGTATTTTTGCTCTAATAAATGCCGCTGTGGTTAGCATAAAAAACTTCTTTAAAAAGCATAAAAAACTTTGAACAGTAGTGTATTTCATTGGACGACATGAAAACTGCCAAAATTTGCCTTCATTTGTCAAGTACTTTCAATTCTTTACATCTTACTTATTCACTTACTTATTGAGCTCAATTAGGATTTTAAGTGCATCTTCATTCTTTAAAACCACATCCACGTCTATACTGAAGAAGTATTCACAGTCAATGTCGTCTCGACACATATTGCTGCAACAAAAACATAAAAAAGAAATGAATATAATATTCATTCATAGAGGAGCCATTTGTACAACTGTTTCCCAGTTTCCATATGCTGTTTAGGTGCACCATATTAAAGCGTTTAATTTTTTTAATTTAAAAGCACACTTACAAGCCAATATTACGTGAGGTCACAATATCTATATCCTCCTCTGGTCCAATCAGCTTCACACCCTGGTATTCAGACTCGTGATGCTCAAGGAATGTACGCACCTGTTGTTCGTGGTGTGATTCCTGCAAAATAAATTGATGGCCGTCAATGAACATCAACGTAGGCAATCCGATTAATTAACAAATAAAAGAAAAAAACTGTTGTTCAACAGCATTCAATCTGATCTGATCTGCCTTTAACAATGAAGACCGAATTTATGAAAAGAAGATAATATGATACTCAACAAGCACACTCTATTATACAGGACAGGCGTATCAGTTTCCTGATACTGATCTTATTCACATGTTCTGTTTCACGTAACTCTTAGTTCTGTCATGACAACTCTCAGAGTGTTTGGCATGGTAATGGATATGACAATGTTGATATGTTTGGTCTTGGTGGAATAGATCTGCTACGCTGCTGCTGCTGCACAAAATAGCATACATGAATTACCCATAGAAGATTTATACAGGTGGAGCTGGGAAAGGGAGATGGTTTCTGAAAGTGTGCTGCAATGCTGCAGAAAATGCTGACCAGTATTTGAAGGTTGAGCAGCGAGCTCATTGGCTATAGATACAGCAGGAACTAATCAGCTGTACCCTATTGAGAACAATGGAATTGCAAGCAGATTGAGTTAAAGACCTATCAGCCTGTGCCATCTAGAGTTTCATGACAGAACTTGTATTTAAAGTGTTTATTTTATATAGAATTAGCACATTATGTCTCATAATATAGATTCCAATAAAGACCAATTTTAAGAGCTTAACTTGTAACTAACAGTGAGTAATATGAGGCTCACTGAAGTGCCTTGAAACGCATTATTCAATGTGTTGACGCAATTTCCACTGAAACGGGAAGACAGGGAAGCACATATCGTACAGCCAATAGAGCTTCGTTTATATCACATCTCGGCCAGAGCCGTTGATCTCTGTAAAGCTGCAGTTTCCTCCTAATCTCCTCCATATCACTTTAAAATACAGCATTCTGAGCAGAATTCAAATGGGTCTGAAACGTTTTCTGGTCTCTGGACTGGAGCTGCAGCAGTTCGCGTAACACTAACGTGACACCAGACTTCATTTGCCCAAATGGAAAGCATATTTAGACTGTCTGATTCGTTCCCTATATTGTGCACTATGTGCCATTCACCATGTAGAAAATAGTAAAAAAAAATGACAGATTTAAGCCGCAGCTTCATCGTCTGTTTAGAGGTTGCTTAAGATTCTAGAGAGCATTTGATTGGACAGAAAAACTGATGAGAAGCTGAAGTGCAGAGTAATGTCATCAAAATCACTGATCCATATAGGTAGAAGTGAGAGACTGTAAGTTTTGAATGCTTATATTTTCTAAATGTGAATTTTTCATTGTTTTTGGAGCTCACTAGCTTATATATAACAGTAAGACTAACATATTCATACTAACAGCCAAAACATACCATTTTGATTTAATGGGGACTTTAATGTTAGTTCATTGTTCATAGTAGTTCACAGTGCTTTAACAATTTTTTTAACTAATGTTAAAAAAGAAAAAATATATTTTAAAAATATATTAGCAAAAGACGTTCGTTGTCAGTTATTAGTTCATTGTCAGTTATTAGTTCATTGTTAGTTCCTGTTAAATAATGTAGTTAATTAAAGTTAACAAACGAAACCTTATTGTGAAGTGTTACCGCTTAGCTGTTAAAAAGTGCTGCACATAGTTATAAATCTGCACATAATATTTTACCTGATTATAAATGAATAATCTGAGCCGGTTTTTGGGGTATTTGAGATTAAGTAACCGCTCAAAGAACACAGTGACGAAGGGGGTGGGCTGCTGGATGAAGACCCCAATGACCACTACAGGATATTCACTCTCCTGCAGACGAAAAAATAAAACAAACAGGCAGACAATTAATACACCAAACAATTATTCAGATGAAGCTTAAATCAAATTGAAATACATGTGTTTTTACTCTCTACAGAAGTGTCTATGAATACTTATAGTGTAAACGGTAAAAATGCATAGTTATTAAAAATTGGCTTTTATTGGTGTAAAATAATATAGTAAGTTTGACTTTAGTATTTTAATAATTATTATTTTAATCATTGTAATAATTTTATTGATTTATCACAATATAGTGTATGTATATAATTCTGTATGTATATAATTCAGCTTTTATAATTTCAATTTAATGCTTTCTGACTAAAGCATTTAACACCAGTTCTTTTAACGGTCAGATATAAACAGCTCTTTAAGGTAATAACTACACACTATCAATCTTTACATTATAATCATGATTATTTAAAAGGTGTATGGAGCCCGCACATGACATACAGAAGAAAAAATATAAATATAAATCTAAAAACAACAATACCTTTAAAAATGCCTTCATAATACAGTGGTGCAAGTATGACGTCAGAGAATAGTCAAGTTATGTTTATGTTTGTTTTTTTTTAGTCTTCTGGGTTCTGACATCATACCTGCACCACTCTAATTAGCCTTAAGAATAAGATTCTGGATTATTTTAGTAATAATAAAAAAACACAGATGGGAAACTGTGGTAATAGTAGTAAATGTAAGGCCCACCTGGAGTCCAGAAAGCAGACGCAGATCCTCATTACAAATTGTGCAGCCAGTCTCAAATGTCCACAGATTTGGGATATAGTTCCCTATGTAGTTTATCTGAAGCTGAAAGAAACAGCATGTAATAAAAATGATTAAACTGAAGAATGCAGATAGCCTAGTTATTTGGATCAGGACAGAAAATCGATTTACTTTGGTGGGTCCGTTGCCATGGACAATAACGGGTAGCGTGTCATAAAGTACATTTCTGGCTCGCACACGTCCATCTTCAAACTTCAGCACGACTTCATCTGCAATTAAAAAAAATGATTAAAAATATTCATATTCAAATTAATATTCTATATAATCATTTAGTTATACGTTTATTTATTAAATCACAAATTCTGTTTGAATTATTGTGTACTTAGTTAAATAGCCAAAAATATCCACTGGCCTATTTATAAAGGATTTCCTCTACAAACGTTTGGATGAATCTCTCTTGGGTATCTGTAATGGATACCGCTGATCTTGAAACTGTAAAAAAAACTTTGAAACAGCCTTTTGAAGCTTAAACAGTGACCTTTTCACTGTTCACATGAATTCCAATGGATCTGATATTACCATTAGGATGAATGAGGGATTCATAGCAAAATTCAGTTTCTTTCTTTAATGTTTCTTAATGTTCTTCTTTTTCATTACAAAAGTTTTATTACTAACATATACTGCATCAATATATATGTAAATACAAAAAAAAGTTGTGTCTCTTCAATTGTGCTCTTTCTTGCAAAAAAATATATCTATGTCAGGATTCATCAGTTTATCATTCATCAACTCACACATCAGTTGTGGTAAACGTAAGGTCAAGCATGTTCACTTGACGTGCAAGAACCAATGAGGTTCATTCTCATGTTACACAACACGTTTGAGCTTCAGCAAGAACCAATGAGGTTCATTCATGTGTTACACAACACATTTGAGCTTCTGCAAGAACCAATGAGGTTCATTCTCGTGTTACGCAGCACGTTTGAGCTTCAGCAAGAACCAATGAGGTTCATTCTCGTGTTACGCAGCACGTTTGAGCTTCAGCAAGAACCAATGAGGTTCATTCTCGTGTTACGCAGCACGTTTGAGCTTCTGCAAGAACCAATGAGGTTCATTCTCGTGTTACGCAGCACGTTTGAGCTACTGCAAGAACCAATGAGGTTCATTCTCGTGTTACGCAGCACGTTTGAGCTTCTGCAAGAACCAATGAGGTTCATTCTCGTGTTACGCAGCACGTTTGAGCTTCTGCAAGAACCAATGAGGTTCATTCTCGTGTTACGCAGCACGCTTTGAGCTTCTGCAAGAACCAATGAGGTTCATTCTCGCGTGTTACGCAGCACGTTTGAGCTTCAGCAAGAACCAATGAGGTTCATTCTCGTGTTACGCAGCACGTTTGAGCTTCAGCAAGAACCAATGAGGTTCATTCTCGTGTTACGCAGCACGTTTGAGCTTCTGCAAGAACCAATGAGGTTCATTCTCGTGTTACGCAGCACGTTTGAGCTTCTGCAAGAACCAATGAGGTTCATTCTCGTGTTATGCAGCATGTCTCTGCAAGAAGTTTGTTCTCACACATCAAGCTAATTTGGTTAAGCTTCTGTTTATGTTTGCTGTTCAATGTTTATATGTGAATAAAGCCTAAATTAAATCTGTTCTTCATATATTGCTCCTGCCTGATCGATTGCTCCTGTCTGCCTCCTGTCTGCCTTGCTGCAGAGAGTGTCTGTAGCTCTGTACAGCTTTGCTTTTGAATCTCTATTTGATATCTTTTCTTTGTTGTTTATACTGCTAAATATAACTTACTGATCACCATATATTGCGTTATCACTACCACAACATTAGCTTGATAGCGTTAATGTTACCTGTTAGCTTGCCATCTCTGCATCCGGGTCTCTTGTTTTCTGAGTTCATTAAACAACTGTGGTGAGTTGGATTAGTAAATAGACTCCATCAAACAACTTTGGTAAATTGGATTAATCAACAAATACGGTAAGCCATGTCTTCTCCAGTCATTGTCACTTGCACCGCATGTTTCAGGTTTAGTGTATCTGTCTCCGTTGGCGAACAGGGCTTCACATGTGATAAATGGAAGGAGATAGCCAGGCTGACGGAGAAGATTTCAGAATTAGAGACACGCATCCAGACTTTATTTGAGAGTAGTGAGAATGTAACAGCTTTAGACACTGCTTTGGATGCGACTAGCTTAGTGAACGTTGTACATTGTTCGGTTCCGCTGTAGAGCCCGTGCAGCAGGGCACTTGGGTGACGGTCAGACGGCATAGTCGCAGATCAAAAAAACACTCTTCCGTTCCGATTAGAACATCAAACAGGTTCTCCCCACTCAGTGACGCACCCACTGAGAATCCTGTTGAAAGTGCCCTAGTTATTGGCGATTCTATTACACGGAACGTGAAAATAGAGACACCAGCCACCATAGTCACATGTTTACCGGGAGCCAGAGCACCTGACATCAAAGCAAATTTAAAAGTGCTGGCTATAGCTAATCGTAAATTCTCTAAGATTATTATTCACGTCGGCACTAACGATGTTCGACTTCGCCAGTTGGAGATCACCAAAATTAACATTAAAGAGGTGTGTGAACTCGCAAGTACGATGTCTCGAAAAGATTATTGTTCTGGTCCCTTCCCCGTTAAAAGGAGTGATGAGATACTTAGCAGACTATCACTCAATGGCTGGTTGTCTAAGTGGTGTCCGCAAAATAACATAGGGTTCATAGACAATTGGAAAAGCTTTTGGGGCAGACCTGATCTGTTGAAGAAGGATGGCATCCATCCTTCTTGGAGTGGTGCTGCTCTTCTCTCTAGTAATTTGGCATATAGTCTTAAAGCTAAACCTTGACTAACTGGGGCCCAGGTCAGGAAGCAGACAAACTGGCTAAACCGACCATCTGCTAGCTGTCTCACATCACCGGGATCAGATAAATCCCAACACATAGAGATTCTTTCACCTAGATATTATCACATAGAGTGAATTAGAATTAGTGAATTAGTCTGTTCCCTGAATTAGTAAATACAAAAAAAACATCAAAACCATTCAACAGTAAAAACTTAATTGATGTTCAACAAATAAACAACAGATATAATACAGATCAAATGATAAAGCTTGGGTTGCTGAATATTCGATCCCTTTCCCCAAAAGCACTTTTTGTTAATGATATGATTACAGATAATAATCTAGATGTGCTGTGCTTGACAGAAACCTGGCTAAAACCTGACGACTACATTACTTTAAATGAGTCCACCCCACAAGATTATTGTTATAAACATGAGCCGCATCTGAAAGGTAAAGGGGGAGGGGTTGCTGTAATATATAATAATATCTTCAGTATTACTCAGAAGTGTAGTTAATAGAATATAATTATTTTGAAGTTTTGGTGCTTTATGTAGCATTATGGAGTGTAATTGATAAATCCCGTTTGACATTTGTGCTGGCTACTGTATACAGGCCACCAGGGCACAATACAGACTTTATCAAAGAATTTGCAGATTTTCTATCAGAGTTAGTACTGGCTGCAGATAAAGTACTAATTGTTGGTGATTTTAATATCCATGTAGACAATGAAAAAGACGCATTGGGATTGGCATTTAGAGACATTCTAAACTCTATTGGAGTAAGGCAACATGTGTCAGGACCCACTCATCGCCTTAATCATACTCTAGACCTAATATTGTCATATGGAATAAATGTTGATACCGTTGAAATTTTGCAGCAGAGCGACAACATTTCAGATCATTACCTAGTATCATGTATACTTAATTTAGCTAAGGCTACAAAGCCGTCTCCTCGTTTCAAATATGGCAGAACTATCACTGCCGCCATTAAAGATTGCTTTGTAAATAATCTTCCTCATCAGTTTCATCTCCTCAGCATCCCAGATAGCTTAGAAGAACTTGATGTTGCAACAGAAACTATTGACACTCTTTTTTCCAGAACTTTAGACACAGTTGCTCCCCGGCGCTTAAAGAAGATTAAAGAAAATAGTCCAACGGCGTGGTACAACGAGCACACCCGGGCCCTTAAAACAGCAGCCAGAAAAATGGAGCACAACTGGAAGAAAACAAAACTAGAGGTTTTTCGCAATTCGTGGAAAGAGAGCATGTCGTGAAAAGATAGCATACAGAAAAGCCGTAAAAACTGCTAGATCTGCTTATTTCTCGACTCTCTTAGAAGAAAACAAACACAACCCTAGGTATTTATTCGATACAGTGGCTAAATTAACCAAAAATAAAGCTTTTGATGTTTATAAACAGCACAGCAGTAATGACTTTATGAACTTCTTTACGTGTAAGATTGATAATATTATAGACCATAGTGTATCTCCGCAATAATTGTATTCCTGGTCGTATCAGTCTATTACTATCATGATTAATATTACTATTACTATTAATTATTAATGCTACCACTACTTATTACTTATTATTATTATTATGGTTATTATTACTGTTATTATTGTCATATATATTATTGCTATTACTACTACCGCCATTACTGTTATTATTTTTGGTATGAATACTACCTCAAGTATAAATGTTTTAGTGTTACTATGTACATCTTAAATTACCTTTATTTACATCTGTATAACTAAAATACCCCATTGCTTAAACTTAACCTACATGTATCACTACATTTATATTTTTATTTATTTTTTTATTTGTTTGTTTGTTTTATTTCTTTCCCTCTATTTGTTATTGTCTTTTCTACCCACTATACGTGTATGTATGTAATTGATCACATGTAAGAATAAAAAAAAAAAAAAAAAAAAAGATTGATAATATTAGGAAGAAAATTATAACCATGCAACAATCTACTACAGTATCACATCAGACATTGTTGTGTCACTGAGGAAAAATTACACTCATTCACCGCTATAGGAGAGGAAGAATTGGCTAAACTCGTTAAATCATCAAAATCAACAACATGTATGCTCGACCCTATACTGACTAGGCTATTAAAAGAGATGCTTCCAAATTCCTCTTTGTCATGAGGATATGTACCGAAAACTTTTAAGTTGGCTATTATCAAACTACTTATTTAAAAAAACGCAACTTGATCCTACAGAATTAGCCAATTACAAGCCAATCTCAAATCTACCCTTTCTGTCAAAAATACTAGAAAAGGCAGTATCTTCACAATTATGCTCCTTTTTAGAAAGAAATGGTATCTGTGAGGATTTCCGGTCAGGATTTAGACCGTATAATAATACTGAGACTGCTCTCATCAGAGTTACAAATGATTTACTCTTATCATCCGATCGTGGTTGTATCTCTCTATTAGTGTTTCTCTGCATTCGATACTATCTACCACAACATTCTTTTGAATAGACTCGAAAATTACGTTGGCATTAGTGGAATTGCATTGGCATGGTTTAAATCATACTTATCTGACCGTTATCAGTTTGTAGCAGTAAATGAAGAGATGTCACACCAATCACAAGTTCAGTATGGAGTACCGCAAGGCTCACTGCTAGGACTGTTGCTTTTCACCCTGTACATGCTACCACTGGGAGATATCATTAGGAAGCATGGCGTTAGTTTTCATTGTTATGCTGACGATACTCAGCTCTATATTTCTTCACGCCCTGACGAAACTTACCAATTCACAAGATTAACGGAATGCATAGCTGATATAAAAAATTGGATGACCAGCAATTTCCTGCAACTTAATTCAGAAAAAAATTAATTTATAATTATTGGACAAAAAAGCTCCACAAGTAGTAACCTAGAACACTGTCTAAGACTTGATGGCTGTCCTCGTCGTCAGTTAGGAACCTGGGTGTGCTCTTTGATACCAAGCTTTCATTTGAAAGCCATGTTTCTAGCACCTGTAAAACTGCATTCTACCATCTTAAAAATATATCTAAATTACGACGCATGCTTTCAATGCAAAATGCTGAACAGTTAATTAATGCGTTCATGACCTCAAGGCTAGATTATTGTAATGCTCTACTGGGTGGTTGCCCTGCTCGCTTAATAAACAAACTCCAGCTGGTCCAAAACACAGCAGCTCGAGCTCTTACTAGAACCAGGAAGTATGACCATTAGCCCGGTTCTGTCAACACTGCACTGGCTCCCTATTAAACATCATATAAATTTTAAAATCTTGCTTATTACTTACAAAGCACTAAATGGTTTAGCTCCCCAGTACTTGAGCGAGCTCTTAACGCATTATACTCCATCACGTCTATTGCGGTCTCAAAACTCTGGCCAGTTGATAATCCCCAAAATATCAAAACTAACTGCAGGCGGTCAGTTAAAACAATTGGACTTGTAAAAAGCGCTATATAAATAAAGGTGATTTAATTTTATATAAAAAGCGATCGAGTCTCTTCAGAAAATGTGGACTAAACCGCTCAATTCATATGGATTAGATCTCTTTTTGAACTTTTTGAAGCGTCAAAGTGGTAGCTGCGTAGCTGCCAATGGAGGGACAGAAATCGCTCAGATTTCACAAAAAATATCTTCATTTGTGTTCTGAAGATGAACGAAAGTCTTGCGGGTTTGGAACAACATGAGATTGAGTACCTGATGACAGAATTTAATCTTTGGGTGAACTGACCCTTTAAAGTGGTTTAAATTAATTAAAGAAAATTATAGCAATTCTATTAAAATGCACTTTGGGACCAGAAAAAAAGCAAATTTTCCATGACTCGAATCAAACATTTATGAATTTGTCATAAATTTCAAGGTTAAAATGTGGGGGTATAATTTCTCAGGTCAATAAGTTTGTTAATTTAGACATTCTAAACAGAAATGCTGAACCATGCAAAGAGTATTTATATGAACTAGCAGTATGCAAACTCTTGTTTACTTTATGGTTATTAATCTCATACTACAAATGTTAGTTAAATGAGCAGTTAAAGCCGCAAAACTCCGTTATAAAGACCGAGTGGAGTCTCATTTCCAACTCAACGACTCGCGGCGCATGTGGCAAGGTCTGAGGTCCATCTGCTCCTTTGGATCTAAATCCTCTGCAGAGGCAAGCGTTGATCCGTTGCTCGTGAACGAGTTAAACTCTTTCTATGCTCGCTTTGACTGTAACCGCGGCAACGCGACTCCGCCAAGTGGCGCGTTAGAGGAAATTACTCAGAGCAGCAACAATCACGTGATCTCTGTCTCGGAGGATGAAGTTCGAGAGCACTCAAGCGTGTGGGGTCGCCAGGAAAGCTGCTGGGCCGGATGGTATTTCAGGTCGTGTTCTGCGGTCCTGTGCTGATCAGCTCACCGGGTTGTTTACATCTATCTTTAATGAGTCCTCGCTACATCTGTGGTCCCCACCTCCTTCAAAAATCCACCATCATCCCTGTCCCTAAGAACAGTAAACCCTCTTGCCTAAATGACTATCGCCCAGTGGCTCTCACGCCTATAGTCATGAAGGTCTTTGAGAGACTCATTAAAAACACCATTTGCGCCTTCATTCCTGACACTTTGGACCCTCTTCAGTTTGCCTATCGTCCCAATAGATCGACTGAAGATGCCATCTCTCATGTCCTCCACTCCTCCCTCACTCACATCGACAGCAAAAGTGGGAACTACGTAAGACTGCTATTTATTGACTATAGCTCAGCCTTTAACACCATAGTTCCCACCAAGCTAACCTCCAAACTCCTGGATCTCGGCCTGAATCCTTCTCTCTGCCACTGGATTGAGGACTTCCTCACTGGCAGGCCTCAGGTGGTGAGAATAGGCCAGTCCACCTCCACCTCCATCACCCTGAGTGTGGGAGCTCCACAGGGCTGTGTCCTGAGCCCCCTGCTCTACTCTCTCTCTACACGCATGACTGTTTGTCCACACACAGCTCCACCTCTATCATCAAATTTGCTGATGATACTGTTGTCCTGGGCCTCATTTCCAACAACAATGAGACGGCATACTTGGACGAGGTGGAGCATCTAACAGCATGGTGCCAGGACAACTGTCTCTCTCTGAATGTTGGCAAGACCAAAGAAATGATTGTGGACTTCAGGAAGAGACAGCAACGGACATACTCCCCCTCATGATCAGCGGGTCACCAGTAGAGAGAGTGAGCAGCTTCAAGTACCTGGGAGTAAACATCTCCGAGGACCTGACCTGGACTGCTCACATTCAGACACAGGTGAAAAAGCCAGGCAAAGACTGTACCACCTGCGCCAGCTGAGGAAATTCAGGCTTTCACCAGCTATCCTGAAAACTTTCTATTTAGGGGCGATAGAAAGTGTTTTAACTCAGTGCATCACAGCGTGGTATGGGAACAGCACCAGTCATGACCGCAAAGCCCTGCAAAGAGTCGTGCGCTTATCCGAAGCGTATCTCAGGGTCAGCTCTCCCGCCTCTGCAGGACGTCTACACCAAACGCTGCAAAGGTAGAGCTACCAAGATCATCAAGGACTCTAATCACCCTGCAAACCCTCATTTCACGCTGCTACCATCTGGTAGCGCTTCCAAGCCTGATGGCCAAAACTGAGAGACTCAGGAGGAGCTTCTTCCCCAGGCCATCAGACTCCTGAACTCAGTCACTTAACATCACGTGACTTCACGTCCAGGATAAACATCGATACACTGACATTGCACTGCACTTTCTGTTCTCGTTGTTACTGTGTAACAACCTGTCATAAACCTGTTTGCACATTATACTCTTTATACATTTGTTAACCACATATTTATAAGTCTACAGTTTACTCACTGCAAAGTCTACTTCAATTATTTTATTCCACTTTATCCTTATTTGTTACCTTTTTTTTCTCTTGACTTGATTATTTATAATTCTACAGATATAGACATATATATATATATAGATAGTACTTTTTTTATATCCTATTTCTATTATAATTTCTTCCTTGTGTTTTTAACTGTGAATTTGCACTGTCCATGGAGCGGACCTGTTTACATTTCACTGCCGGTTGTATATTCTGTATATAACTGTGTATGTGACAAATAAAACTCTTGAATCTTGAAAATGACAGCATACCTAAATATTTATGTTGCTATAACAGCCTTTTCCTAGGTAAAATGCACAGTGTATTCTTTAAGCCAAACTATACAGTAGCTGCAGTGTCGCACACCTGGGTTGTAACATCCTGCTGAGATGGTGTACGTGAGCACAGGCACATCTAACAGTCTAGCATTCCAGCCACAAATGCCATTACAAAAAAACTCGCTCTCCTCCCACAATCTGGCACGAGTCAAAACTACAGCTGCCCGTTGAGACGAAAAAAGCTTTAAACTCAAACACGAGAGCTTCAGTTCACATGAAACCAATCAGCATTTGAAACCCTCAGCAAAGCATTTCATTAGCGATTCCTCATTAAACTGAAGGGTTACAGAAAGAGGAAACTTCCCAGCAGGTATCAGAGTGCAAAAACTGTACTGACGCTGCACTTTGGAGAGCATAAAACAGGATGTTCTCCTTTAGAGAGCTGATGCTAGTGAGAATTTTGCAGAAGCCTCTTTAAGAGTTTATGTTGGAACTCCTCTCCAATTAAAATCTTATAACAGCTATGTTTCTAAAGCAGGCTGCAAGAACACAAAATGATACACTTACCAAGAGCTCCATGAAGATTCTGGAACAATCTGCACTTGTTGTCCAGAGTTATATTTATGGACTTCTAAAGAGGAAATGACAGGGAAGAAAATGTGAAAGCGCAGCATACACACATTTAATATGTGTCATTACTGAAAACTGTGAACTTGAATGTGCATTCTGTAAACAAGGCAAAATATCCTAAAACAGAGCAATAAAGTTTTAGGAAACCACACCATGGTTGCCACCACTCAGCATATAAACTATACCAAAACACTCACTCTTTTCTCTGGGTTGATATATATCTTGGTGAAAAAGAGCTGGTCACTGTCACTATCTGCTCCTGACCAGTCAGAAAGCATCTCTTTAAGGTTGGGTGCATAGCCAATGAAGCCTAGAAAAAGGCAGTGTTACAATGAGAAACGCCTATAAATAGACACAAAACATGTTATTATCTGGTTTAGATGTGAAACTGGATGATTTAAACTAATCTTTTAAGTATTATGAAAATACTTTTCAGAGAGGCCACAGATGACAATACAGACAGTAAAAAGTATGTCCTAATTATTTCACAGCTGTTAATCTCTGACATCACCTTATAAATATGAATGTTTCTGGAACATTCTTAGAGTCTGTGAAAAAGGAAGAAGCCTCAAACTTCTTAGTAAGCAATTCTTACTAAATGTAACAAGAACGTGAGCTAATCGCAATTATATTCAACCACTGAATTATAAGATTAAAATAGCTTTTGGTAGGTGGTATGTTTGGTATTAGCTAATGCATGATAAATTATTAAGCATTATTAAATCCATTGCATTGCATTGCTTTGCTTCCATTCTATTCTATACACCATTGCCTCCAAAACTATTCACCATCAACCATAAAACCACAAATTTAATAATTGCTGATTTCAGTGTTCTGAAATAAACAAACCCTTTAAAAAAATGAAAGCATTGTACGGTATTCTGGAAATTTTTACAGTTTACAGTTTTACAGTAATGAGAATGAGGGGTGGTTAATTGTCACAAAATGCAATCATAATGTTCCTAAAAAGAGCCTCTTTGTATCTACATAAAATATCTTTTTTTAATTTACTCCTTTCATTTTGTGGTGAAAGATATGATATGTCGGAAAGATTGTACAGTATTTACTATTTGAACACACATGAATGCCACCACAAAGCTGTAATTAGGAGTGGGAAACTCTTTTTTTCTTTCTGCCCCAAGTGTCTGTCAGTTAAAAAACATGGCAGATGCGATGAATGTAGTGTCTGGATTGATTGCAAATGTGTATATGTGTATATATATATATATATATTTATCAACTTGACAGAGTGCTTAACTCTTGCATTGTCAATACATGATCTTGACCAAAAAATTATGCACCTCTTGATGGAAATAAATGTTGTGATGTAATTTTTTGGTCAAGATCATGAATTGACAATGCAAGAGTCCAGCACTCTGTAAAGTCTCCTCCAGCACATCCCAAAGCTACACACTCCATCAATTAGGGTTAGAAGAACTGTTGCCAAACACATAAAAATCACTGCAATAATGATCCAATCAAACATGTGCCTATTTAATCCTAACAGTGGATTTTTTTGTTCGGGCAATGTATATATATACACACAATAAAATTAGCTACGTTTAATTCACAATTACAATAGAATATATAACAATTAAGGTTACATGTCACAGTGTGTTTTGGGTTCATGTTTCATGTTCATGTTTTTGAGTTTGCCATGTTCGCTGTCATGTTTCTCAGTTTATCATGTTCACTGCTATGCACTTCCTGGTTGTGTCATGTATTCCATTGTCATGTGATTCCCTTGCCGTTGTGTGATCCTGCCATAGGTTCCTGTGTCATGTTGTCATTGGTTTATTGGTTAATCATTGTTCACAGGTGTCCCTTGTCTTGTCATTAGCCCATGTGTATTTAAGCCCTCATGTTTGCCATGTGTTTTTGTCTGATATTGAATGATGTAACCCACTGGTTAGGTGAGAGTCAAGTCTGTTTACGGCAAGTCTTTTGTTTGTTGCGGTGGTTTTTGTTAATAAAAGCTGTACTTGGATTCTGCAACTTGCCTACAGTGGACCGTGTTATATTACAGCACCTTCATAAAAGCAGAAGTGAAAGACTTTACAGAAAAAGTTGACATCTTATTACAAGTGAAGTTATTTGAACACATCTGATGTTGTAATTACCCATTTCCAACTCGTTAATGCAAACTTCCCAGGAGGACTTGAACGTACCAACTCTTAACATGTCATTGTTAATAAAATTTTTTGCATCTAAAACTACACAAAATTGATTGAGCTAACAGGGTAGTATGTATAAGCGCTTCAATGTTAATCGAAAAAAGAGAAATACATGCCTCCTGCTCCAAGGAACCTCTTCCCTTCCCTGACATGAGGATGTTTGTCTTCCAGGTGACGATCTGGCCAGATGAGAGTCTCGGCTGAAAACACAACTTTGTGTTTGGCCTGCTGGAACTTCTTCAGCAGCTCTTTTGGACCAGAAGAAAAGATTACATCATAGCTGTGGAAAGCCAGAGTGTAAATAATTGTTACTGTCAATGATCAACACTGATGCTTGAAAGAGTACAGACATATCAACATACTCCAGATATAATTAGGGCTGTGCGATATTGAAGAAAAATGCGATATGCAATTTCTTGTTAAATAATGCGATACTCGTTAAGTGTGGAAAATCTAAATTATATTAAAACAATTATTTAAAAACTGAGAATGATACCATTTATGTGTTTCACATTCTTTCTTGAAAAGAAAGCATCGCTACAACTGCTGAAAGTGACCAGCAGTGTTTTAGCAAAAATTAATATCACAAATCTGACAATATAAGTTTTAACATCAATGTAAACAAACAAAAATGTAATGCCAATATTTAAATACCAAAAACTCTTTGCTTGACTTGGTAGTTATATCAACCTAAACCTTAACATCAAGAACATCCAGGTTAACAAAGACACCTGAACTAGGGGTGGACCATTATTTTTGTTATTTTAATTTATCTTTGTTATTAAAAAAAGAACTAAAAACAGTAGTCTTCACATGAATTAAATATACACTAATACACAATAAAGCTACAAAGGTTATTCAGCCAAGAGCACCGAGTGATTTTCTCTTGTTGTTTGACAGACAGCAGCAGGTTTACTGTATATTTAGGTTTACCGACCTAATGCACAGATCCTATTGACACGCATTCGGTTTCTTTCCCCGACTGATATCATTCACTTAAAGCATAACCGACTGTTTGAATACTCGTCAAGACAGCCATTTTGCCATAACTCTGTGTGTATTTGACAGTTTGAGTGTGTAACAAGGCACGAAACAGAACTGAAGGGAGGCGTACAATCAGAGAGGTGGCTTGTGCGCATGTTTCGGCATGTGTCAGACAGCAGACAGCACAAGACTGCAAGGAGTTGTTTTTTGCAAGTTGTTGCATTTAATATCTCTTTTTAACGTCAAGCAAGTCACACAAGTAACAGTCGTGTGCCCAGTCTATTCTCTGCTTTATGCGTCAATCTAAAACGTACTCTTTTCACAATGTTGAAGTAACCTATTAAAATCATTCAGATATTGCGTGCCGTTGCGATATGCATATCGCGATATGTACATTTGCAATATTTCGATAATTTTGATATATTGTGCAGCCCTAGACATAATGCATTTAATTATAATGAACATATACCTATCCACAAAAAGAATGACTTTATTCTCCTCGTTTATCTCGTCCAGAGCAGACTTCAGCAGACGCACTTTCTGCCCTCCACCTGGAGGCGACATATAATCTCCACCTTTCCATGTTTCACCCCTTCCGAGAACCTAAAAAAAACAAGAATGTCAGGCATCAGTCTACAGACTATTATGGAAGCTTGTTTCCACCGCTGAAAAAAAACAATTAAAAGATAAATTTTACCAAATTTAGCATTTTAATCAATAGTTTTTAGTTAACCTTTTACCATATGTCTTGGAGTATCACAATAATATCGTATCGTGAGGTCACTATTGTGGTATGTATTGAATCGTGACATTGAGGGTATCGTTACACCCCTAATATCTCGCAATTATGACACAATTAGTTTATTATGAGAAAAAAAGTCAGATTTGCGAGATTATGTCATGCAATCCTGAGGAAAAAAGTCAGAATTGTGAAATGTAAACTTGCAATTGCTAGAAAAAAATGGTTAATTGTGAAATAAAATTGAATGTATTTTTTTATTTAGTGGCAGAAACAAGATTCCATACACTATAAAACTGTTATACAAGGTCCATCTAACAAAATTGTCAGGGTCTGAAATCATAAGAAATAACATTTTGTATTAAGAAAACTAAACCTAAACTTTTGGACTATAAGCATCTGTCATGGTAGTATCTGCTATATTGAATGTAATTTATTTTAATTTAATTAACTATGATAATTTTTAAGAAAATAATATTTTCTTTGAAAGAAAATGTGATTAACTGTCATGAAAATAATGCAATATATATTTCAATAGGCTATATAATCCTTTAGGTTTCCTTGGATTATAACCTGGATTTACCCAATGAAGTTAAGCAGAGATTTAAACAAAAATAGTTCACTTTATAAACATGTTCGATGAGTAACTGAACATTACAATATTCGTTACTTTTTCAAAGTTTTTCTTTTTGGGGGAAAAGTGCCGTACCTTGATGGTGTAATTGAAGTGTTTTGCGGATCTCAAAAAACGTCTGAAGCCATCGGTCTCCTGCGTGGCTACAGTCAGCACTAGAAGATCTCCTGAGGCAGAGAAAACAAATCAGCGTGGATAACTCGGTCAAACTTCTCCACAGCTGCTCAGTTCTTCTGTCTACGTGCTGGAAGAGCACATCCTAATGGGTATCCCACATCTCCTGTGAGGAACTCCATGCACAGCTGGAATATTAACATACTCAATACAGTATTAAAACCTGCCGCAAAAGTGACATTTCTTTATACGAATACGTATTCTGTAGACTACATTGTTTTTATTTAGTTTTTTTTACTTTTGCAAGACATCCCTGTTTACCTACACGATAAATGTGGTTACGAGAAAAATACGCGTAGGTACAATGTAACAAATGTTTTTTGCACTCACATTGCGCGTTTTTGTTGCTCTTATTGCGCATAACTACAGTTTTAGAAATGAAGTAAACTGTTTGCACTGTATTATTGTAATTTTGATGCAATGTATCGTGATAAACTGATCTCTGCACTGATATCGGCATGAAGGGGTCCACGTCAGCGGCGTGATCCGTTACGCCTGGCTAACTTTACCTAGTAAGTCAGATTTGCAACGAACCCTTACATTAAATCATGGTAAAATTGTAGTAGCGAGTTACATCATGTACAGAAGCGGTGTGGTTTATCTAAAACTGTGATAAGCTGAAATCATAGCCTTACCCTCGGGGATCAAGCCCTGCTGATTGCAGTGAAGCGGTGAAAAGGACGCAAACAAACACACGAGAAAGAGCAGAACTTCTCTCATGTTCGGATCAGTTATTCTTCAGAGCGCTGAGCGCCACGGTAACGGCGACTGATGAAATAAGGCCTTTCCTCGAGAGAAAGTTAGTTATATTCCCGAACAAACACACACAGCCTGCCCACTTCTGCCTTTCCCCTCCCCTCGATCCCTGACCACACATACGGAGAAAGAGCTCACTTACTACCATACTACCAGAAACAGCAATCAGTGACTTCAGCACAGAATATCTGTCTATCCACATGAAGAAAATACTATAGTATACTAATATTACAGTAAAATTACTTGTAGTAAATAATATATAAAAACATTTAAAAAAATATATATATATATATATATATATATATATATATATATATATATATATATATATATATATATATATATACATGTACAATGTATATATTTCTTTATATTGCAAAATGTCACAGCAAAGTAAAACAAAACATAATTAATGCTCTTAAATGTCACAAAAGTTTAAAACAAAGTATCACATCCATTAACTCAAACAAACAGGGAAAAGGCAGCAGTCATAGTGCCTAGTGCCATAAAGCCGTTTAGAAGTTTCCAGGTCAGTATTATATACTGGTCTAGGATCAGTTTCGTTTTCCACTGCTACGTTGCAATGACGTAGGAGAGGCTGCCAACGGCTGATTGTAGAACAGCGATTTCAAACGCTACTCCAGCTTGAACGACGACAGGTCTTGGACTCCGACACTTCCGGTAGTTTTACGGCAGCCTGCTTTCCTTCCACAAACAGAGATGTCAGCTGGCTGAGAGATGATATGTACACTTCACAACATACTACAGCAAACAAACAACGTTTTTTTTAGACACACATGATTACGCGACGCAAACATTGCTTCGACGTGACAAAGTAAACATTGAAGAGTGGACGCGAAATGGGTGAGCAGAAATGTGTTGACTGGTCAGCTGACTAGCCTGATAACAGCAACACGAATTAATGAAAAAAACTTTCTGGCTCCTTTAACAAATGTCTGGAGTTGTTTCTGCATTTATTTTAACGGAAAATAAGTTCAAGACCAAGTACTCGGAAAATACGCGTGCTTTTTGAATGAGGAAGTAGGGTTGCCCACCACTTTGTGGCCGAAGAAATTACTAATACTTTTTTCCTCGTGCGTTTTGCTCTTCAAGTTAAGCTTGATGACTACTGTGCCTGCCAAAGCTGTTTGCCACTCCCAGCTTTTACTGCTGTCAGGAGGTCACTGATGCCCTATATAGTGATTACCTTCAACTGAAGACAACAGCAGTAGTTTATGTTTAAACCGTCAAAGAGCATTTGGAGCAAAAGACAGATCATGTGGCTTCAGCAGAGGTTAAAGGGGCTGCCTGGTTTGCTTTCAAGCAGCTGGGCCCGCCGTGTTTTGGTTGGATTACTGCTTTTCCTCATTTTCTACTGGTACTTGAGCTCAGATGGGCTCCTGAAGTTTCTAAACATGTCTAGGGAGCCTGGGGGAGCTGCGGGGGTGTGTTTGCAGACTGATCTTCACAGGTGGGTGTCGCTGGTTGACAGAGGGGAAGGAGTGGTTCTTACCCCCCAAAACAAAGACTCAGTTCCATTTGTGGTCGGTAATGGACATTTTCTGGTGGATGTGGACTCTAACAAACTCTGGGTAGCTTCGTCTCCACAGCCTGGGTCTGCACCGGTTCACCAAACAGACTACATCCCGATAGTGCGGTTGCAGGTGCCAGGAGCGCGCTCTGAAGCTCGTGGAATGATGCTGTGGTACAGAAAAGGCTCTGTGCTGTCCTCCCGGTGCTTCCTGACAGCTAATTCTCATGACTGTGTAGTCGTACGCGAGGAATTTGTTGCGCATCGCAGCCGACCAAATGTTTATCTTCAGAGGATTCACATATCAAACCCTACAGACCATGTGGTTTCGATTGACGTGGCTATGGAGTCTCTTACATTTAGGAGCACCGTGGAGAAGATGGAGGACAAAGAATTCATGCTGTCCTCCGGTAGGGTGCTCACGGAAAAGAAGGACACTGTGTTAGTGGTGGTGGTCACGAAGAGACTGAGCACCAAGATCACGGTTCCTCCCAAATCTGAATACTCAGAAAACCTGGTGAGTGTGATTCACACTTCAGAGCCCACCGAGGGTGGGAAACTGGAAGAGACTCTCAGCAAGCTCAGGGAAGGAGTCAAAAGAGAGATGCTGGAGGTCCTTCGAGCTAATGTGGAAGACTTAATGCAAGAGCACCAGCAAGCATGGGTGGATCTCTTCATATCTGGTAAGTTGACAGAGCTCAGTTTGCTGACTTAATTATTATTAATTGTACATAATATCAGTATATCATATGTGTATAATATTTGTATTTCAGGTTCACTCCAAAAATGTACATTGTAGAATTCTGAATTAAGAAATCCTAAAGAGGTTGTATCATTGACAAATCGAATTGTACTTGAACTTTTAAAGTGTTTAACATGTTATGAAAACAAACAGAACATTTGACTAATTCCCCGTAGTCAATAATATTATCCCTTATCTTTGATCACCAAAATTACATCTATAAAAAAAGAAAAAATTCATAGGAAAAAAACATCACCCTTGCTTCATTTACTATATGCGGATTCATGAATATGCAAATTAACCTCGCCTTCGCTCACTCACACAAGCTCAGAAATGCAGTCGGCCAACTTGCTGAGGTAAACGCTGCACAATGGTATCGTTCTTTACAACGTCGCACACATAACCGTAATTAATATGATTAGCCTTTTGCTTGACTATGTTGTTAAACCGCTAATAATGTGTTGCTTATGTCACACAAACCATGTTCCTGTTTGCCATCTCAGTCAGCCTTCAGTATCAGTCAGCATCCATAGAAACATTTAGAACATCAGTGGATTAAGGCATATAGTTCATCATAGCATAGCATCACATACATAATTCACCCACTATATTACTAAATCTACCTGATTTTTCATATCAACAGAAAAATATAACGGGATAACCTGACTTCTCCTGAGATTCCCCTGCTTCAGAGAATAGTTAATGATATGCTAAATCCCGCCCACACGTCGACGTAATTGGGCTAAAGCGCACGGCTTAAGTGCACTAAAGGTGTGTCTGAATCCACTTTTACTAGTTTGACAATGGGAAAAATGGTCGGTGCACCAGGCGCATGATCCATAATGGTTGTACCTAGTCTGTTAATGAAAAGTCCCTTTAAAAGCTAGTTGCGCTCGCACCATGGCGGATTCACTGTTTACTGCATAGGTACTGCATTACTGCATAGGTAATTCTGATACGTGCAATGACTATCCATTATGACGTGTAGGCATTTGTATCTTTATGTAGACAATAATAATCTTTTACATTGTAATCCTTTTATTTGTAATATTTAAAAATGTTTGTGTGCTGCTGCCCTGTGTGTGTAATAAGCAGAGTGTACGCGTGTTGTGCACCCGCCTATAGGCGCATATTACTAACATGCCCTTTAAATAACTGAAAAAATACTGTGACCAGGTTTTTTTTGGTCAGTGGCGCAGTTGTTTTCAGTTCCTCAAAATAGCAACTCATCAACAATGCGCCTGAACACAACTCGTTTTCAGACCAGCGAACAAATGGGCACAAATGCATTTACTATTTAAACAACACGCCACTGGACGTGTAAATAACTACGTCAGGATGAAACTAGCAAAAAACACTTGCTTTGTGCCCATAGACTGTAAAAAAAAAATAGGGGCATAATGTCCATGACATCACCGATAGGATTCTGAGCAGTTTTGAAGCTTAAAGTAGGGTCGAGCGCGTCACCGTGTGTCATTCCCGGATAATAGAAAATGGGCAAAGAGGCGGGACGTAGGTGGAACTGAGGTGACGTGATGACTAACAGACAGCAGTCAAACGGCTGTCCACCTGTTACTCAAAGTGGCCACGCCCTTAATTATGCAGAAATGTAAGGCTTTATATAATGCAAACGAATGAGTTATACAAAAAATTCACCCCCTGCACAGTTGTCATGAAGGGCAAAATTAGCCGTATAGACCAAAACCACAATTTGTACCAGGCTTTAAACATGTTTTTTTTCTGCTGTAATGTTGGGCATTTTAACATGGGGCTCAATGAGATTCTGCTCCCTTTTGGAGCCTGTCTCTAGTGGCCAGTCAATGAATTGCAGTTTTAGTTACTTCCGTATTGGCTTCAAGAGAGACCACGGGAGGTTGCTGTTTGGTTGCTCCTGGCGCCGCATTGCGCCGAGTGTATGATAGGGCCCAAAACCTTCTAAATAAAAAAACAAAAAACATTGAAACTCAAGTTCATTTAGAAAACTGGAAAGCACCACTAGCAAATACGAGCATTGAGTATTGTGTAAATTGGCCTTATCTACCAGCCACTGTGGTGAGCGACCTTGTTTTAGATTGGCCTTTGACAGTAATGCTGCCGTTTAGAAATGACAACACACTCTTGTTGAAATAACACATTTGATTATATTTTAAAGAAACATGAAGGAAAAGCGGATGAGGTCTGAGATGCATGTCTGATCTGTTGATCTTAGTTACCATTAAATCAAACTTAACAATTCATATTTTTATGGAACATTTAGTATAAATGATTTATCTATGCACATCGTTATTTTTTTTTTATTCCATGTGCCCTCGTAATCCTTAATCAAAATAACTTCCCCTCCCCTTGCAACAACTCCTCCCTGATGAAGGTTGGTACAATAACCTCTCCCCTCCAGCAGTCTGTCACTTGCATGAGATTGATAAAAAAAAAAAATCATAGATTTAACAGTTTTGTTCCTATAGTGTTTGAATTGCCGAGATGTAATAAAGACATCACAGCACACTAACAGATTCCATTCACAAGCAACCAGAGTCCCGACTGTGAGCACGGGAAATCTCGCGAAATCTCTCGCAGTCACTTTAGAGTAAACAAACATGGCAGCCGATGGGCAAGAAGAAATGGCAATAGTGTTTGGATAGTTTTTTTTATTTTTATTTTTTTTATAGAAAATTCTGCAAAAAAAGAAGAAAGGTTTGGATAAATTTGTGTTAGGGGCCGTTCACACAGAATTGGTTTTTCCATTCCACTGCACTTCATGATAGACAGACTTGTTTGACCGCTCCACTCACAGTGTCTCGTGCATGACGGCGTTCTAAAAAAAAATGTAACTTTTAAAAGACTTGAAACCTTGCAGTTTTTCCTCATTCCACTGCCCGCGACCCAGCCCTTATGCTTCTGTCAGCTCGCTTTCTGATTTGTTATCGTTTTGTTCCACGTGAAAATCCACGGAGTATGTCCCCAGGGTTCCCCTCACACAACAGGATTTCTGATCATAAATATTGACCATGTTGGATAATTATGATTTGTGATCGTTGTGGCCCCAACATTAAGTGATTAAATCACTCTTAACACACATCACACCACAGGAAAATTTGTTAATGCACATTAAGAATACATAAGCAGGCTCAGTTCTGGCATTTGTATTTTTCATTTGCACTTTTATACATTCAGACAATAATAACCATTTGAAGACCATTTGTTAATAATAAAGCAGACTTCCATATCTTTTATATGTAGATGTTTTACAGCTTAAAATATATTGCGTTTATTCAGTTTTTGTAGTAGTACCATAACATTCATTCTCAAGTTTATTAAGGAAGAAGGGTCCGATTTATACACAAGATCAAGCAGAGTTATTCACGATGTCCAGGCCGTTCAATCATACTCCAAATCAACCCCTACCATATATGGTATATTAAGAAATATGGACCCACTTTGTTAGGTGGTCTTAACTACTATGTACTTACATTTAAATTAATCAGTTGATACAATGCACTTATTGTGTGCATACATGTTTTTACATTGTACTTACATTGTAAAAATTACCTGCATCTGTAATTAATTTCTGTTACATTTATAACTACACTGTTGACACTTCCCTTACACCTAACCCTACCCTTAAACTTACCCATCCCACCATACCTGTCCCTAACTTTATCTGTATCAGCAAAAGTGTTTTGCAATACAATATGAACACAATAAGTAAATTGTACTTATTCTGTGACATAAGTACATAGTAGTTAAGGCCACCTAATATAAAGTGGGACCAGAAATATAATAAGAAAGGTCTGATGTTCAAATATATGTGCGTGTCTCGAGTTCCCGTTTGTGTGCGAGTGTATAAGTGTGTCCAAAGCATTGTCCTTGTTTTGTCTAGGTGTGTCCATGATGTGCACAAAACATAACCGAAAGAAGGTACACAAGGGCAGTCTTACACAAGAATAGTCAAAAGTGGAGAGCCTAAGAGATAAGAAAATATTAACAGTTACACATATAAAAATATGAGACCCAACAGTAAACCTGCAGTTCAAGTGCTGTTACTCATTTCACATGTGAAAAAGGTGTGAGCATAGGAATCGTAAAGGCAGAGCAGCAAAAACTCTTTTTTCTAAAAATTTCTAAAAAGCTTTATTCTAAAAACGGTGGGGAAAAAAGCAACATTGGTGGATTTGCATAAATATAAAATATAAAACATTGGTGGACCTATGGGGAAAAGTAAAATAAGTATATGACCCATTTAGGGTTTCTATTCATGTGTTAACGTGCATTAAGAAGCTAAAAGAAAATCTTTCATAGTCTTTTGCTTCTTTACAGGTGTGGAAATCAGAAAGATCACAGACACCCATACTCCATCCAGTCGTACAGTCAACAACACCCTGTACTACATTCTGTCCACCTCCACAGCGCCCCTACTAGATCAGAGTCTCACAGCAGAAGAGCATGAACGACTGGAGTCCAGTCTGAACTACGCCGACCATTGCTTCAGCGGCCACGCCACCATGCATGCTGAGAACTTGTGGCCAGAGCGCCTGACAAATGTAGCTCAGATCCTGCAGCTTGTGAATCTCTGGAACTTGACTTTCCAGAAAAGAGGATGCAAGGTACTTGTTGCAGCAGGCACTCATGGTATGATGCAAGGCATGGTCCTTAGTTTCGGCGGTCTGCAGTTCACCGAAAACCACCTTCAGTTCCAGGCAGACCCAGATGTTCTTCACAACAGCTACTCTTTGAGGGGGATCCATTACAATAAAGACCTAATCAACCTGGCCGTATTGCAGGATGTTGAAGGCAAACCCTTCCTGCACGTGTCTGTCAAGCCTCAGGAGAAACCTGTGAAGCTGTATGCCTGTGAGGCCGGCTGCATGAATGAGCCCGTCGAGCTGACCTCAGAACTGCGAGGTCACACGTTTCCTGTGATGGTCACCCAGCCCATCACGCCTTTACTGTACATCTCCACTGATCTTACTCACCTGCAAGACCTGAGACACACGATGCACGTCAAGGCCATCTTGGCTCACGAGGACCACATGGCCAAACAGTACCCAGGCCTGCCCTTCCTCTTCTGGTTCAGTGTGGCATCCCTAATCACGCTTTTCCACCTCTTCCTCTTCAAGCTCATCTACAATGAGTACTGTGGGCCTGGAGCCAAGCCACTCTTCAGGAGTAAGGTATAGACTGCGACATGAAGACAAGCCATTTTTTGGGGGGTGGTAACTGTGGTGTATGTGAATCTCCTCTCCCTTTTTCCTCTTACTCTCATTTTGTGCAACTTTCAAATTCTCCCTTGCAAGATATTTTTACCTCTGGAAGCTAAGGGACAATAATTGGTTTGGGTAACCCATCAAACTTTCGATCTGCTGTAATTGGAGGGTCGGGTGTGCTGGAAATAGTTGTCTGCAATCTTCAGTTTGGGTGTTCTCTTTCTATGAACTCTTTGATGAGCTGAAAGCACCAGTGCTCTAAAGACACTGTTTGGTGAGCTTTGTTTGTTTCCTCATTCAGTCTGACACAATTGGAACTGATTTATGTCAAAGAAAAAAAAAAAAATCAAGATATTTTTTTTTTTTTTTAATATACATTTGAAATGCTATTCTGCTTCGCAGAATAAGCATTTGAAGAACAATTTTTGAATGTAATTTATCATGATTTTCAGCAGAACTGATTTCCCATCTTTTATATGTAGTTTTACAGCTCAAAAAGAAAAATCTAGTATTGAGTATTTACTTTTTTTTATTATTATTGGCTAGCAGGTGAGATTTTGAATTATTTAATCTTAAATTTGTGCATAAACTTTTCACTGGTGCCTTCAAGTCTTTCTTCTTCCAAGTTGGTTTAAGGGGCTTTGTTTCTTTAAAATCTGCTTTCTGCAAAGCCTTTTTTTCTTTTACCATCTGGGGTTCTTGCGTAGAGGTCTCATGTTCTTATTTAAATGAAAGTGCATTTTGAACTTTGAATATCTAGTTGTTGGTATGGTGAAGTGAAGCTGTTGCTACTTTAGAAAACTTAACCAAATGCATCAACTTTTTCATTGATCACATCCATCCACCATCCCAGAATATAATGTCAACAACTCAACAAGTCGAGGTCGTTTCACCACCAAGGTAAAAATAATAATAATAATAAAGAGTGCATTAGCACCCGCCCATTTTTTCAGTGGTGTTGGTTCCAGAATAAAAAATTGTCCATTAATTTTTCCCATGCATAGGGATTAAAAGGAAAAAGAAAAAAAGCCACTTAAACCGACAATCCCATGAAGCATTGCGAATTACATCTTAAAATTAAAAACTATGGAGAAATAGAAAACTGTTAATTATATATTATATTTATAGAAAACTCTCACTCTCTCTCTCTCTCTCTCTCTATATGTATATGTGTGTATGTGTATATATATATATATATATATATATATATATATATATATATATATATATATATATATATATATATATATATATATATATATATACATATACATATACATATACATACATGTGTGTATATATATATATATATATATATACACACACATGTATATATATATATATATATATATATATATATATATATATATATATATATATATATATATATATATATATATATATACATACATACATATGTATATATATATATATATATATATATATATATATATATATATATATATATATATATATATATATATATATATATATATATATATATATACACACATATATATATATATATACACACATGTATGTATGTATATATATATATATATATATATATATATATATATATATATATATATATATATGTATATATATATATATATATATATATATATATATACACACACATGTATGTATGTATGTATGTGTGTGTTTCTATAAATATAATATATAATTTAACATGTATATAAATATACATACATACATTACATACATACATACATACATACATGCACGCACACACATAAATATTTAAGTATTGTGACAGCATAGCGAGCTTGGTTACGTCATTTTGGTGCTTCATGTTTCTCAGTGACTGGTGAAATTTTCTGAACAGAATCATGGGTAATGTGGTTTTTCACCACAAATTCAGCTGTTAAACACAATTATAAAAATAAAAAAAAATTGAAAAACAATTAAATAATGTGCACGAATGTCTTCAACAAAAGAGTATACCATCAATTACATCCTCAGAACTCAAAGTAGGTCTGTCTCTTTAAAGGTTTATCAGTTATTGTTACAAATCTTTTTTCATATGGAGAAAACTAATGGAGTTTTTACTTCCAGAACCCGATTGTTGCGTTCTATTCAATTTAGTTTTGTTTGTTTGTTTTTGAGAATCTAAGAATCAATTTACAGTAATGGGATTTACAGTAATCATTCTAGGCTACTCTTGTAAATGTTTAAGTAGGCACAGTTTCACATGGTCTAAAGTGTAATTCACATCACTGCTGAATATGCACTGATATTATACACCCCTAGCAGCATACTCCGTTAGAACAGTTATGAATACCTACATTACACTAGTCTCTCTTCTTTTTTTTGTCCATTTATTATTTGCTTGTTATTGTTAATGTTCTGCATTGTTTGCCATATGGGTTTCAAAGCTTTTTTTGCATTGTTGCATTTGTTTGAATTCTGTTGTGTTTTGATTAAATTAACAATCAAGAATTAGACAACCCTCTTTCATTGTGACATTCATTCACATTTATTTTGAAGGTTTAGATAATCTGGGGCCATATATGTGAAATGAGTGCCTCATCTGAGTTTCCTTAAATTGTGTCTCCTAGTATGCAACACTGAAGATACAGCGTTTTGTTCAATTGTGTATTTTTTTCCTGACAATATATGGGGAAAGACAAAAATGACTTATTTTGGTTTTGAAAAGTCAACTCCGATTAATCAAATCATTTTTCAGAGTAAATTTTTTTATTAAACTTAGTCACTTGTAACATCAGGTACTGAGGACAAATTAGGCAATAGATCCATTGGATGGAGAAAATTCAACAGTTATGACTGTTAAATGTCATGGGGGAAAAAAACAAAACAATAATAATAATAACCTAAGCTGCGTTCGAAATTGCATACCGTCCAAGTAGGTACTACATTTGAATTAACTCAGCGACCATTAAAAAAAGCATGTTCTAGTGAATGCGTGCAGTATGAATGTAATCTGGACATACTACATCCGCCATGTCGTCATTATCGTGACCTACCAGCGTCAGTTGAGTCCCTTCACCTCCATTCATAAATAAAAATAAATCACGTGCATAAGTATTCACAGCCTTTGCTCAGTACTTTTTTGAAGCACCTTTGGCACCAATTACAGCCTCAAGTCTGTTTGAGTATGATGCTACAAGCTTGACACCACCATGCTTCACTGTAATGATGGTATTGGCCAGGTGATGAGTGGGGCCTGGTTTCCTCCAGATAAGACACTTGCCATTCAGGCCAAAGAGTTCAATCTTTGTTTCATCAGACCAGACAATTTTGTTTCTCGTAGTCTTGAGAGTCCTTCAGGTGCCTTTTGGCAAACTCCAGGGGGGCTGTCATGTGCCGTCTGGTCACTCTACCATACAGGCCTGATTGGTGGAGTGCTGCAGAGATGGTTGTTCTTCTGGAAGGTTCTCCTCTCTCCACAGAGAAACGCTGGAGCTTTGTCAGTGACCATCGGGTTCTTGGTCACCTCCCTGACTAAGGCTCGTCTCCCCCGATCGCTCAGTTTGGCCGGGCGGCCGGCTCTAGGAAGAGTCCTGGTGGTTCCAAACTTCTTTCATTTACGGATGATGGAGGCCACTGTGCTCATTGTGTCCTTCAATGCTCCAGAAATATTTTCTGTACCCTTCCCCAGATCTGTGCCTCAATACAATCCTGCCTTGGAGGTCTACAGACAATTCCTTGGAATTCATGGCTTGGTTTGAGCTCTGACATGGACTGTTAACTGTGGGACCTTATATAGACAGATGTGTTCCTTTCCAAATCATGTCCAATCAACTGAATTTACCTCAGGTGGACTCCAATCAATTTGTAGAAACATCTCCAGGATGATCAGTGAATTTTGAGTGCCATGGCAAAGGCTGTGAATACTTGTACATGTGATTTTTTTTTTTTTTTTTTTATTTATTTATTTTTTTTTTTTTTTTTTTTATTATTATTATTTTTTTTATATATATATATACATTTGCAAAGATTTCAAACAAACTTTCACGTTGTCATTATGGGGTATTGTTTGTAGAATTGAGGGAAGGAATTATGAATTTAATCCATTTTGGAATAAGGCTGTAACATAACAAAATGTGGAAAAAGTGAAGCGCTGTGAATAATTTCCAGATGCACTGTAGTAGGGAAGTATTCGATTTCGGACGCAACGCTAGATTTGTTCAGTTAAAACGTTCCCATTCACAACAAATTTTGCACAAAGAAATCACATTAAATGTATTTTCCACCTTAAGCATGCATATTTACACTTTATTTGTTATTTCAACAGGATGATGTTACTGTCTGAAGCCTAATCCAGTGTGCAGAAACATTAAATATGATTCAATCTCTGGATGTCCTCTCAGGATGTAGCAATGTATATAAGACATGTTTTCCCATTTTGCTGTGTGAATTTAATAATGAACATTAGCTGATTTTGTTGAGGATTATGTATACGTTATGGTTAAAATATGAAGACTATTTAGAGGTGCCAAGTCACGATAAAATATCATCAATGAAGGATTCAAACAGCTTAGAAACAAGCACAATAGTAAAATCTTAATGGAAAACAAAATCAAATATGCAACTCCTAAACATGTTCAAACGGCCTCCATTGATTTTATGTGAATTCAGCTTGTCTTATTTTGTGTTCAGCAGAAGAAAGATATTCATACAGGTTTGGAACAACTTGAGAGTGAGTAAATGATGACAGCATTTTTATTTTTGGGTGAACTATCCCTTTAAAAATTAACATGAGCTTGCAGTCGATTGTTGGAGGGGTGAGATTTAAGTGAATGAAATGAATTGAAATGAAGTCTGATATACATGGATGAATCATTCACAAATTCAAATGTGGTAAATTAATCTGTCACATGGTTATAGTAGAAATGCCGAGCCTTGATAAGATAGCTGGGAAGAGCAATGTTGCTTGAATTTGAAAGATTATCTCTGAGCATCACTGATTTAAGACTAAAGTCTCTTTTCTTTACTGTATACTTAATAATAATTACAATGAATATGGAAGGGGGAAAAGCATGTCTTTTGAACAATAGCTATGTTTCCATCCACCTATTTTTATGCACATTTTGGGATATCGCATTAAAAAAAAAAAAAAAAAAAATCGCATTGCACTCAATTGAGACTCAATTTTCTATCCAATAAGAAAAATCCCTCGGTTTAAGCCCTGCCAATGGTGTGTTCCCAGACCCAACATTTTGATGTGAGTCCGGCTTGTCAGGATACCCTCAAAGTTGCCTCAACAGAGGATGTGATTGGATAACTGGACTACCCAGTGAATGAATGAATTGAGGCATTTATATAGTGCTTTCATATGTACTACTGTACACCCAAAGTGCTTTACACTCATGACAGGGGTCTCTCCTCAACCACGGATGATGCGACGGCAGCCTCAGTACAATGGCGCCAGTGCACTCATCACACACCAGCGATAGGAGGAGAGGAGAGAGGGTGATAGAGCCAATTCAGTGGATGGGGATTATTAGGAGGCCATTATTGGTAAGGGTCAATGGAGGGAATTTGGCCAGGACATCAGGGTTACACCCCTATTCTTTACGAGAAGTGCCATGGGATTTTTAATGACCACAGAGAGTCAGGACCCCGATTTAACATGTCATCCGAAGGACGGTGCTTGTTACGTTACAGTGTCCCCATCACTATACCGGGGTGTTGGGACCCACACAGATCACAGTGTGAGCACCCCCTCACTAACACCTGTTCCAGTGGTGGACCAATCACATCGCACAGCATTTCAAATGCTGGTTTGATCGTTCTAAAATGCCTGAGGCAAAGTCTGTCATCAAAATGATTTGGTTGAATTCTCTCTCAGAAGGGTCTCACATGATCCCAAACACCAGACATCTGAACGCAAGATAACATGACAGCGTTTCGTCTGCGCACTTGCATTTTCATTACAGATAGCTTTTGTGTGCTAATTTTCCAGGAAGTGATGATAGGATGGAAACTTTATTTGCAAATGTTTTATGCGATATTCCAAATTTTGTGTATAAGTTAAATTGGCAACTTTGGATGGAACCATGGCTAATGACAGTTTCAGGGCACCACGGTTGTGCTCAAATTACATACAGATGATATTAGTCTGTCTCTGTGTTCTGATTGTGTGCAATCAACATGACTTAAGCCTGTTGATTAATGACCCATAATGTTCAAAAGAAAATAAATGTGGAATTTCTCTGACTTAGTTTTAGTAACTTGAGAAACACTTTTTAGACAGTCTCTACTAAAAGACACGATGCTTGTTGGTGTTTGAATTTCTAAAGTAAGGGCTTCCCCACCCAGTCGCAGGCTGCACTGAGTTTAACTGCACAACAAAACTAGACAATAGGCTGCGTCTTCATTGGGCAGATAACAGCAAATGTCTTGCAACAGGTTTGTGTGCTCTGATCATGCTGATTTTTTTCAGGGCTCATTTTTTTGTTGTTCAGGTATGAACAGTTGCGTTATTGTACTTGTGCTACTTTGATGTATCTTTGAAAAAGAGAGGAAAATGCACTATTAATAATACTAAAACAATACACTTACAATCAACTTTGTTTGAGACAAGAACGATTATATTGTGTAAAGTTTAAGCGAAATTAAACATTCATCAAAGTGATATGATCACGTTGCAATAAACTGTTTATACTGATTCAGACTCAACATGATTTTTACTCCTCTTCAATTTACTTTATTAAAATGAGCTGATGCAACAATTCTTTTACATTTTGTCTTCATTTGTATTGTGTATACTGCCTTACCTAATCCTTGTGTTGGTACTAATATTTGCTGCATCAGTGTTGGAACTGCACTGAAAGAAGGAGGACCCAATAAAAACAGTGGTGAATTCAGGTGATTGGGACACTTCACAAGACATATCAGTGGCAAAAAGTGTCCCAATCACCCTGAATTCACCCTATTTATTGTATATTAGTTATATGTAGTAGTCAGGGCAAATTTCAATCGGAAGTGAAC
Organism: Paracanthobrama guichenoti; assembly: GCA_018749465.1. Lineage (NCBI taxonomy): Eukaryota > Metazoa > Chordata > Actinopteri > Cypriniformes > Gobionidae > Paracanthobrama > Paracanthobrama guichenoti. Next base: position 31,019,022 of record CM031950.1, on the reverse strand, counting down.
ATCCCGTTTGCCCAGAGCCTTTGAAGTGGGGGCTTGAAAGACAATGTTATTTTTGATCATTATCTTCTGTAATGTTACTTGACAATGGAGTGCCCATTAGATAACAGGAATTTCTTATTATTGCTGTTAATATAATTGTTGTAAATGAACATACATTTTCACATGCTCTCAACTTTAAAACTTGCCGTCTCTCGTTTGGACATGGCAAGTCAACACTACACTGAAAAAATTTTGAGTCAGTTCAACTTGGAAATTATACTTCATGTGGTAACATCTACAATGACTGGGTTTGTTGAAGTGAAAGATATCATTTAAAATGACTGATTATAACTACATTTAAACAACCTGAAAAACAAGGTTTTACTGAAGCATAACTGTCAGTAGATATAACCCGATTCCTCCAGCTAGGTAAAATTACTTAACACAGACAAACCAAAAATTATTCAGACCAGCTATCATTTTTTATATTCCTTACTAGTGGAGGCAGGACACTATAGTTAATTTATGTAAGTGAAGCTGGTATCCCCAAAGTAAACTGACATACCCAAAAAGTCTTCATACAGTGGACTAGAAAAATGTATAAAAATGTGGGACCAAAATTATTCAGACACTTTGACCTGAGCATGTTTTGCTTGAGTGTTTTTTCTTGAATTGCTAATGCGACCTTTGACACCACAGACTGAACAAAATGAAGCATTGCTTGGTGATTGGTTGACCTAAATTGGTATGATCTAATTGTGTATTTAAATTCAACAGCTGACAGCTGATTGGTTGATTGTAGTAGTAGTAGTAGTCAGTTTATTGTCACATCACCAAAGCACATGTGCCTTGGAGAGTGAAATTCTTGGGAGCGTGCTCCAGACAATTGCAGTAACAGTTAACATAACCATACAACCTTAAGCAGGTAAAACAGAAAAAAAGTGCAATGTGCACATACATATAGTTAGTACACACAGTGTACTATTGGACATACTTACAGTCAGTACTACATTACACATTATACTCTGAAAGTACATGCATACAGTTAGCACCACGTTAAACACTATACACATTAAACACTATACACATTAAACACTAAGCACTATACACATTAAGCACTATACACGGAATATACACATTAGACACTATACACATTAGACACTATACACAGATATATACACATTAGACCCTATACACAAACACAATACACAGAATATACACATTAAGCACTATACGCATTAAGCACTGTACACAGAATATACGCATTAAGCACTGTACACAGAATATACACATTAAGCACTATACACAAGAAACACTATACACAGAATGTACACGTTCTACATTATTGACATTTGTACGTATAAAATGATGATGATTGTATGTGAACTGGATACAGAATGTCATGAGTGTGCATCGGATGTATCCAGTGGTAACCGGTAGATAGTGCGGTGATAAATGAAGTGTGTGTATATAGTCCAGTGTTGACTGTTATAGTTGAGTGCGGTGTGTGGCATGCCATATTGTGGGAGTATGCTGTAGAGAGTATTAGTTTTGAGCGTTCAATAGTCTGATAGCCTGAGGGAAAAAGCTATCCCTAAGTCGGCTAGTGCGGGATCGGATGCTGCGGAGACGTCTTCCTGAGGGCAGCAGAGAGAGCAGTCTGTGGGACGGGTGGCTGGAGTCACTGATGATCCTCCGGGCCTTCCTTGCACACCGCCTGGTGTAGATGTCCTGGAGGAGGAAGCTCACCTCCAACAATGTGGCTGGCAGTTCGCACGACCCTCTTCAGAGCTTTGCGGTTGCCAGCGGTGCTGTTTCCGAACCAGGCCGTGATGCAGCCCGTCAGGATGCTCTCTATGGTGCACGTGTAGAAGGATCTGAGGATGCTGGGGCTCATTCCAAACTTCCTCAGCCGTCTCAGGAAGAAGAGGCGTTGATGTGCCTTCTTCAGCACTGCGTCGGTGTGTGTGGACCAGGTGAGATTGTTGTGGTTTAAAATGATGCCGTTTTTCCTCTTCTTTGGAAATAACACTTCACTCAGTCTTTGATGCCAGAATATAGGTTTTATTCTTTCAAACAAAACCGAGTCGATCTGCAGAGCTCCTCATGACTCAGGGAAATCCTCTATTATATAGGCAGTTCCTACACATTCCAAACATACTACGTCATTGTTTATCTTTCCCCCACATGTCTTAACTTGGCTTGAGTCCAGCACTATCTCCATATATGGACTTAACACCCAACACTGTGAGGGGTGGTCTTCCAGTCTCCTGCAGACCCCTGCACTCCCTCAGCTGAATATCATCATATAGATGTAAATAATAGTGTATAATCATACAGTTAAATTGTAATAAAATACTTATTATTAATGCAATAAACACTTCAACATTTCCCCTTTGAGGCTTATCAAGCCTCACTTTCACTATTCTTTACCCAGAGTGTAGCTTCAAAATCCAGCCTCCTCAGTTATGCTACAGCAACTAAATCAAGTCACTTAGTTTCATTTCCAATGACCAGATTATTGCAACCACACTCCAGAGGAGAAGTAGAACCAAACATCTCTTTTCAGACTTTTTTTCTTTTCAGTTTTTCTTTTTCCAAAAGAGTAAAAGATTCAACTCTCCCCTAATCCTTTCCTTCAAAATTAAACATTGTTGTAAGCATGTGCGTGCATTTTGTTCAGCCTTGCCTGTGGTTGTCACAGTTATGTAAAATACATCAAAAATAATCATGTTACATATATTTAAAAACTCTTTTGCACTGTAGACATCTTCTTCAACCCAGATACTTTGCGCATCGTAGAGGGTCACCCTTTGGGGAGCGGTTAGGCTAGCACATACACCCAGGGTCTGGCTCATCATTATTCATCTTCTTCGTCCTCATTGGAGGTGCTCGAATCAATCTCCAATGCTCTCATAACCCAGCTCGGTTTCCCATACAATTCCTGGTAATATATACTTTGGTTGCCCTCCAGAATTACTTTACCATTATCATGACATCTTAACATTTCCATTTGATTAGTTGTGGCTTTGATTACTAGTGATCTTAAGATAGGAAGTACACAACAGAACAATAAACCTCCTATTAATATTGCAACTCCTAAAAACATTCCTAATTTAGCAAGCCATGCCCCCCAATTTCCAAATTTTAGATCCAACCAATCCCATATCTTTTCATCCCTTCCAGCATTTTCTTTAAGCTCTATTCTTAATTCTTTTATTTTATTCATAGCTTTGCTAAATTTTCCTCCTGGAGCTGTATTATTAGGTATGAAGGTACAGCACTGATCTCCAAACATTACACATACCCTCCTTTGTCTGCTAATATCCAATCCAGTGCTTGCCTATTTTGCCATGTCATTTTACTTGTTTCATGTAATTGTTCTCCTAATGCGGCTAAAGCATCATCAGTGTAATTAATAAATCTCTGCTGATTATAATAAATATAGTTGATCCATTCTGCATTTTTATTTGGGGTGATCCATATGAATATTGATTCAAATCCTGCTTTTACCTCATCTCTTGCTTTAAGCTTATTAGGTATACCTCTGGGTTGACCAATTGAATCTATAGTTACTTTAGGATCTGGTTTATAAGCTCTTTTAGTCCTATTGTTATCTTCTTTTACCGGTTGCTCTGAATCCCATTGTACAATGGTTACTTCTTGAATTAGTCGCACTCTAGCACATATTCCTTTCCATCTTAAAGGTAAAAATGCTAGAAGTCTGTCTTTTCCACAAGCCCAAAAGAAATCTGCTACTACCTTTGTTTGATCTTCATACAATTCTATTGATGGCAATGCTATAGTTTGATTTTTACAGTTTTCTTCTTTCGGATTTATTTTTCTCCCATTTCTTGTTCCTAGCGCTTGAAGTTCTGGAGCTCTTACTGGCGTATTTGAATTCCAAGAATTTTTCTCTATCTATGTTCCAAATAGTAGCACATTTTCCATTGAATCTTCCTAAATCATACATTCCTTCTGATTTATTAAAACACTCATATTCTTGGTTCTGATCAATGCTAAACCATTTTGGTATTTCTACTTCTTCTTTTTCTACTCTAAGGTTTGCATTTACATCCCAGTATCTACACCAGTCTCCCCAATGAGGTCTGTTAAATTTATCCCGATATTCTGAACTACCCAAAAAGCTAAACACTCTGCTGAACAATAAGGCATAAAATAATCATTTGTATGGCAAAAATTCCTATTAAATTTAGCACATGACACATAATCATGTGGATTTGGAACTGCTATTACCTTATTTAGAGGCGATTTAGCACACACTAAACAATTATCCATACCTACTTCTCTTGCTGTAAATGTTGCCCATTTGTACCAATCATTATTTTGCGCTGTTTCCCATAAAATATCTTCTCTGCTACTCTCACTGATTTTTTCCTCATCAACATTTCTACGTTGCTTTGATATTGTCAGGTTATTAGTCAATTCTTGTTCTATCGGTGTTATTGTTGAGTTGTCACTGGGTTTATCTGAGGGCTGAAAAATCAATTGCAGGGAAGTCTGGGTTGTGCTGAGCACCGTTTGAGCTTGAAGAGAAACTTGAGTACTGTTGCTTAAACCTTGCACTTGAATTGTCAGATGCAGTAAGCATGTGACGATCATCATCAGACATATTTTTGGACTCATCTTTCTTTCTTTGTTGACTTTCTTTGCTTTGCTCAGCTCCTTGCTTCTCTGAGCTTTCCGCATACTGCACCCTTTCATCTTGCGCTCTTGTTTCCCTCCTGGGAACTCTTGTGCAGTGATTCAGATGATACCAGGTGGTGCTTCCTTCCACTTGGACCGCTGTCGGCGTAGCTGTCACCACTTTGTACGGTCCCTCTCTCCTAGGTTCATTCCACTTTCTCCTGAACACCCTCAGATACACCTGATCACCTGGAACAACTGGACAAGGTATCTCCGTCTCCTCTCTGGGCTGCTTTCTTATTTCCTGCAAATATATAGCTTTATGTATTGCAGTTAGTTTTTTCATATACGATCTCAACTCCAGTTGCAATTGTTCCAAAGGAGGTCCTTTGTGCGGTCCTCTACAATATGGCACAGGCATGGGTCGACCCCTAAGCATTTCATGCGGTGTTAGATGCGTACTTCTGTTAGTTTGCATGCGATAACTCATTAATGCAAGTGGTAAGGCATCAATCCAGTTAAGTTTAGTACTTTCACACAATTTGTTAAGTTTTGCCTTGAGAGTTCCATTCACCCTCTCTACACAACCTTGTGATTCTGGGTGGTAGACACATCCTAGTCTCTGTTTTATTCTTAACTGTTGTAAAACTTGTTTTACAGTTTTTTGAATAAATGCCGATCCATTGTCCGAACTTATTTCTGATGGTATTCCAAATCTAGGAATTACCTCTCTAGTCAGAAATTTAATAACTGTTCCTGCTCCTTCATCTGCTGATGGTGTTGCTTCCACCCATCTGCTAAATCTGTCTATTATCACAAGCATGTACCTTTTGCCTTGTACTCTCTTTATCATGTCCACATAATCCATTACCAGATGCTTGAATGGCCCTTCTGGTACTGGTATGTGACCTATTGGTGTCGCTGTTCCTTTCCTAACATTATTTTTGGCACAAATTTCACATGTGGACAGAAAATTGTCTACCATTGCATATAAATATGGAGACCAATATCCTTGATTTTTATTTTCTTTATCACCTCCCCCTTGCACAATGGTCAAAACCATGTGCATCCAAAATGAGGATGTTTAAAAGTGCTGTTGATGCAACAATCTGTCCATCATGTGAGCGCCAAAGACCTTTTCATCTTGTGTGGCCCCCTTTGATTCCACACTGAATGTTCATACGGACCAGCTTGCTGCTGTATTCTAATAATATCATCCAGTTGAGGTTGTGGTTCTATGAGAACTACTGGTGTTAATATTGCTACTTGACATCCCGATGCCTTTTTAGCTTCCAAGTCTGCCATGTTGTTCCCTTTACTGACAAAGTCATTTCCTTTTTTATGAGCCTGACATTTAATGATGGCTAATCGTTTTGGTAGCATCATAGCAGAAATCAACTCACATATCTGTTTTTGTATTTTTTCATCAATGACTATTTCCTGAGGAGTCCCTATCACTTGTGTTGCACACACAATTTTAATGAAATTTTTGTCATTTGAATGAAAAATTAACTGATTTATGGTTGGCTCCCACTGGCATTGTTCAGCTTTTTTCATCATTGGCCCTAAGTCTTTTGTTTCCCAATTCTTTCCTACATATAAAGACACATGTGGAACAGATTCTGGTACACTGAACCACTTCTTTATGAATTCATTCTTAGTTATACTCACTGCTGCTCCTGCTTACCTATTATGATGTTCTTCAAGATAAGTTCAACCTTTTGATTTTCAGTTTCTCTTTGCCATCTTTGTTCTATTTTTACATCCCTGTCAGGATCATATATCATAGTACAGTGAAACTCTGACTTTGGCAACTTTGCTTCAGAAATCTGTGCTTCAATAAACTTTCCCCATGTGTCAATTATTTGTCTTACATCATTTTCAATTTGTCATAGCCAAAATACATTTGCTTTTGGCTCTGCCATTGTCATTTGAGTTCCTATCCCTTGAAGTCTATGTACACTCCATCAGGAGAGCACCAAATTTGAAGTCCTAATTTACATAATGCATCTCTTCCTAATAGATTAACAGGAGTTTGATCTGATACGAGGACAGGAATGGTCACACTTTTGTTTTTAGCTTCTAAACACACAGGAGCTGTCATAGGAATTAACTGTTTTTGTCCTTGAGAATCCTATTGTCTTTGCAAATTTGCCAGACAGAGGGAGAGATGAGAAGCATAATTTGAATTTACACATGTATAAACTGCTCCTGTATCTATTAGCATTGGTGTTGTTTTACCTTCTATTTTAACTTTTAGCATTGGTTCTTGATTGGCAGTGGTTGTTAAAATTGGCATTTGATTCTCCCTCATAGAATTCTCTGGGCACCCCTAATATCCCTGATTTGGACCTCCCCAAGGGTTTACTGGACCATAACATGGACCCCTAGAGGGCGTTGCCAACTCTTCCCCTTCTACCCACATGTGACTGTTGCCATGGATTATTAGGGCAGTCTCTTCTGTTGTGTCCAAACTGACCACATGTCCAGCATTCTCCCAAAGGAGTATTATTAGTCCAGCCTTGACCTCTTCCTCCCCTTGTGATGGATTGGCCTTCCACCTCATTGGCCCCTGTTGTTGAGCATATACATTAACAGTTGGTGCAGGCATCTGGTTTGCGTTTGAAGAGGCTGCTACAGGCTGAGGCATTTGCACAGTTTGTGGTGGAGCATTCACAGGAGCCATTACAGACATTTGTTCTCCAGTTGTTCTCCTTTTAACGCTTTAGGATCAATCTTTGTTGGAAATTCATCCCTCAGAGCTTGCCATACTGCTGGACGATGTGCATCCAGAACAGTCCCATCCATATAATAGGAGTCAACAGCTCTGTCTAAATCAGATGCTTCAAGAATTTCTCCCATCTTTGGGCCTCCTATGATTCTTGCTAGAAGAGCTTTAATGTCCCCAACAGATAATATTTTGCCCATTGTCTCTTCCTCAAATGCTTTAATCCACTTTCCAGCCCCATCTTGGATTTCCGGCAGACGAGCGACTAACCCCTCGAGGTCCTGTGTGGCCCAGGGCACATATTGCCCCTGTGCACCCTTGATTAAAATAGGAAGCTGTTTTACTCTAGATCTAAGCCTCCCCTTTTCTCTTCCCTGTGACCAGTTTCCTGCATCAGATGACTCCTCCTCACTTTCCTCATGCAAATTGTCTTTTACTAATTTTTGTGTTTCTTTAATTTTTTTTATCTATTTCCTCTTCTATTTTCCGTCTTTGTCGTTCAATTGTTCTATCTTCTGCTCTTCCTACTTGTTTCCCTTCATACTGTGTTTTCATTACCTCTAATGCTTTCCGTGCCTGTTCATAACAATCTAAAGGCAAACTTTTCTCAGATTGTTTATGTCTCCTATCTTTTGTTTTACCTCTGCCCCTGTTTGTTTTTCTTCTTCTAATTGTACTTCTCCTTCCAATTCTATTCCTCCTTTCACTTCCAAAAGCCCCTTCAGCATTGAAACTGACCTTCTAAAGATGCATTTGTCATTAGTTTTGAATACATCTCTTCTTTTTCAATGTTTCTTTTTCTGTCTCTTTCAATTCTTTTCTTGCTTGTTTTATATTCTTTAACATTTCTTCTCCTTCTTTTTTAAACAATGCCAGTATTGCCTGTTCTTTTTCTCTTTTAGCTTCTCTTTGTTGTTTCTTTAAACTTTTACTCTTCATTTTGTGGTTTTTTATCAAAGTTTCCATTTCTTCACACAATGATACATCAAATGTCCCTTCTTTTGGCCATTTTGTCATCATCTGTTCAGTTCTTTTTGCCATTTGTTTGACATTTTTCCTATTATTTCACTACATAATGGGTACTTTTTCCCTAATGATTCAACTGGGGTAATCATTTCTCTTTTATCCATTTCTTTTATTTGTAATGACACTATTTCTTATATTTTTTCCAAATATTACTTTGCACGAAAGATCTTTTTATTTATCTATTTATTCCTCTTATTTTATTTCTTTTTGTATTAAACTCTTATCTTAATAAACTAACAGATTTATTTTCACTTTATTATTTGTTTTATTTTATACGAATATAGTCAATAATTATTTTACCATCAGACCTAAATTAGTTCTATGCTTTATTTCAGTCTAATTTACAAGGCTGTTTCTTGAACAAACTTCTTTCTCTCTCAAACATTCACCACATTTATAAAAATCTTTTATTTGCTTTCACACACGTCTCTAGGGCTCATATTCTGTCCCAAAGAGCTCATACATACATTCTTCATGCGTGTCTCTCTAGGGCTCATACAATCTTTGTCCCAAGGAGCTCATACATTCAATCACTAACTCTCCTCGGATGTCCAGCAGAACCCCCCACCTCTGTCCAAGGAGAGGGGGTCACAGGTCAAGCGAGAAGAATTTATGGGTTTTACCACTCACACACACTTAGAGCCCACACACACATACACACATACACACACACAGACACAGACACACACACACACAGACACAGACACACACACACACACACAGACACAGCTCTCTACTCCTTACCAAGTCTAAAACTCTTTTCTTTTATCACAGTTTGCTTAAAATAAATAAAAATACACACGCCAAATTTTTGCTTACCCGAGCAAACCCCAGCCACGTGATCAGCGTGCTGAGTGGTAACCATAAGACTTTTACCCACAAAACGTAGGATTTAATTCCGATAATTGCCAATTTAACCAAACAACACAACACCTGTCCATGTAGACTCTCAACTGTATTAATTGAGACGGTATCACAGGAATTTTCAATTTAACGTAATGTTTAGATTCCCGATTAAATGCACCCTTTGTCTGAACAGCTTCTATCGAAATAGAACAGTAACAACAAAAGGAAGTTTAATTTAATTCTCTCCGTCCGTTCAGCCCTTCATGCGTGCGTCACAAAGCGGTATCCACGCAAGAGAACTTTTCTATAAATCGCCCATGACAGACCTATATCCGTCGTCAGAGTAGTGATGAGAATGAAATACTATTTCTATTCCTCACAAGTCTCTGGTCGTAATATAGCGGTATCGCGATATAACTTAATCACCTATTTTAGTTTCATCTTCCATGGCAGCCCTCAATCTATAGCTTGAGCGGTATCAAGATCGAAACACAGACATAGAACATTTAGTCAGCTATCGAGCAAACCTTCGCACTAACCCTTAAGTTACACAAAGTGGTAACCAACCCTGACGTCATCTGTGCACAAACACAGACCTGACTAACAAACACATACGATATCGACAAGGCCTCACTCATACAATTATTCTTGAATCAAAGACCCTCTTCCTAATTAGTTCTTTAATTTTGGAGAAGCTTTTTAAAGTGTCTCACCATTTCCAGGCAAACTGTGCCACCAACACAAAATTAAGCAAAATCTGCTTACCTGGCCAGTTGTATTTGTGTTGGCCACCCAGTTAAGCCCAGTCATGGGTCGTCCACCTCAGCTCCTTTCAAGTCCCATCTGGGGTGCCAAATGTTGTGGTTTAAAATGATGCCGTTTTTCCTCTTCTTTGGAAATAACACTTCACTCAGTCTTTGATGCCAGAATATAGGTTTTATTCTTTCAAACAAAACCGAGTCGATCTGCAGAGCTCCTCATGACTCAGGGAAATCCTCTATTATATAGGCAGTTCCTACACATTCCAAACATACTACGTCATTGTTTATCTTTCCCCCACATGTCTTAACTTGGCTTGAGTCCAGCACTATCTCCATATATGGACTTAACACCCAACACTGTGAGGGGTGGTCTTCCAGTCTCCTGCAGACCCCTGCACTCCCTCAGCTGAATATCATCATATAGATGTAAATAATAGTGTATAATCATACAGTTAAATTGTAATAAAATACTTATTATTAATGCAATAAACACTTCAACAAGATCCTCACTGATGTTGACACCGAGGAACTTAAAGCTGTTAACCCGCTCCACTGGTGTCTTGTCGATGGTGATGGGTTTGTGTTTTCTGCTCTGTCTCCTGAAATCCACCACCAGCTCCTTGGTCTTGTCGGTGTTGAGTGAGAGGTGGTTCTCCTGACACCATTTAGTCAGAGTGCTCACCTCCTCTCTGTAGGCGGTCTCATCGTTGTCGGTGATCAGGCCTATCACCGTTGTGTCATCGGCGAATTTGACAATGACATTGGAGCTGTGTGTGGCTGTACAGTCATGTGTGTACAGGGAGTACAGGAGTGGGCTGAGGACACAGCCCTGAGGAGCACCAGTGTTGAGGGTCAGAGGGGATGATGTATTGTTGCCCATTCTGACCACCTGACTTCTGCCTGTCAGGAAGTCCAGGATCCAGCTGCACAGAGATCTGTTTAGTCCCAGAGTCTGGAGCTTCGCAACAAGTGTAGTGGGCACTATGGTGTTAAATGCTGAGCTGTAGTCCACAAACAGCATTCTCACATAGGTGTTCTTGTTTTCCAGGTGGGAGAGAGCAGTGTGAAGGGTGAAAGCAATAGCATCATCTGTAGAACGGTTACTATGATATGCAAATTGTAGCGGATCCAATGATGAAGGCAGCACAAAGCAGATGTGATCTCTGATGAGTCTCTCAAAGCACTTGCTGAAGATGGGTGTGAGAGCAACGGGCCTCCAGTCATTTAAGCAGGTGGTTTTGCTTTTCTTTGGTATTGGCACAATGGTGGATTTTTTTGCACGAGGAACCACAGACAGACAGAGTGAGAGATTGAAAATGTCTGTGAAAACACCGGCTAGTTGTAATGCGCATGCTCGAGCACGCGGCGGGGATGCCATCAGGACCCGCAGCCTTCCGGATATTTACCCGTCGGAAGGATCGGGTTACATCCGCGACGGAGGCGGTGAGTGCACTCACGTCTCCTGCAGCAGCTGCGGAGCGCGCTCTGTGTGGGCGGTGTTGTGAGCCTCGAAACGCGAGCATAAAAGTTATTCAGCTCATCCGGTAGAGAGGCGGCAATGTTCACCGTAGCTGGTTTATTCCCTTTAAAGTCTGTGATGTTATTGATTCCCTGCCACATACTTCTTGCATCGTTGGTGTTGAATTGATCTTCAACTTTGTTTTTATATTGTCTTTTTGCGGCTTTGATGGATTTTCTGAGATCATAACTGGTTTGTTTGCGATCATCAGCATTACCGGATTTAAAAGCGGATGTTCGTGCTGACAAGGCTGCTCGGACATCGCTATTTATCCACGGTTTTTTGTTGGGGTAGATACGGATTGTTTTAGTCGGCACAACGTCTTCTACACACTTCCTGATGAAACACGTTACAGTCTCGTAGAGTACACCTCTATGTCGTCATCAGAAGCTGCCCGGAACATGTCCCAGTCCACGTGATCAAAACAGTCCTGTAGTGTAGCGTCTGATTGGTCCGACCAGCATTGGATCGTCCTGAGGGCGGGTGCTTCCCGTTTCAGTTTCTGCCTGTAAGCAGGCAGGAGCAGGATGGAAGAGTGATCTGATTTGCCAAAAGGTGGGCGCGGGAGAGATTTGTATGCGTCCCGAAAAGGAGAGTAACAGTGGTCCAGTACCACGATCACCACGCGTGTTGATGGTGATGTGCTGAAAGTATTTTGGGGCTATTGTTCTGAAGTTGGCTTTGTTAAAGTCCCCCGTAACAACAAACGCTGCTTCTGGGTACGCGGTTTCCTGCTCACTTATATTCCCATACAGTTCCTTGAGTGCCTGTTCTGTGTTGGCTTGAGGAGGAATATAAACAGCTGTGATTATGACCGCTGTAAATTCCCTCGGTAGCCAGAATGGTCAGCACAGAAGCATGTGAAATTCCAGATCAGGGGAGCAGAAGGATTTAATGGAGTGTAGGTTCCTTTCGTCACACCACGAGTGGTTGACAAATAAACAAACACCCCACCTCTCAAGATGGCGCCGAGTATGGCGGCCGTGTTGCGAGCACCGAGCAAACTTTGCGGTTTTTCGTTTGTTTTACTTGTTTTTATGTTGTTCTACGTGTTGGATGTTGTTTGTAAAACTGTCTACGATAGTGTAAACAGTGTAAAACTGTCTACGATAGACACACGCTTCTAAGGCTTGTAATCCGTTACATACCTTTCTATTAAAGTTATCTGACATTATCAAGATGAATTTGTTCTGACACAGTTTAACTCTGAGTTCTTGTCATATTTTATTACCATGTTCTAAACTATAGCAAATAAACTGATAATGTGAGAAAATGTTGAAGGTGAATACATTTTAGTTTGACTGTAAGATTGATGTAACACAGGACAGTGAGTCGTAGCTGACGAAAATAACCGCCACTTTAACCCTTCCTGATTTTATAGTTAAGTCATGGCAATAAATTATCACTGAATAAAAAAATAAAAAAGGTTTTTATCTCATAATAAAAAAAAAAAAAATCGTAATTGCAAGTTTACATAATTGTGATATATAATGTCAAAAGTCAAAATTGCAAGATGTAGTTGTTATAAAGTCAGAATTGTGTATTATAAACTCTCCATTCTGACTTTATAACTGACTTTAAAAATTTTCGAGTTTATATCACAATTATGTAAACTCACAATTGTGAAGTCAGAATAGCGAGATAAATAATTTAATTCTATTTGGCGTGAGACTTGTCTTTTATGAAAAAGAGTGGGAACCCTGACAAGATGTTTGGTTTAAAATATACTAAATCAACTAGATCAATGTTATATATTTTGTTGACTTACATGATCCCAAATGCCGCCAACGATGTTTAAATCCAGAGAAGAAACCCCAGTGTTGCCAAATATTTTCTAAGGAAAGTAGATATGAGTAGACCAGTATCTGGTTATACTGGTCATTTCATATCTTTTTTTATTTTTAAAGCTGCAGTCCTTAACTTTTGTGTTTATAATGAGCGAGTACATCATGAATCCATTTTCCAAACCATGTTTTTGTCTTATTCTGAATCACTACGGTACACCTATAATAAGTGTAAATTCAGTCTATTTTAGACCGGTCGGGTCGCACCGCTGCGGAGTATCCCAGTACCGGCGTGACTCGTCATAAACAGAGAAGGAGCTCTTGACTACAATGTTCTTCCACAAGATGCATGCAGTTTTGTTTATCAACTGCTAGCGCAACAAAAGTTACGGACTGCAGCTTGAAATAAAAGAGTTTGTTTTGCCATGTGTTTTCCTACATCTTGAAACTTTTGAAAGTTTTACAAATGGGGACAATCTTTAGAGCGGTCTTCACCTCTTCGGTCATTTCTGACCGGATCATTTTACGTCTGAATTGTTAAAAATCACAGCTTCATCAGAACTTGGTGACTTTTATGATACTTGGAATCTCATAGTCTTCGGTCAAAAATGACCGACCACAGGAAATTAATGGGAAATTGAGTAAAATTTTTGTGTGCACAATCTACAAATCGGCAAGTCAAGTCAAGTCACCTTTATTTATATAGCGCTTTTAACAAGTCCAATTGTTTCAAAGCAGCTTCACATTGTTAACAGGAAAATAATGCAACAGAATTTGTACAGCCGTTCTGGTGAAACGGTGATGTTGTCCAGCTAATTTCAAGCATCATATAGTGTCAATGCGGGCAGATCGGTAATATAGATGAAATTTAGGTGTCCCCAACTGAGCAAGCCAAAAGCCAGAGGCAACGGTGGCAAGGAACCAAAACTCCTTCAGGGCCAGAATGGAGAAAAAAACCTTGGGTGCCAGTTATCCTCTGGACGGCGAACAAACAGTGTATGATTATATTTCTGGCAACATAGCAGGTCTTAAGTCATATTAGGTAAATAGATATTCGTAAGATAATTCGAAAGATTGGAGTCGTCACACCAAAGACGGGTTTAATGAGGATGTCGTGTCAATGTGGCCTTTACAGGGGGAGTTTATTTGACACGCTCTCTGCAGACATTTCAGGGATGCGTTGGTCATGTCCAGGCGCAGGTCCACCATCTTATCTGGATACGACCCGGATCCGGCTGACTGCAGTAAACCTCGGGATAAACAGAGAGACTAACATTAGCGTAGATGCCATTCTTCTTATGATGTAATGAGTACATCAGGTGTTATGGGAAGTGTTCCCAGTTCCGGCTGACCTAGTTAATGCAGCCTAACAATCATTTACTGATTTGAATAATAGAAATAGATAATGTTTTATGTGTAAGCCATAGTAAAGAGATGTGTTTTTAGTCTAGATTTAAACTGACAGAGTGTGTCTGCTTCCCGAATAATGCTAGGAAGACTGTTCCAGAGTTTAGACGCTAAATAGGAAAAGGATCGACCGCCTGCAGTTGATTTTGATATTCTAGGTATTATCAACTGGCCAGAGTTTTGAGACCGCAATAGACGTGATGGAGTATAATGCATTAAGAGTTCACTCAAGTACTGGGGAGCTAAACCATTAAGTAATAAGCAAGATTTTAAAATTTATACAATGTTTAATAGGGAGCCAGTGCAGTGTTGACAGAACCGGGCTAATATGGTCATACTTCCTGGTTCTAGTAAGAGCTCGAGCTGCTGCGTTTTGGACCAGCTGGAGTTTGTTTATTAAGCGAGCAGGGCAACCACCCAGTAAAGCATTACAATAATCTAGCCTTGAGGTCATGAACGCATGAATTAACTGTTCAGCATTGAAAGGATGTGCCGTAATTTAGATATATTTTTAAGATGGTAGAATGCAGTTTTACAGATGTTAGAAACATGGCTTTCAAATGAAAGATTGGTATCAAAGAGCACACCCAGGTTCCTAACTGACGACGAGGACAGGCATCAAGTGTTAGACAGTATTCTAGGTTACTACTTGCAGAGTTTTTTTGTCCAATAATTCAAAATTCTTTTTTTTTCTGAATTAAGTTGCAGAAAATTACTAGACATCCAATGTTTTATATCAGCTATGCATTCCGTTAATCTTGTGAATTGGTAAGTTTCGTCAGGGCGTGAAGAAATATAGAGCTGAGTATTGTCAGCATAACAGTGAAAACTAATGCCATGCTTCCTAATGATATCTCCCAGTGGTAGCATGTACATGGTGAAGAGCAACAGTCCTAGCACTGAGCCCTGCGGTACTCCATACTGAACTTGTGATCAGTGTGACATCTCTCAATGTGATGAGTGGCAGATCAGAGGGCTTGCGAATCCGTGTTTGCATTTTTCTACTTTCAATATTAAATACTATGTGGAGGACGCAAAATAATGTAATAATTATAATATGACTGCGTGGTGAACCTTACTCATATTTAAACAACTATCGCTTTATGTTGTTGGTCAGAGAAAAGAAAAACGGACATTAGATAATTACAAAATGTTCTTTGTGGTACACATATCCTTACAAGTATGATTTTGGCTGTATATTATTTGTCCCCTTCAAAAATTGCTCTTGAGAAATTTTGTGTTTATAGTCCACCCCAACTGTTAGATGAAATGTATGCCCCTGTGTGGAAGTGATATAAGAAGCTTTTTAGTGAAGCAACCACACACAGTAAGTTACTTTGCTTAACACAAAAACATATTATATTTAATTTGCGTGAATATAGGCATACTGTCGCTATTGCTAATCATGTTTTTGGCGCCCACTGGAGCGCTGTGATTTAATACAAAACTGAATGAAAGGACTATGGACTAAAGATATGTATAATTTTATAATATGTGTTTTAATTTTGAAAATCCCAGTCATAACATAGAATTGGGCTGTTGCCTAAAAGTGCTGTAACTATTGTTCAGCATTCAATGATGGACAAATGCTAATATATTTATATCAAATAAAATAAAAGAAAGTCAAATAAAAATTTTTTCCCAGAATCAGACAAATGTGCCTACTGACAAAGAACAAGAACAGGGAGCAGAAAATGTAGAGGTAAGACTAAAATACAGTACTAATTGTAGACTACAAATACATTTTAAATAAAAAAATTATTGTTGCAATACATCATTTTAATAACTTTAATATTACAATAAACATTTTATATAATGCACATAAATTACAATATTAAAACTATATACACAACTCCCCCAAAAACAGAAAATCTATTATTTTTTTATCATGTATAAATTTAATTTATATTGCATTTTTAAATAGCTATAGATAATTATATAACACTTAACTATTTAACACATAACAACTATTTACAAAATATGCATTCATCAATGCTCATGTAAAATTGCTAAAAATTGAATGCACTATTTACAGAGGCAGGAAGCTGATAGCTTGGGTGAGGCAGGGCAAAACTTGACTGTGGAGATCAGAGTTGCAGCAATCAATACAGCCAACTCCTTCCATAGAGCCAGGACAGCAGGCACCTGAAAAATAGTCCACATTCATTGAGGTTCAGAAGTTGTCAAACAAAACTCTTAGATTTCAGGAGAGCTGGTTTAAGAGCTTCTTGTGGCTGCACTACTGCTCTGAACTTAAAGGGTAGTGTGTTTTTACTGTATCAATGCCTTTTCCGAGGCAAAATACAGAGCAAGCATTCGTCTCTCAGGGTTTCAGGAACTGGAAACATGGTCCAGAAGCCTGAGAGACGAATGCTTGCTCTGTATTTTTGGCCAGTGTGAAGGTCTGTTCGGAAAAGGCATTGATACAATAAAAACACATTGATATAGACTGCACACATTCAGACACAGGTGAAAAAAGCCAGGCAAAGACTGTACCACCTGCGCCAGCTGAGGAAATTCAGGGTTTCAACAGCTATCCTGAAAACTTTCTATTTAGGGGCGATAGAAAGTGTATTAACTCAGTGCATCACAGCGTGGTATGGGAACAGCACCAGTCATGACTGCAAAGCCCTGCAAAGAGTCGTGCGCTTATCCGAGCGTATCTCAGGGTCAGCTCTCCCGTCTCTGCAGGACGTCTACACCAAATGCTGCAAAGGTAGAGCTACTAAGATCATCAAGGACTCTAATCACCCTGCAAACCCTCATTTCACGCTGCTGCCATCTGGTAGCGCTTCAAGCCTGATGGCCAAAACTGAGAGACTCAGGAGGAGCTTCTTCCCCCAGGCCATCAGACTCCTGAACTCAGTCACTTAACATCACGTGACTTCACTTCAGGATAAACATCGATACACTGACATTGCACTTTCTGTTCTCGTTGTTACTGTGTAACAACCTGTTATAAACCTGTTTGCAAATTATACTCTTTATACATTTGTTAACCACATATTTATAAGTCTACAGTTTACTCACTGCACAGTTGATTTCACTTATTTTATTCCACTTCTTTATTTATTTATTTATAATTATATATATATATATATATATATATATATATATATATATATATATATATATATATATATATATATATATATATATATAGTACTTTTTTTATTCTATTTCTATTATAATTTCCTCCTTGTGTTTTTAACTGTGAATTTGCACTGTCCACGGACCTGTTTACATTTCACTGCTGGTTGTATATTCTGTATATAACTGTGTATGTGACAAATAAAACTCTTGAATCTTGAATCTTGAATCTTGAGAGAAATACAAACAGCAAAGCTCACAACATTGCAGTGAACACATTCATTCACTCCGAAAAATCAATAAAAGTGCAGCTGTGCAGCATTTCATCAAAGGCACAAGAGGAGGCCATGTTCAGTTTGTCAAAAATAGTAAATGCTTTTAAATACCTGACCCAACAAGGCTTGCCACTGAGGGGGCACAAGCAAGAGGAAGGACATTTCCACCAGCTTCTCCTCTTCATGGCAGAGAATGATCCTGGTCTGGCAAGCTGGCTCAAGTGTAATCACTGCTACACAAGCCCTGCAATTCAAATTGAAATAATGAATTTAATGAGCAACACCATGGGAAAATTGCTGGAAATTGCTGCTTTACCAGTAGTGCATTTACTAGTATTCAGTAATAATGCATGGGACGCAGGACATCAGTGGTGTTGAGCAGATGTCTATCTGCATACGTTATGTTGACACAGACCTGGAACCTAGAGAGGAGTTTGTTGGCCTTTATGAAGCTTCTTCTTCAACTGGTGAGCAAATAGGCAAGATTGCTTCCTCAGGTTAAACTCTTCCCCTTTCCAGTCTGCACGGTCAAACCTACGATGGATCAGCAAACATGTCTGGGCATTTGTCAGGTGTACAAGCTCACATCCGAAGAGAGCAACCACTTGCCACTTTTGTTCACTGTGGCCCCCACTGCGTGAACTTGGTCACACAAGCAGCCTGTTCAGCAGCTCCAATAATTTGCGATTCTTTGCAATGGATACATGAGCTGGGCTGTTTATTTGGCCAGTCAGGCAAGTTTAAAACCATTTTTAAGTCTGTGGCAAAATCTACATCTGGCTGCTATACAACACTGAAACCATTGTGTCCAACTAGATGGACAGTGCTTACACCAGCCATCAATTCTGTCCTCACCCAATATGAAGCTGTCTTGACAGCACTGGAGGAAATGGCATCATCCGGCACACATGACACTGCCTCCAAAGCCAATGGCCTTCGCGAGCGTTTCCAGAAAGGGAACACTGTCCTTGGACTGCTGTTGGCACAGGACATCATGATAGGCCTTGAAGGCCTGAACATCTCACTGCAAGCGAGAGAAGCAACAGTCGGAGGCATGCTAAGTGCAGTTGAGTGTGTGAAAAATGGCTTTCAGAACAAAAGATCAGATAAAAGTTTCAGAGAGCTCTACACACAGGCATCTGAGGTGGTAAGATCACTGGACCTTGAGGAGATAACAGTACCACATTTTAGAAGGCCTTCTACAAGACACGCTGGTCCAGCTCAGCCCTATACAGATGAGGAGTACTATTGTGTGCAGTTCTTGATACAGTGATGACACAGCTGACACATCAATTTGAACAGGAGGGTCTGCGCAACATTGTCATGCTTGAAAATGTCCTGATCTCTGGGCAAGTCAACAACATTGTTGAACTGTACCCTGAGTTGGAATCCCGGTCCCTAAAGGTGCAGAGATGGCTATGTTTCACACAAATTATAAATACCAAAGTTGTACAGAAGTGGTCAATATTTTGAAGAACATGGTACCTGAGGTCCGTGGACTCTTCAAGCAAGTGGAGACTCTGGTCCGCTTACTTCTTGTAGTTCCTGCATCATCAGCTGAGGCAGAGAGAAGCTTCAGCGCTGAAGACATGGCTTCGATCAACTATGTCCCAGAACTGTCTGAACAGCGTTGTTGTCTGTCATGTTCACAAAACATAAAACTGCTTCATGTGCTCGATCGTTACTACTGTATTGAGACGAGTTTACAAAATTAATTATTTACTTCTTACTTCTTAATTTTTCATATAACACTTAATCATGACTTTTAATAATAACCGTGACTTGTGACTTTTTAACAGTGCCTCAAGTGATCTCACCTCACTGCGTAGTTGAAGAAGAACCATCGTCCAACGTCCAGTCATCAATTGATGACTACAGTAGTGATATGACTTGTTGTGGACCGGAGATATTGTCCCATTCATTTTCTCAAAAATCTCAAATAAAATATTTCAACCTTGAAACAGTATCCAAACAATACAAACATCGCAAATAGAAAGGTAACGTGCAGGAATCTGTAGACTAATTATGAGGAAAGGAAACTACTTCCCATGACGCGCATATATCGCGTGTCTCGCGATAGCTTCACAACGAGATTTAATATTCATCGTTGAGGACATTGAAAAGCTTCTGACTGGCAGAAAAATGTGTTAAATGAATGAATTAGATTATGAAGAATGACGATTTGTAGATTGTGCTTTTGCTTTTATACACACCTTCCGCAATCTATTTTTCAATTACTTTTAAAAAGTGGTGGGGACAATATCGAGTCTGGCAAAAAGTGGTGGGGATATGTCCCACCCGTCCCACCCATAAATTACACCTATGTCTCCCTGGTTTTCTGCAACCTAGCTGCGTGTGCATCCTGTATGTTTACAAACAGACAATTGGTCTATTATAAACCAATGAAATTGGGTGTAGGCGGGGCGACACGTGTCCAGACTGCACTCTGGGGTTACTCGGTCAAGTCAATCCACAAGAGCTCACTCTGTGACAGCCCATGTTTGACAATCGTAATACCAGATATGTCACGCTATAGTTAACAAATGTGAATAATTTTAATAAAAAAGGAGAAATTAAATAAAAGCAGGTCATCAGTCATACAGCACTATTGTGACTGCGGTGTGTCACGTGACAAGCGATGACACGTCACCATGGAATCAATAAAGCGATAGGTTCTAAATCAGGGGTTTTCAAACTAGAGTCCAGGGAAGGTTCTAAAGGGTCCCCAGAAAATATCAGAGAATAAAAAGACAAAGCAAAAATAGATAAAGTCTACCGAACATTCTAACTGTTTCAGTTCTAAATGTTTCTCTCCTTTCTTGCCGTATACATAGGCTACTTTCCAGTATAAGTTTGCTTTGTATCTTTCTAGCTAGTTTTTCTCACCATAGTCCCCTTTGCCTTGCTCACTGGGGTTGTAAGGCAGTATTCTTAACGCAGTGCATAAGCTGCTTACATACATTTATTGTGAAAGTTACTTATACAAATCATTTTTAATTGAATATGCTCTTCGTCAAGGTTTATACATCCAACATTAAGTATATAGCTAATTTAAGTTCGGAAACAATATGCTGTATTTATAAATGTCACACTTAATATTGTTGGGGACAACAGTTTAGGACCCAAGACCATGATGCGAGGAATGAAGACCAAGAGTCAGGAGTGTGATTAATTAAAGAGAAATTTACTGAAGAATAGTTTGCAGTTTCATCAGCAGAAGCCAGCTTCAGGTCTCACAGGGAGTTTGTAGGCCGTGCTCTCTCGCTCGCTGCGTACATAATGAATATTATTTGTATATTGTGCACAGTACACTACTACTGTAATTACAGTATTACTACTAATAGCATGTCATGTTGAGTGTAGCCTCCAAATAAGTCTGGGTTTACACATAGTCCTACTGGTCACTGGAGGGCGCTGAAGTATATCATTTAACAGGTTTATCAAAGATTGGCAACTCTTTGTCTTCCAGCAAATTAACCACAAGTTTAAAACTTTATACTTTTTGTTAAGTAATTAATGTTTGATATCAGTTAGAACACACTACCATTTTTATTTCATGTTACCCAAATTTGAGTCTATTCCCTGCTTCAAAGGGCAGAGGTTAGTGGAAGCTTTTCCACCACTGAAAAAAACATAAAAAGGTGATTCACAAGATACCGAACAGCAAACAGGAACTTGAAGTCAGAGGATGGAAACACCAACAGGAGGGACACACACCAACGAGACAAACAACGATCTGACAATGGAGATGAGAAGTGAGTGAGTATATGTAGGTGAGTTAATGAGCTGCAGCAGGTGTGATGATGGGTGACAGCTGACGACACTGATTGTCCAAGTGGCTTGGGGCACGCCTCCTGACACACATACACACACACGAGACAAGCAGGAAACAATGTATTCATAAACCGTGACAGTACCCCCCCTCCTAGGGACGCCTCCTGGCGTTCCCCGACTCCCTTACCTGTCGATTGTAATCGTCGATAAGGGAGTGATCCAGAATGTCTCTGGCAGGCACCCAACTTCTCTCCTCCGGACCGTAACCTTCCCAGTCCACCAAGTACTGGAATCCGCGTCCCCTCCGCCTAGAGTCCAGAATACGGTTAACCGAATAAGTGGGTTCCCCATCTGCGAGTCGCGGCGGTGGAGGAACCGGGGCTGGCGGATTAATACTAGAATGAAAAACAGGCTTTATCTTTGATACATGAAAGGTGGGATGAATCCTCCTGTACGCTGGAGGGAGTTTGAGGCGGACTGTCATCGGACTAATGATCTTGGTGATAGTAAACGGACCAATAAATTTGGGAGCAAGTTTGTTAGAAACGGAGCGGAATGTTCTTAGTAGAAAGCCACACTTTTTGACCCGTGACGTATACCGGAGGCTTAGACCGGTGGCGATCGGCCTTGGCCTTGGTGTGCTCCCTCACCTGGAGTAGAGTCTCACGGGCTCTAGTCCAAGTGCGGTGACACCTCTGGACGAAAGCGTGAGCGGAGGGGACCGCGATCTCGGACTCCAGACTAGAAAAGATGGGTGGCTGGTAACCTACGCTACACTCAAATGGAGATAGGCCCGTGGACGACACCGGTAAGGTGTTGTGGGCGTACTCCACCATAGAGAGTTGCTGACCAAACGTCGCAACGTTCTTTCCAAATCTTGGTTGGCTCTCTCAGTTTGACCATTGCTCTGGGGGTGAAACCCAGAGGACAGACTGACAGTCGCCCCCAACAACTTACAAAACTCTTGCCAAAATTTGGACACAAACTGGGGTCCTCTGTCGGAAACCACGTCTGTCAGAAGGCCATGTAAACGAAAGACGTGATCAACGACTATCAACGCTGTCTCCTTGGCTGAGGGTAATTTGGGCAAGGGAATGAAATGAGTCGCCTTCGAGAATCTGTCCACCACGGTTAAAACTACCGTGTGTCCTTGAGAAAGCGGAAGGGCGGTGATAAAATCTAGCGAAATATGGGACCAGGGTCTCGAAGGGACCGGCAGCGGTTGGAGAAACCCATCAGGGGACCGATTGGAAGTCTTACCAGTGGCACAAATGGAGCAAGCCAAAACAAAACTGTGAACGTCACGAGCCATAAGTGGCCACCAGAATCGTTGCTTAACTAGGAATCCTGTGCGTTTAACTCCTGGATGACAAGCCACATTAGAACAATGTCCCCACTGAATGACCATGGACCGTAATCCCTCCGGCACAAATAACCGATTCGGTGGGCACCCGGGCGGAGGAGTTACCCCTTCTAAGGCCGTCTTGACCTTCGATTCGACCTCCCATGTGAGTGTAGAGACCACTAACGGCTCTGGTAAAATGCACTCGGGAGTAGACGGGCGTTTGGAACGATCAAAAATGCGCGATAAAGAATCGGGTTTGATGTTCTTGGAACCCGGGCGGTACGAGAGAGTAAAATCAAAACGACCGAAAAAAAGTGCCCACCGAGCCTGCCTGGAGTTCAATCTTTTAGCGGTTCGGATATATTCTAAGTTCTTGTGGTCGGTCCATACGATAAAAGGCACCCCCGAGCCTTCTAACCAGTGGCGCCACTCTTCCAATGCAAGTTTGACCGCCAGCAACTCTCGGTTACCAATGTCGTAATTACGTTCAGCAGGAGATAACCGATGGGAAAAAAAACGCGCAAGGATGCATCTTGTCGTCTGTGGAAGAACGTTGGGATAACACTGCACCTACCCCCACCTCTGACGCATCGACCTCCACCACGAACTGCCGTGATGGATCAGGGGCAATGAGAATGGGGGCTGAAACAAAGCAACCCTTCAGTTTGGCAAACACAGCCTCGGCTGCGTCTGACCACCTGAACGTAGTTCTGGGGGAAAAATGAGGAAAAAAAAAAAAATCAATATGTCATCCAGGTAGACATATGTGAACTGGTCGACCATATCTCGCAGCACGTCGTTGACGAGTGCCTGGAAGACCGCTGGGGCGTTGGACAGCCCAAAAGGCATGACCAAATATTCAAAGTGCCCCCTAGGGGTATTGAAAGCGGTTTTCCATTCATCCCCTTCCCTAATGCGGACCAAATGATAAGCGTTACGTAAATCCAATTTTGTGAAAATTGACGCTCCCTGCAACCTCTCGAATGCTGAAGACATCAACGGCAAAGGATAAGTATTCTTTACCGTGATGTTGTTCAGTCCCCGGTAATCAATACAAGGTCGCAGAGACCTGTCCTTCTTCCCCACAAAAAAGAACCCCGCCCCCGCTGGAGAAGAGGAAGGGTGGATGAACCCTGTTGCCAGTGAATCAGAAATATATTTCTCCATAGCCTCCCTTTCTGGAGCAGAAAGTGAATATAACTTGCCTTTAGGCGGAGATTTCCCTGGCAATAAATCTATGGCACAGTCATAGAGACGATGCGGAGGGAGAGAAGCAGCCCGAGACTTACTGAACACCTCCTTCAGGTCGTGGTACTCAGCGGGCACGTTAGATAAATCCACTGTTTCCTCCTGAAAAACAGAAACAGACAGACATGCAGACGCAAGACAAGACTCATGACACTTAATGCTCACAATGGATTTCTGAATCCAGTCCACTTTGGGGTTGTGTTGAATAAGCCAGGGGTGACCAAGAACGATGGGTGCAAGGGGGGAGTCCAAAATAAAAAAAAGAAATAATCTCAGAGTGGTTGTCTGAAGTGATGAGAGTGGATGTCTTCTGTGATGAGCGTGATGGTGGGAAGTCTCTGACCGTTAAGGGCGTGAATAGCAATCTTGTTGGTGAGGGTCTTGATGGGAATCTGAAGCTTGATGGCAAATGCGTGGTCCATGAAATTACCTTCTGCCCCGGAATCCAGAAGTGCTTGACAGTCGTGCATGTTGAATGACCATCTCAGTCTTACCGGAAGGAGTGTAGATGTGGATGAGGTCTTCTCGGCGGAGATCCCACCCCGATAGTAGCCTCATACTTACTACCGGGCTTGGCCCTTTTACCGGACAGTTGAAAGCAAGGTGCCCGGCTCCTCCACAGTACAGGCAAAGGCCCTGAGATCTCCGCCTCTCTTTCTCCTCCCGGGAAAGCCAAGCTCGCCCTACCTGCATGGGTTCGTGATCGTGGGCGGGGCTGGCCGCGTCCCCGCCGCTAAAACGGGAACTCTCTGTACCTCCAGAAATGCGGTTAGGTAGAGTCCTACGCACGGCCCTGGTCAACCGAGCATCAACTCTCAGAGCCAGCTCTATAAGTCCATTGAGTGAAGGAGGAAGATCCAGAGTATAAATCTCCTTCTGGACGCGGTCAGCCAACCCATGCAGGAACATGTCCCACTGCGCTTCCTCATTCCATTGACTCTCCGCCGCTAAGGTCCGAAATTCGATGGAGAAATCTGAAACTGATCCTTCTCCTTGGCGAAGATCCGCCAACATTCTGGCCGCTTCCCTCCCGGAAACGGCCCGGTCGAACACTCGCCTCATCTCCTCTGAGAGTTTCTGGAACGAGACGCAGCACGGATCTTGATTCTCCCACACCGCCGTTCCCCATAATGACGCCCTCCCAGTCAGGAGCGTCAGGACGAAGGCCACCTTGGCCTGCTCTGTGTTGAAAGTCCTGGGTTGAAGGGAAAAGTGCATAGAACAACGGGTAAGGAAGGCTCTGCAGTAATTGGGTTCACCTGAATAAGATTCCGGAACCGGTAGACGGGGCTCTGACTGGGAGGCGCTCTCCGGAGGTGTGGGGAGAACGGCCGGTGTGGGTGGCGCAGTGGGAGCACGTAGAAGTTGGAATTGTTGGGTGAGCTCGGACACCTGCGTCACCAGGGCTTGAACAGCGTGACCTGTTTCTTTGAGATCTCTCGCTTGTGAGTCCATGAGATGAATACTGCGGTTGATGAATTCCTCCAGAGGTGATGACAGATTGCCTGCTGCTTCCATGCTCTGGTCAGATCGTTCTGTCATGATGAAATACAGGAAGCAAATGCAGTGCAGAATGATTTATTGTAATATGATGGAATAACGTCACAGAGAGATGGATCACGGGTGGCGCAGGAACTGAGATGATCTGGTGCGTTGGTGAAGTGACGAGTGCGGGTGAAGACAATCCAGACGACGAACAAATCCACAAGATACCGAACAGGAAACAGGAACTCGAAGTCAGAGGACGGAAACACCAACAGGAGGGACACACACCAACGAGATATCAAACAACGATCTGACAATGGAGATGAGAAGTGAGTGAGTATATGTAGGTGAGTTAATGAGCAGGTGTGATGATGGGTGACAGCTGACGACGCTGATTGTCCAAGTTGCTTGGGGCACACCTCCTGACACACACACACACACACAAAACAACAGTGACACGAGACAAGCAGGAAACAATGTATTCATAAACCGTGACAAGCTTGTCCAGAACAACATACTGTCACTCTCCCTAGAATGCCCATTGTACGCCTTCTCAACACTGATCTGGAGCTGACTGAGCTCCAGTTCTGACCAGAAAGTTTCCCAAAACATACAGATAACATGTGCTTTCTCTCAGTGAGAGGTACAGACAGTAGTACAGGCAATATTCATCTGGATTCTTTAGTGTTTCAGTAAAAGGAAATATAAAATTAAATATAATAAAAATGAAAGACAAATCCGTATTTCATATCTGGAAGCTGGGCTAAGTGAGTAAGCGCTGGTACTGCACTCCTAGCATGTTACACGACAACATGTTGCTTTCAAGCGTTTAGCAGCGACACATCACACATCCCTAGACCAGACCCTCAGTCACCACTCACAGACCAAATACACACTTTAGAAAACAAGAAACAATCAGTGGTTCTCTTGATTAAATAATATCATATCTCAAAAGAATCATTAAAAATCATTATAATAATATAGGAGGATAAATATTAATTAAGGCCTTGATTATCAATTGAATTAGGATATATGCAGGTATATTGAAGCGGCAGTGGATTTCAGAATCCCCCTTTCAGTTTAGTTTAATTTAATTTGAAATGACCTAACTAAGTTGGTTGTACTTAAAAATGTAAAGGGGACCCATTTTGCAAAATTCACTTTTACATGCTTGAACATAAATGTGTTGGCAGTGTGTGTACACAACCACCCTATAAAGGTAAAAATCCACCCACTCTTCTTTTTTAATCCCCATAAATCATAAGCAGATTCCGACTGCTGAAGGAATCTGCCCTATTAGCATAGACCCCGCCCTGAGTGAGCAGCACACAGTCCGCCATGTATATTTCTGGTGTTGCAGAGATTACTTGAGTCTTGGAGTCAGAAGGCCTAAAAAAAAATTAAAAAAAATAAAACAACCCCTACATCACCACATGTTGTTTGGGAGGGATTCAAGAAAAATCCTTCTTCCTCATCCAGAAACAAACTCCAGCATATTCAGTTGTCAGACACGACTGGAACTTCAAAAGGGACCTGGTTCTGTGGACAGATGAAACTATAAAAAGAGCTTTTTGGCAGCAAACCCACCAGATGGATTTGGGGTGCAAACAGGGATAAAAAGTACCCCATGCCTACGGTTAAATATACCGCTGGATCTTTAATGTTGTGGGCCTATTTTTTTTTTTGCTGGAGGTCCTGGACATCTTGTTTAGATACATGGTATCATGGATTCTAACAAATACCAACAGATAAAAAAATCAAAACCTGAAGGCCTCTGCTAGAAATCTTATAATAGGCCGTGGTTGGATCTTCCATCAGGACAACGATCCAAAACAAACATCAAATTCAACACAAAAATGTGTCACTGAACACAAAATGAAGCTTCTGCCATGGTCATCCTAGTCCCCTGACCTGAACCCTATAGAAAATGAATGGGGTGAACTCAAGAGAAGAAGCACCAACATGGAGCATGTGATCTCTGATCTCTTGTCAGGTGTTCTCCAAACTCATCAGGCATTATAGGAGAAGCTGTTACCTTGGCAAAAGGAGGTTGAAAAAGTATTTAATAAAAGGGTGCTAATAATTATGGTTAATGTGTTTTGGAGAAATTGGAATTAGCAAAAGGCCATCTGACAGCTTAAATGTTTATGCAGTTGAATTATGAGCTATAATTGCATTAGAGTGGATTGAACAGTCTAGGGATGTGAACATTCTAGTATGTAATGACTCTGCATCGGCTCTTAGTCTGGAAAAGCTAAAAATCATGATATTATATAAAATCTTGTTTATAAATCCAAGAATATGCAGACAGGAGAAAAGTATTACATATTCCTGGATACCAGCACATGTGGGCATACAGGGAAATGAGAAAGTTGATAAACTGGCAAAAGAGGCAACAAAGAAAGAGCATGTTGACATTGAAATTAAATGATCAAAATCAGAAGGGAAGAGTCTAGTGTGGAAAAGGTAATGGAAATATGGCAACATAAATGGGACCATGAAGGTAAAGGGAGACATTTAGACATGATTCAGAATAAAGTATGCATAATAAGAGCGAGGACTGTAAGTTCAAATTCCATTTGTAAGTTAAATGGAACACATTTTATGTTGGTGTAACTCGTCCTGTTCAAACCGCCCGCTCCAAGCGTTACTAGAACCCGGGTCCGCCGGCATAAGCATCGTATATAAGTAAAACGTATATTAGAATGCGGGAATAGTGATCAAAGGAGGAAATATTTGTTTAACTTTTTAAGGAGGACTGGACTGGAAAGACGAATATAATTTTTTAAGAGACAGATATAATTAAAGCTCCAAGCAGCGATGAAAGGGCCCTCGCACCCGGGGCCTCACGAAAACAGCGAATAGTGAGCAAGATGTATTTAAGCGGGTAAATATAGGAGAAATCCAGCAAAGTCATTTTGATGTGCCAAACTTCCTTCTGCCAGCAGGTGGTGCTTTGACTATAACTGAATATTTGCATGTAGATGTCTTCAGGTCAGGACTCAAAACATGTGAAATTTGGGGAAGATCGGACATTGTATGCCAGAGTTACAACAACTTCCTGTCTCATGACTAAACATGACGTCTGCCGATTGTGACGTCTGTGTGGCATCTACGCCTGCCAAACATGGCGTCAACCATCCACCTCAAGGTTGTGTGTGTTGTGGCTTCACAAATGCTTTGCTGCATACCTCGGTTGTAATGAGTGGTTATTTCAGTCAAAGTTGCTCTTCTATCAGCTTGAATCAGTCGGCCCATTCTCCTCTGACCTCTAGCATCAACAAGGTATTTTCGCCCACAGGACTGCCGCATACTGGATTTTTTTCCCTTTTCACACCATTCTTTGTAAACCCTAGAAATGGTTGTGTGTAAAAATACCAGTAACTGAGCAGATTGTGAAATACTCAGACCGGTGTAGCGTTATCTAGCCCCAGGGGAAATGGTGCGGGATTTATGCATGCGTTTAATCGTGTTACGATCAAATATGCATAAATTGGCACAGAGGGGAATTTGGATATTAACAGTTGATTATAACGGATTATAACAATTATTAATATCTAGGGCTTGATTCAACTTTTAGAAATTTCTTTGATTCTAGACTTGAGTTCAAAGGACGGATAATTGTCCACCAAATATCTCCCTTTTAATAACTCTTAAACAACACCTCTCTGGCCAAGAGAAGTATCTTTCTTTTAATTTGTAACAGGGTCGGTTCAACGTAAAAGTGACCTATGGGTGAGCAACTCAAGCGCAATCACGTGTGAATATATATATTTTAATAAATCAACAAACAATAAGCAAACATACACAAATTAACTGAAAGAAGGAAGGAGAGAGAGAGAGACAAGGCAACGGTGATACTATCGACACAACCTATTGAGCACAAGCAAGAAATCAGTCCAACTTATTGGTATAAGCTCAAGACTTTATAACGACAGCTTAAGGGATACTTGCATATGTTTCCTTGGTTGTGAGTTTGTGCGTTTAGGGGAATTCCGCGATCCGGTCCGTGTTTGAATCTTGCAGGGTGGGTCCTTGGAGTCCGCGGGAAATTCAACTTTGGTTCCTTTGTGTGATGAGATCCGTTGGAAGATGGCGAAGAAGAAGAGGAAGGAGGAAAGCCAAAAGAGGTGGCAACAGGAAGCAAAAAGAAGAGAGCAGAAGAAGCGTTTGTGGCCCATCTTAAAGGGCCGTGACGGGGCACGCCTCTTTTGTCAGAACAGCCAATCAGAGCGAAGGAACTCAGAAGCGGGAAATCTCCCTTTGTCTTGGGTCTCGCTTCATTAACATGTTTATGGCTCTCTCTAGATAAGCAGACTTGGGGGTTTTGGTATGCAGACTTTGGGGTTTTGGCATAAAAGAAAGAGTTTGATGCATCATAGTACCACACAACGCACCTAGCCGGCCTACAAATTGCGCGACAAAGATTTCGAGACCAAGCATGGGGAGTTTAACTTAAGAATTAAAGGAACGGCGAGGATTGACATCATTCTTCCTTAAGCATTCACTGGCTATAAGTTTATACCCTATCAAAACACATCTAAAATGGTTATAACAAAAAGCATGCATACATACATACAGGGAACAGTACACCTAAAATGAAGAATAACTAAGTTAAAAGTCATATAATCTATTCGGATGTCCTTTGGTATGTGTGAAGGTGGGGGCTGTTCTTGATAACGGTGCCTCGTGGGCTGCACGAGGCCTGGTTTGTGTCCTTTTAGCACCATTAACCTGTCGGTCTGTAGACTTAACGGCGCCGGTCTTGTTTGAGTCATTATAAATAATCAAAGTATTGGTCCGTTGATCATTTATGAGCGCTACACCGCCTGTCTGGCACCAACAACCATGCCACGCTCAAAACTGCTTAAATCACCTTTCTTTCCCATTCTGACATTCAGTTTGGAGTTCAGGAGATTGTCTTGACCAGGACCACACCCCTAAATGCATTGAAGCAACTGCCATGTGATTGGTTGATTAGATAATTGTATTAATGAGAAATTGAACAGGTGTTCCTAATAATCCTTTAGGTGAGTGTATATCGCAATTGCAAGTTTATATAATTGTGATGTATAATAAGTTATAAAGTCAAACTTGCGTGTTATAAATGTAACTCACAATTCTGACTTTATAACTGACTTTAAAAATGTTCGAGTTTATATCACAATTATGTAAACTCACAATTGTGAAGTCAGAACAGCAAGATAAATAATTTAATTCTATTTGGCGTGAGACTTGCCTTTTATGAAAAAGAGTGGGAACCCTGACAAGATGTTTGGTTTAAAATATACTAAATCAACTAGATCAATGTTATATATTTTGTTATATACTTGTGTGCTTACATGATCCCAAACGCCGCCAACGATGTTTAAATCCAGAGAAGAAACCCCAGTGTTGCCAACAGGCTGCGCTCCAGACTAACCCACATCACTTAGACATGTTACTTTAAAAAAAATTCAAAACATACAAGGTGTCGATTGAGGTAGGCCTGCTATTTTTATTTGACAAAAAAACTATTCAGATTCTTCAAAGCTTCAAACGGGTTCAACGGGGTTTTTTTTTATCATCTTAATTTAGTAATTATTTGAGTGAAAAATATTTAGTGTATGTCTATTTATTTTATGCTTTTCATTTATATTTTAAATAAGTTTATATTTTAAATATATAAGTTTTTTCTCTGTTGTCAGAAACGCTGCAGGTGTGTGAAAATGTGATAATTTGTGAATCCAGGTTCTGTTGTTGTTGTTGAGCTGTTTGCACAGTAAAATAAACCCGTGGGGAAAAAGTGTCTTTTTAACTGGTCACAGACATTAATCAAATGTATTTTTATTTAATGCCAATTCAATATTATAATCTTATCGGTTAATAATCGGATAATGAGCAGCGGTTGTTGGTCGGGAAATGAGCATCCCTACTTGTGATGTTTACAGATAATGTTAAATTAAATACACACAAACAAAGGCATAAAAGACAAAAGCATAACTTAAACAGTTGGAGTTAGATTTCAATTGTAAGTAGCGATCCTTCTCTTATAGACTTGGTCAGCATTACTGGGAACACCCACAAAAAACGTCATATCCGTTCAATGGACAAATGGAGTCTTTAAACGCCTCAGATGTAAAGTTATTCGCTATCAAAGTGACGCCAAAATGAATGGGAGTCAATGGAATGCTAACAGCAGGTGATGGCTTGGTTAGCAATGGCTGCCCCTATGGAAGGTACGCTTTCCGGGTGCTGGATTACCCCCTTGGAAGACAAGCCATTCCAATGAACGTGCGTAGACCGTTAGACGCTTTATCTTTTTGTAATGATGACAATTTATTTTTGCTTGGTGCAATGCCGAGAGTGTGTTGAACAAAATGCCAATAAAGTCATACTTGTCACAGCGGGACTCGAACTGCATCAGAAATGCAGTCAATTTATCGTTAAAGCAGTTTTTCACCATAAGCGATCGCAGAGCCACATAATGCTATTAATGTACAAAACATTCAAGTCTTTATTTCATGATGGGAAGGGCTCATGCTTGTGCTTCAAGCTGATAGTCACTGTACGACACTTGCAAAATGCATGCTGTGCCCACAAATATTACACACATAATATAGCCTACTTCATAAATCACCCAGTCTTTTGATGAAGATGCGTGCTATAAAAACTTTGCTATTGTCAGTAATTTGAATAGTATTGTGACACAGACATGTCAACTTTTTGCTTTGTAAAATGTAAATGCTGAACTAATTCATTCGTGCATGGCTGTACTAACAAGAAAAATGAATAAACCGATAAGCCACATGCATGCAAGACAACAGAAAAGTGACGGATGTCTAAACTTTATCTAAACCCATGTCATTGATGTCAAACAGCTATCACTGGATGTTAGGCTTTTGACAAATGCTTGTTAAACGTGGCACTGAGGTAAATTAACGTTTGACATTTCATGTTTCTATTCTAGCCCAAAAATACTTATACATACACAAATTGCATTGCACACGGCATATTCAGAAAAACATCAATTTCATAGCACAAGACACGTTTTATGATCATTTTAAAACGTTAAATGTGTGTAATACATACTTTTAATCCATTAAATTCAGGAACACTGAATTAACGTCTTCATCGAAAGACTGTGATTTATGAAGTTGGCATGTCATACCTATCTGGGGGTCGGAGGACTGATGAGAAAAGTACACCTCTGGCCATTGATTCCGTTGGATTGTTTATCAGTCACAGATACTGTACGGACAATCTGACCCAATACGGCTCAGTTTGTCTATGTATCTTGCTCTGTAGACCGGCAGAAGTGATTCTACACAGGCTATACTGGGTTAATGCCATGCATTTCCATTGTGGGGAATGGATTGTTTTCCCCCACGCCGACTCCGCCCCCACGCCACGCCCCCAGCTATGACACGATGCAGACCAAGTCTGTCGGCGCTAGCCGGATGACTTTATTCATGGACTCGCTATTTGATTGAAGAAATGGTGCCATTCAGCCAGAGCTGCAGAAAGAACAAGTCGAGCTCAACCTGCCCTGACATTAGTTCTGATGAGTTGTGCTAAACTTCGATTCTTATTTCTTTAGACATTGTTTTTCAGGTAACTGTCCGTGGATATAAACGCACTCGTCCAAACGCAACTTGTTGAAACTCTGAATGATTTATTCTACAAAAAATGGGTTGCAAATGATGACAAAAATTATTCCATACTTCCTATTAAACTCAAAAGATATCGAAAAAAGCAACAAAGTAATATAAATAAATTTTATTTCATATTATTGTTGTTAATATGTTTATTATGTTAATAATTTGATTTTTTTGGTCGGGACGTGCGGTTAACCGCCAAACCGTGAGACTAGTTGCTTCTTCACCACGGTAAGAAAAAAATCCAATACCATCACAGCGCTACTTAAAATAAAAGAGTTTGCTTTGCCATGTGTTAGTTTTCCTACATCTTGAAACTTTTAGTTTTACAAATGGGGACAATCTTTAGAGCGGTCTTCGCCTCTTCGGTCATTGTGAAATAAAAACCTCACCGCCGTGATGTAATGCCACAGGGTGATTGAATGAATTGCATTTTTTTTATAAAATTTTGAATAAAAAAAAAAAAAAAATGGGTAACAAAATGCTTCCTTGTGTTGTTTTTAATACACAATGTTCAGGTTTAACTGTAATCATAATGTATAAACTAACACTTCAAATCACTATTTTGAACACAAAAAAATAAATGAAAAATGGATTTTAAAGGCCTAGACTCTATTTTAACCTGAAATAAATGTATATTTATTATTGCATAAATATTACTTAGTACCACAAAACCCTTGCAAAATGCTAAATAAAAAGAAAATATATTATTGAACAAAAATGCATTAGAATGATTTTACTGAAAAAATTACATTTTTGACCGCTAAGGCCACCAGTGTGACTCCCAAGTAAAGACCGCACAAGGTAGATGAACATATAATGTTTTTGGTCATCACAAGCTTTAAAGAGCTTTAAAGTGCTGGAAAAAATAATGTAAAAACGTTCAACAATTTCTGCCACAATACCATGGTTACAGTTAACGTCACTGCATTAAATCCATGGTGAATGTTGGTGATTTGTGGACTGAAAAGCCATCTTTGACTTGTTCATGGCACAATGTTTATAACAGAGAATTCTGCGCTGAATTTGAATGCTCCTCACTAGATCTCGCTACAATGTTATCAGTTCTACAGCGAATTCAAACGCTTTCTTGAAAAAGACATTCCCAAAAGAAGTCTGTTCGATGCGATGTTCCACATCACAAAATTATTCTATTTTATAGATATATAATTTTGCTTCTAATTTTTGTTATCAGTAATGATTTAACATTATATCACTTAGTGAAATATACATTTATAAGTTGTAAAATATACAGGCATCAGTATGCCATCCCGTAATTCCTGAAACAATGTCACCATATGTTTTTTATGGTGAATATTTGGCAACCACCACAGCTGCCAGATGAGCACAAAAAACATTTCATTTAGTCACCATGAAATCAAAACAGACAAAGGGTTTTTTATGGAATAATGCAGTATTTATTATAAATGATTTATCTGTAAAAAGATCAAATGTTTTTTTGTTTTTTTTTGTCTCGCCAATTCACCTATCCTGCATGTCTTTGGATTGTGGGGGAAACCGGAGCACCCGGAGGAAACCCACGCAGACACGGGGAGCACATGCAAACTCCACACAGAAAGGCCTCCTGGCTAAGCTGGGACCTTCTTGCTGCGAGGCGACAGTGCTACCCACTGAGCCTCTGTGCCTGCCCTTAATGATTAAACCGTGTCCTAACTACACGCGAGGCCATAAAATTCCAGTGACAAGCAGCTTGTCTGTCCACACCACGTGACTATGACAGCCAATCAGAACAGCGTGTGGGCGGGCTCTCGCAGCAAGTGTACGGCACCAGAGAGTAATCTTGACGGCACTCGCAAGGAAATGGATAAGTACTAGGGGTGTAACGGTACACAAAACTGACGGTTCGGTACGTACCTCGGTTTTGAAGTCTGTGTCTGTCCTTAAAGATAATGCTGTAAACTATATAGGGAGCCCTTACTTACACATTATAATATTAAAGTTTAATAACAGAGCCCAAACTATTAGCCTAAATTCAGTTATTTATTTTTAGATATAATAACACTCATAAGCTTCACATAAGGCAGTTTTTGCAACTTCTAAACTTCTAAATCCAATTATATATATTTTGTTGAAATATAATCATTTATACACAGTGTCGGTCATTTTCATGACAGATTTATTTAAACATACATTAAATAATCAAGACATCACTAACAGGTTCAGTAGAATATAATGAATATATATATGCTAATATAGTGCATATATTTAGTGAAAGAGTTGATTCCTCTAGTGAACTCACAGCTGTGGACACTGAATGACTCCTGAGGGAAATGTGATGCTACGTGACATTGTTTACAGGCTGAATTTATCGTTTGAATCTCGTGATAAAATGGACAGAATACTTAATATGTTCATGTGGGAACTCGGATTGAAGTATGTTCCGCTCTTAAAACAAGCCTACTGTTAACTGTTAAAGATTGCATTCGGAACCGTTCGGGACACACGTGCACCGAACCGAAAGCCCTGTACCGAAACGGTTCGGTATGAATACGTGTACCGTTACACCCCTAATAAGTACAGAATCAAATGAACAAAACAATCTTTGTCATAGAATATACTTGTTTGTTCACGGTTTGAACGTTCTTGTTTCCATTTGTTTCATTTCAAGATCTGAGGTGAATTATCCATTGCTGCTTTTAGTCCGGCTACTTTACAAAGCTGGGAGTTTTGCAAAAGATTTTTTTATCACGTGTTGCAGCGCCACGTCACATGTAACATTAGTTAGGACACGGTGTTATAAATAAATATATAAATAAATAATTATATACAGAAGGAGGTTCTCACTTCCTTCTTCCCTGAGCTTTTAACATTGCTACAGTGGTGCCGAAACTTGGGAGGAAGGAGGAACGCGCTGTCAAAGAGGCCTCGCCGCTGTGGGAAATCCGCAATGCCGTTGAGCTGAGCAGAGTCTGCCGCCATGGACGCTCGAGGCGGTGGGCTGGCGTAACTTACCTGCGAGGGGCGACGGGGATAGAGAGCCGTGGGAACAAAGAGCCGGTGGCATGAGTGCTATGACCTGCGCGCCACACCGATCTCAAGTCCCACGGAGGAGGGACTCCTTCTTCCCTGAGCTTTGCTACAAAATAATTAGAAATATTTATACCTCACCGGTATCTTATTTTTGTACATTTGTAGGTTGTAGGATCAATCTTTGGAACCAGTCGTGGAGGAGTATCTTTTCCAAAGCAATCCGTTTTGCTGGATCATTTTCCATGCATGAAGAAATCAGATCTCTGCATTCTGTGAAGAAAGAGGGGAGAGATGTCCGGTTATTATTGTAAGTTTTATACTTTGTGTAACTGATCATATTATTTTAAGCAGTAATAAAAGTTTCTGATCTGTCCACATGCTCTCACCTTTGGAAATGTCTTCTGTGTACCAGGGCCTGGCTAACATCTCAGGGAGCTTCTCTTTGTTAGGGTACATCCCAGACAGCATCACGAACAGCAGTACACCTAAAGAATACACTGTTGCAGGCCTACCATGGTACTTTTGATGATCGACCCACTCAGGGGGAGCATAAATTCTTGTGCCTGGAAGAAAATTATTTAGTTAATTTTGTATTTCCACAGCTTTTTGTCTATTTATTCATTATATGCAACAGGTGATCTGCTGCTGTGGGCCGCTCCAAGATCAGTATGTATTCAGTCGGTGTGTCGTACCAGTCTAGCAGATTTATTATTTGAGGAACGCTGGGGCCTTTTTGAGGTCGCTCTGAACCATCAGAGCGACCTCTACTGGAAGTGAAGGTTGACCCTACAGGAGAGATGATAGTTATACGAAAGTGAGATAATTAGGGGACGTGGTTTAACTTAAATTAATTACTACAACAGAATTATGGCCTGCATTTTGGCAAGTAGGTTTGAAGACTTGTAATTTATACAAATTCAACTGGAAATAGTTACTGAAGTTGCGGTCACATTTACTGTTGACCAACAGAAAGCTGCTTGGTTAGAAAGTTCATACACTATTGACAATTAACCTTTTTTGCCTGCAAAATTTTGTTAAAATATCCTACTGCTAATGTGACTGTATACTCTGAGAGAAATAAAACGAAGAGAGGAGCAGCCTACTTACAATACAGACTTTTCCCATGGATTCTGACTTCATCACGTATTTGATTGCCACCTGTTAAGGGAAGGGGGAAAAGTTTTTTGTTAGAATGGGTTACAATTAATGAATTATCTGTGCAGAGGTCACATGATTCCAGTCATGAACCTTGATGTAATTGTTAATGAATTTAAATTCCAAGAGAGTATTATAAAATACCTTTCGTGAATCGGACAAACGGATTGCTTCATAGACCTTTCCAAATGTTCCTTGACCCAGCATTTTCATAATTGTATAATGCCGCAAGATGTCCCCTGATAATAAAAAAAGAGGTACATAGTAAATTTACAGTATGAAGTAAACCATAAAAAATGCTGATTAAAGATTGCTTTAGAATGGACACGTTGTTGAGCTGCCTCACACAATGAAACAATGAAACACAGTGTCCAGAAAAAGACATTCAATCTTTTTGCATGTTTTGTGAGTCATGTTGGGGCTTGTGATAGTAAACTGACCTGTCTTTCCCTTTAAACCTAAATGGATAATTTCTTCCTCATTCTTCCAAAAAGTGTTGTCCGATGTCGAAGGTAAGCTGTTATTCACAGTTACAGATGGCACAGTCGGAGAAGTACTGATGCCCTCTTGCTCTTGCCTGGGAATGTCAGCCTCCTGCACACTGGTGAGGGAAGACACACAGGTGTGCCAGCTGGACACTGAACTGTTGTCACTGAACTGTTTGGGCTTTTTCCTAGAAAAAAACCATCGGAACCTCCCTTTCTCCTTCTTTCCTACTCTCTCTGGGACGGGTCTACATGCAGCAGTATCTCGCTCTACTTCGTAACTGTGAGATTTGCAACATTTTTTTTTTTTGCAAAAAGATTTGCCCATTGCTCCAGATGTCTCTCAAGTATCACAAGTCGACTGAACTTTAATAGCACGGACCGAATGAAATACTAAAAAGCAAGAGATATAACAGATCGAGATATAACACAATTTCTCACCGCAGATGTACTTACCACAGAAATACTAGTCGGACAGACTGAACAACGAGAAACCAGCGGAACTGCAGCACAACCTGAGCGGAGTTCCACAGCCTTCTCTATGAGTGACTCGCTCGCACTGTGTCGTTACAAGCTGTGACGCGGGCGCGTTCGGCGGTTGCCATGGATTTTTTTCGAATGTTTTTGTCGGCGCAGAAACATGCAAGCGATAACTGCTATTGTTCGGCCACACAATGTGTCTCTTTATAAACTTGTATGTATTTTAAAACATTTCTTTCAAAAGCTTTACGACTTTCACGATCACAACTTCTGATGTCAAACACGAGCTCGATGTTCATAATCGACTCGCCTTATAAAGAGAACCGTCATTCACAAACATTCATGTACCAATGATAATGATTTAAAACAAATACATTTTCAATTATAAATGGAAAACTTTGATAAAAGTAACATATATCATGAAGTTGTCGTGAATTCAGCATGATAACGGAATTATTTGAGCTCCTGTTGTTTTTCTAAAGTTAATATGAACTGTAATTTACGCATTAGGCTACGGCAAAAAGTGTCCCAGTCACCCTGAATTCACCCTACGTTTACACAGCTTTATATTCAAAAATTATGTTATGATTTTTTTATACATCAAATAAATATTTCCAGATAATATTTTCTTACATTTCCTTTGACTTTAGGCTATACAAGCCAATTATTCAAGGGTTGGTTTTAACATTAGCCTATTTGCATTGTCTGGTAAAAATTACAACAACAAAAATGCTGGTCATATAATTAGAATATCATCAAAAAGTTTATTTATTCCTTAGTTGCCAGTTATAATCATCAAAATTAAAAGAAATAAACATTTGAAATATATCAGTCTGTGTGTAATGAATGAATATAATATGCAAGTTTCACTTTTTGAATGGAATTAGTGAAATAAATCAACTTTTTGATGATATTCTACTGATATGACCATCACCTGTATATATCCAGAGCTCCTTTTGTTCGATAGCTCTTGCGACGAAGCGCTTCGGTTCCGCCATCAAAATCAAACCATGCGACATTATCGGGATGTCCGAAATCGGTTCATTAAAAAATAAATACAAATGAAGTTGCTGTATGTTTTTGCTTCAACAGAGAACCGGCGAACGGGACGTTACACTAACTGCTATTTCAACGAGACATGATTAGTTTTTCCACTGCCTCATACAATATTCTTTTGTCTAAGAGTCATTCTATAATTTAGGGGACATTTCACATGAGCAAAAAATAATAAAACAACTGTTGGTTTCGGTTTAAATATTTTATCAGTGTGCTTAGTTGTAATTATCTAATGTCCGTTTTTATTTTCTCTGTCATTTTATCTGACTAACAACACAAAGCGATAGTCGTTTAAATATGAGTAAGGTTCACCACGCAGTCATATTATAATTATTACATTATTTTGCGTCCTCCTCAGAGTATTTTATACTATGATATTCAGATATTTAGATATTCAACTGCAGCTAGTCCGTGATTTAATATTGAAAGTAGAAAAATGCAAACCCGAAAAGCGAGCTGTTTTCTCTTTTTTCTACTTTCAATATTAAAATAAAAACTATACACTGATCTGCCACTCATCACATTGAGCAAAACCCAACACAGATCTGACAGCGAGTGCGGCCGAGCGCAGATACTTCCGGTTTAGAATTAGCGTCAATTCGGGGCGGGTTGCTTGGACTGTGGGTTCATTAGCCTATTATTCTTAATGAAAAACACAAGAAAACGGTGCAATGACAAACTCACTTAAATAGGCGCTTTTACATTATGCTTCCACACTTTCTCTTGGACATTTTTTTTTTAGGTTTTAACATTTACGCTATAGGTAGCAACATTTACGTTAACTAGCCTTTACATATGTGGGGTGGGGGAGGAAAAATAGAGCTTCGTCAAACAATTCTACTTATTTAATTAATAAAGATAGTTTACCATTTTAAATACAAATTAAATTAGTTCAGGATTGGTTAAATGATTTGATTGGATGAGGAAACATTTTGTGGGCGTGTCTTGACTCTTGACGTAATGTTGATTCTTCCATGTTCAGCGTTCTGCATCACACCTGCTTTTAGCAAGTTGTCCTGCTGGTATTAAGAGAAAATATGCAAGTAATTATAAGTAGAATGAATCGTAATACACACACACAAGAACTGTGCAATTAATGAATCCGCTGCAGCTGAGCTGACTATGAAACGGTAAGTTTGCCATATTTATCTTGCGTATTTTGATTGATATTAGGCTAACGTTACCCTAGATGTGTTGTGAATGTTACGTTTTGCTTATTGGATGTTTATAGAATAATTAGTGAATGTGATGCATGTGTACATCAAAGTGAACGAGTTGTGCGGTGTCCCCACCACTTTTCTAAGCAAAGTTACGCCACTGATGTCTGATTTATCCTCCCTTGTGCCTTTTTGGACAGCAGACTCTGGGTTCCATAAGAGTCTAATAGTTAGACTGTAAGTGCCTTGAGGTTTTGTTCAGATGAACAATTAAGAGTTTGGACACCAAAATTCCACGGATGATGATAATAGTAATAATAATAAATATAGCTGCGATCATTAACGGGTTAAAAAGTAGGTTTTAAAGGAAATCAAAATGGCAAACATAAAGTTATGCCAAATATGCTTCATGCTACAAGATTCATGTTTTGTAATTTTTAGTATATATTTTTTATTCATCATTGTTTTTTTAGATATAAGGTTTTTCTGATTTTGAAGTATAAATTGTTTGTGTGTTCCCATGTCTCCATGTCTTTATAAATGTTACTTCCATTGTGCAGTGG
Organism: Paracanthobrama guichenoti; assembly: GCA_018749465.1. Taxonomy (NCBI): domain Eukaryota; kingdom Metazoa; phylum Chordata; class Actinopteri; order Cypriniformes; family Gobionidae; genus Paracanthobrama; species Paracanthobrama guichenoti. The sequence goes on along the minus strand of CM031950.1, from coordinate 30,977,584 downwards.
TGGAATAAATGTTGGAAATAGAAATCTGTACAAATATTATTAATAAATAACTCATAACATATCACATGTCAGTGGAAAAGTAATGGTCTAAAATAAAATACTAAAAGACTTAAGGTCAAGACAATTTACAGTGTCATGAATATAACTGATAACAGGTTAAGCTTATATTTATTTTATTAGTATCATAGTATTTTAATTAATGTGTTTGTGTTTTTGTTTTCTTCAGAGAATACATTGTGGCTTGAGTTTCTTTTGTAGAAGTAAAAAAAAAGTTGAACTGAATAGATGAATAGAGTGTAGCGAATATCTAGCCCCAGGGGAAATGGTGCGGGATTTATGCATGCGTTTAATCGTGTTACGATCAAATATGCATAAATTGGCACAGAGGGAATTTTGATATTAACAATTGATTAAAACGGATTATAACAATTATTAATATCTAGGGCTTGATTCAACTTTTAGAAATTTCTTTGATTCTAGAATTGAGTTCAAAGGACGGATAATTGTCCACCAACTATCTCCCTTTTAATAACTCTTAAACAACGTTTCTCTGGCCAGGAGAAAATATCTTTCTTTTAATTTGTAACAGGGTTGGTTCACCGTAAAAGTGACCTATGTATGAGCAAACCAAGCGCAATCACATGTGAATATATATATATATTTTAATAAATCAACAAACAATAAACAAACATACACAAATTAACTGAAAGCAAGAGAGAGAGAGAGAGAGAGAGAGAGAGAGAGAGAGAGAGAGAGAGAGAGAGAGAGGTGGTGATGCTATCGACACAACCTATGAGCACAAGCAAGAAATCAGTCCAACTTATTGGTATAAGCTCAAGACTTTATAACGACAGCTTAAGGGATACTTGCATATGTTTCCTTGGTCGTGAGTTCGTGCGTTTAGGGGAATTCCGCGATCCGGTCCGTGTTTCAGTCTTGCCGGGTGGTTCCTTGGAGTCCGCGGGAAATTCAACTTTGGTTCCTTTGTGTGATGAGATCCGTTGGAAGATGGCGAAGAGGAAGAGGAAAGCCAAAAGAGGAAGAGAGCTGGCAACAGGAAGCAAAACGAAGAGAGAAGACAAGAGAGAGAGAGACAGCGTCTGTGGCCCGTCTTAAAGGGCCGTGGCGGGGCACGCCTCTTTTGTCGGAACAGCCAATCAGAGCGAAGGAACTCAGAAGCAAACACATCTAAAATGGTTATAACCAAAAGCATGCATACATACAGGGAACAGCACACCTAAAATGAAAAATAACTAAGTTAAAAGTCATATAATCTGTTCGGATGTCCTTTGGTATGTGTGAGGTGGGGGCTGTTTTTTATAATGGTCTCTTGTGGGCTGCACGAGCATGGCTTGTGTCCTTTTAGTACCATTAACCTGTCGGTCTGTAGACTTTGCGGCGCCGGTCTTGCTTGAGTCATTATAACTAATCAAAGTATTGGTCCGTTGATCATTTATGAGCACAGTCCATACGCTACAAGAGTCTGTGTGTTGTTTTACACTCTTGCTGGTTGAAACCAGTTTCATTTTCAATGTAAATTCAGTTCAGGAACTGACAATGCCAATTGTACAATTTTAGGAATGTTTGAATATTAACGAAAAGAAAGTGTTGCAAATAGAACATGTAGAGATCTTAAATCATTAAATGGTTTTAAATTGTGAACAATCTAGAATAAACTGTAAAGGTTTCAGTTATGATTAAAAAGGACATTTGTCATTTATAAGAATATTCTTCAAGTTGATGATCAATGAATGTAAGTTTGGCTCATAAAAGAGTCATTTAAAGAGTAGGAAAAATAAAAGGAACTTCACTTTAAGTCAATTAGTTTTAAAAGAAGATTAAAGACACTCAATTTATACAAATGAACTTTTTACATGGTTTTGAAGTGAACACTGGAACTCTGGTCGTCCGGATCATTCATGTTTAGTCTGAAAAACATGAGAGAACGTCATTAACATGGGCAGAAGAATAACATGAGATTTTAAATGAGAGGGTCATCAGTTAGATACAGTTAAACATACAAAAGGTCTAAAATGTAGGTACTTTTGGGCAGTTTTAGTAGCTCAAAGTGACTTGTTTAGATAAAATATTGAAGATTAAATAAATAGAAAAATAGTTAGTGGGGTAAGGTAGATGTTTCAGGAAAGCAGATTTTGTGGTCTTGGGCATTGTCAGTAGTGAGGAAGAACTCCAAGTAGTGGTAAGGATAAATGTGTGGGTCAATATTTGTGTGGCAGTGCGTGTTTGTGTGTGTACAACATACCTCTGAAGATTGAAGTAAAGGTGGCAATTGTGTGCTGTGTTTGTTGGTTATTGTAGAGTGAGGAACTTTAGTAGGGTAGGTAAGCTTGAGAGACAACGGTGAGAATGATGCTGAATTTTTTTTTTTTTTTTTTTTTTTTTTTTTTTGCTGTACGTTTTTGCATGCTGTTTGTTTGTTGAGGGCGAGTTGGGCACTGGAACATTTCTGCGTGTAGTGGTGTCTTCAGTGTTTGTTGTTTGGGCAGTGGAAGAGGTTTGCGTAGTGTTTGATGTTTTCCGCAGTTTTTCTGGGAGTGGTCCATCTGTCTTGGTGAGGTTGTCCTGTGCAAGGTGTTTCAGTGTCTGTGGAGTGTTATTTTGAAAGGATGTTGAAGCTATATGTGTTTCTTCAGATGTAGCTTGGCAAAGCTCTTCATCACTGCTGTGTTCTGCGGTGCCTTGGGTTTGGGTAGTGGTGGGTTTGGAACGCTTTGTAATTTGATGTTCGTCAGTGTAGTGTATTGTCAAAGGTCCTGCCATTATAAGGAATTCTTCAAGGTCTTGTCCATGGTTGTGTAGGGCCCGCTAAAATCGTTCCAATGAGGGTAACGATCCGCGGTCGAAGGTCGCTGCGCGTTCGGTGTTTTCAGCTGGGCAAAAGGATTTAATTCCAATTTATCTTTATCTGACTCCATTTAATCATAATTTCAAATTTAGGTTAAAATGCCAATTGGTTATGTGGTCATTTATATTTAATAGTTATCATTTAATTATTCTGTTTAATCCTTTGTTGAAATTATACCCGTTCATCTACGAGAGATAGTTAATAATTCCAGAGTAAATCAGAATAGATCAAAATGTAACAATTTATTAACAGTCAGGTAAATGTATAACGGCGATTACATAATCAGTTCAAAGATAGTCCATACATAACATCAAATACTCTGAAGTTAAGAATAAAATATGGGTACCTGACTTCTTAAAATGACATAACGTTGAGCGTCTATAGGAGACACTCAGCGTTACGGGCTGACCGATATAAAAGTTCAAGCCCTGACCCTTTCTGAAACATCTCCTTAAATATCAGACCAAGATGTAAAACTCTTTCAAATGTAAACCTGTGTTAACAATGGAAATTTAAATTGAATCACTCTCTCATTTGCCTGTATTGTTAGAAGACCAAATGGCCAACAGCTAAAAACACTGTTTTTAGCAAAATGTCTCTAAACTTCTTAAAACCTTTATTATATTCTTGTTTACTTCAGTGGGGATGAGATCTTTGTACCAATCGCAGTGAGACATTTCAAACGATATCAAACATGTATAATATTGTATTATGAGAATTCACATTAAACCATATAGATTTTGATGGTGAAATCTGGAGGAATGGGGGAAGAGGCAGTGAAAAGAAAGGATTAAGAAAAGATTTTTATTATGCCTATGTCCATATTGGCGGTTATGTCTTGAGTACAAACGTTTGGGACGCATGTCAGTATTGGATCTGCGCATTACTGTAGTTCTGAAAGTGAAAGCAAACTAATATAGTCAAGCCTATACCCGCTCCTGTCTGTGTGTTCATGTGGAACAAAAAACAACAACAGGGGAAAAAACTAACAGTAGTCTGCCTAAACTCAAAGCACTGTTTGTATCTGTATATTTATGATAGATTTATGTGTCCTATTGTCATTTGTTTATAAGTTCTTATTTTATTACTGACTGTTTACTTGATTACTTAATTGCTTGAACTTTTTACTTATATTAAGCAATTGCTGTGATTTTTACTTTTTGATCATATTTCCCACCCTAAGTGATCATGTTACTAAAGCTAGATGGCACTGGACCAGCCTTTTTTTAAATGTATTTATTTAATTTTTTTGTAATCCCAAACAAGATTAGTGTTTTATTGCCATATGTGACTGTTGTGCATCTAACATAATGATATGGTATTTTAATATTGTAAAGCAGATTTTGAGCTGATCTCCTTGATTCTGCTGCTAGCTCACCACAACCACTGGGGTGTACCAGCTGTGGAAAGTGCAGGCCAAATCTTGGGTGTCCACCTTCCACTACCAAACGTCTTCCCACATGTAGACAAGGTAAGGAATTGTTTAACAGACTATTGGTATACTTGAATGTTTTATTGTATTAGGGATGCAACAGGGTTTTTCCTGGCTCAAAATGAGGCGGAGGTGGTAAAATCCTGCTTGGCCCAGCTGACCCGCGGCTTGCGATTATGCAGATAAATTGTCAGATTTAGGGCTTTGTCATAAATTTGTGTGCTTCGATCATTAAATAATTATGAATTGAATCTTTAAGTTATCATTTTGCAGTGTAAGATTACAGCTAACACCTTTAAATATTTAAGTATTTATTCAGTTCAGTAAATGACTGAAACAATCACAACAAACTAAAAGGGTTATAAATGTTTCATTTATATATTTCTACATCACTATATAATATCTATACATCTGTGTTTGAGGAAATAATGGCCAATCTTTTATTTGTTAAACACAATCCAGAATCCACTAAATACACACTACTTCATTATAGAGAAAACAATAAATGAATACAAATATATATATAATCATAAGCTATGACAAATATACATATTAAACTAGGTGAGTGGATGGTTACAAAATTGCAATTACAAAAAGTAATTCTTCAGAAAACTTTTTGGACTAATTTTATAAAATGTTAATAAAAAGGTAGAAATTACTTTGCGTTCTTATAAAATACATTTATGAAAAACAATTTATATTAGATTTATATTTATATATGAATGTAAATAATTAGGCCTACACAAATAGCATAAAACGATGTTTATTGTAAACGCAATGTGCAGCTTTTTAATGGGGCAACAAAGATATGATGGATACAAGAGAACAAGATAGGCTTTTAATAAACCCTCACCAACGGTAAACCCTTAAGCACATCCCGGGTGCAGAATGATGCGCTTAAAGTAACACAGAGTCGCATTGAAAGAGGAGATGTTGAGCGCACAAATCCTAGTCTATAATGTATATCTTCCCAACAGTTTACTGATCATTTGTTTCTTCAGTTTTAAATTCCAGTTATTGTGCGTGTGATGCTAATTAATAGTCCTTGTGTTGTCACCCGGTAGCGAGTACAACATCGTTCAGAAACGCCTAACGTGGAATTTATCATTACTTTTCTGACCTCAAGAACCATTGGACACTGATAATAACTTAAATATAATTCCAGCATTTTATTTCAAATGTAACACCAAATAAAAACCAACAAAATCAATAAAACGTTATATTGCAGCTTCCCACAGGATTTTATGAAGCTATGGGGGCATGGTTATCGGCCCTTTAAGGGGTTCTGTGGGCGCATGCTCCCCTTTTGAAAATGTTGTATATTTTAAAGTTATCAGTCAGTTTTGTAGATGGTATGTATCAGACACAACAGGATTTTGAGGCGTTTATTTGTTCATCTCTCAATCGTCTTTAGGCATTGAGTTGTTTTCCCACCCCACAATAAAAATAGAGCTTTCATCATAAAACGACTTATTTAAATATTATCTTACCAAGACTTATTATTATGATACTTGTATGCATTTTTTGAAGTAGTCTGCTATACTGTTATAAAGTTCTATTGATGTACTTTTTTTCTTTTTCTCAACATATACTCTATGGGCCATAAAAGTTCCATTAAAAAATATTTTCTGACTTTAATTATTTCAGTTGATAAGTTTTCAAATATTTACATTTTTTTATATATTTAAAATATTTTTATAATAACAAAAAGAACCTTAAACATAACAGTAGCCTACTTTTGAAGAATACACAAACAATGTATAAAGTAAAGAAATGTTTCAAACAGATTAAAGTGCAAAAGAACATGACTATAAACTAAAGTTGAAAAGTAAAGAATCAGTGGGCCTACACAAGCGCTGTCAGAAATGTGTTTACAGGGGTAACTCTGGAGACCGCCATATTACTGAATTTACATTTTCATTCAGCGTCTCCTTCACTCATTCCATCTTGCTCTTTGTCCCTTTTGGGATTGTTGACAGTGCGTGAGCCACTTTTTTTTTAATATAATTCAAGTTTTTATTGTTTTTATCCGGTATGACAATATCATACAAAACGCAGATTACAAATATATACAAATGCTAAGTATAAGGCCCAAATATAGACAGTGGTTGTAATAAACAAAATTAAACGGAATACAAAATGAGGGAAAAGTGACAGAGAAAAATATGACAAATAAAAATAAATAAATATTTCCCCGATCTTGCATCTAGTAGTGCAGAACAATGAGAAGTCAGAGTTATTGTGTCACATGGGCAGACAACGTCACAGAAGACCAAAAATCTTCCCAGACAGGGATACACACAGGGACACATGCTCTGTTCTTATTACGTAGTTTGTAAAGCAAACGTTCATACGAGGCTGTCTTTGTCATTATGTTGTATGATTTTGTACAGTGTAAATTGCCCTCTTACGTATTTACCTGTTTTTGCCAAAATTCTTTTCCACTCTTCATCCCCAATTACAGCCCCAATGTCCTTTCCCCATATTGTCTTTATATTTGTACAGTCATTGCTGAGCACATGGTTGGTCGTCCTGTAGAATACAGAGGCTTTTTGTTGGGGATGAGGCAGTGTTAGCAAGTCCAAGATATGGTTTCCATCCGTGTACTGGATTTTTGTAGAAACACAATTTCTAATTTGTAGGTATTTCCAAAAATGTTGTTTTCCCTTTAGATTATACTTCTGTACAAGGTTATTATAAGACATAAATACACCCTGTTCAAATAAGTCTGCCACCGATACAAATAGCAGAATTATGCCACAGGGAAGAGTATGGTTGTTTACATTGTGATATTTTATGCATCTTGTGAATATTTGCCCATACCTCTCTGGAATGCCTCATGATAGGATTTGTGGTCATGCCTAAATATTGAGACAAATGTTCAATAGGGCTGTATGGCCAAGAGAGAGTTTTCTCGATAGTAACCCAATCTAATTGAGTATTATTGTTCCAATGTTTGGCCATTTCAAAAGATATCTGATAGAGCCGAGGGTCTGGTAGTCCCAACCCTCCCTTATCCCGAGAGGCACATAATTTGTTAAGCTTTATCCTGGGCCTTTTTCCATTCCATAGGAAACGTTTTACCATTATATCGTATTGATTGAAAATCAACTGTGGTGTTGTAAGTGGTAGCATCATAAGCATGTAATTAAGGCGAGACCACCATCTTAATTATATTCACCTTCCCCCATAAAGTTAACAGAATTTTCCCCCATTTATCCAGGTTATTTCTTATGTTTTGTAAAAGCGGTGCCAAATTTAACATAGGAATCTCTTCTAACTCCTTGCTTATCTTGATACCCAAATATTATATCCCTCTTGGGATCCATCTAAAGCCAAATTTAGTTACCATATTTGCGTTACATATTCCAGATATAGGCATAGCTTCAGACTTTGTCCAGTTAATCTTACATCCAGACATTAGAATAGGATTGAACTGTCTCCATTAGATGAGGTAAGGACTTATCTGGATTTTTTACCAAGGCCAAAATGTCATCGGCATATAAAAACAATTTCTGTTTTTTGTCACCTAGGATGTTTATATTAGCCCTGATAGCAATGGCCAATGGTTCCAATGTAATGTTGAACAATAATGGCGACAGCGGGCATCCCTGTTGTGTCCCCCTGGTAAGGTCAAAAACCGGGGAAACTTTACCGTTGGTAATCACGCATGCCTTAGGTGTTTTGTATAATGTTTGGACCCACTTAATGAAACATGGCCCAAATCCCAGTGAACCCGATCAAATGCCTTCTCTGCATCGAGTGAGAGGGCATCAGCTGGGTCGGTTTCTTCTCTCTTTAGCCAAATTAAGTGTAGTAACCTTCTCATGTTGTCCGTTGATGACCTATTCAACATAAATCCAACTTGATCAGGGTTTATAATGTTGGATAACACCTTCTCTAACCGTAACGCAAGAATTTTACTTAATATTTTACAATCTACATTAATCAGGCTTATTGGTCAGTAATTTGAGGGTTCAGTGGGATCTCTATCTTTTTAGGAGTAACAGATATTAGAGCATTGTTAAAAGAAGGGGGAAGAGATCCCCTAGCATAAGCCTCATTATATACTTCTGTTAAAATGGGTGCAAGTAATTCTATATACTGTTTATAATATTCAACAGGGAGCCCATCTAATCCAGCTTTCCTGACTTCAAGTTCTGTTATTGGGCCATCTAACAAATTCACCTCTTCTGAGGACAGTTTAGGCAGTTTGAGATTGGAGAAAAAAATTATAGGATTAATATCAGTAGTGTACAATTCCTTATAAAACTGCTGTAATACATCATTTATTTCCTTTGCTGCAGTAACTATTGTATTTCCTTTCTTAATAGCTGTTATTAAGTTGCATGTATTCTTTTGCTTCAACTGTCTGGCTAGCAGTTTACCAGTTTTCTCCCCATCCTCATACACCCTAAAGACAGAGCAGCAATTCATATGATGAGTGAAGATAATGGGTTAGTGGATATTTGGCATCTGGTGAATCCACGCGAGAGGGAGTACACCTTTTATTCACGTTGTCATAAATCCCACTCCAGAATTGATATGTTTGGTCTCGAATACCATGATAAAGCATGGTGGTCAATAAATTTACTTTTGTCTACAAAAGCATCCCAAATTTGATTAAAATCTCCGGCCAGAATTATATGACCATCCATTTCCCCTAAAGTCTTATTTACTTCATAGAAAAAACTAGGATCCCCTATATTTGGTGCGTAGAGGTTACACAGGACCACTGGGATATCGTTTATCCGTGCCTGTAGACAAAGTGTGTTTCCTGGATAAATGCGATATCAACTTTATTATGTTTCAAATAGGTCATAACTTTGCCTCTTTTTATAGGATTCCCACAGCCTTTTATGTTCCAAGACATGCATGTTATGTAATTCCCAACCATAGTGCACTGTAATATATAAAAAAAAAAGGATACCAAAGCCACTGTTGTGCATATAGACCTATATAGACATTGTAACTTAAGTATAATACCGAAGTCTTAATAGTAAACTTTGTCATGACCGAACCTTTTTTCATAAAAGATTTACAAAAAACAAAACAAACATAATTATGAAACATAAAATGCTCCCTTGAAAAACAAACTGGAAGCTCTGACCGGTCTCTGGTCTTCAAACCAAAACATAAAAACAAATAAACTGTTGCAAATATAACACGCAACAACAGAGAATAACTCCTACTGGTCCGTGGGGCATCCATCATGCAGCTGGTTGTCACAGTCCAGCCGCACGCTGCTCGGGCAGCACACCCTCTAAAGCTCGAGACCCACTCGCGATTCATTTTCTCCTATGGTTGACTTTTATATGTTCATCACCGTCCGTAAGCATTACTGTATTGTAAGGGCATACCTTGGCTTTAAGTCTTATCATTGCACAATGCGCTGATGAAACATTCCGCTTCCTCAGTGCTGTTAAAACTACGGTTTCTACCTTTCCAAGTGAATCTCAGGGAATCTCACATTTAGCTGTTGAAGCGCTTTCTTGGCAGGCAGAAACATCTTTCTTTTTTCAGCCAGCTCCTTCGACATGTCGGGAACACCGATAACTTAGCATCCTCCCATTCGATTCCATGGCACTCCCGCGCTGACTGCCTCAGAAACCTGATCAGCACCGGTCTCGGCGGTTGATCCTCACTCGGCATGGGGGCCAATGTTCGATGAGCTCTCTCGATTTCAAATTCCCCCTCCAGGTCGATCTGGATCCCCAGGCCTCCACTCAAAACTTTCTTCACACATTTCTCCAAGGTGCCGTTCGTCCCATACTTCTCTTTCAGCCCCACAAGCCTTACATTGTTCCGCTTACTATGGTTCTCAAGCATTTGAACACGATCCCACAGAACTTTTAGCTTCTTTTCTTTAGCATCTTTGTCTGTCGTCAGCCCCTCTCTTAGGTCCTCCAGGTGAAAAAACACGGCCCTCCACCTCCTCCATTCTGACTTGTAGCCCGTTCACGGTATCTTTTAACTCTGTCATTGTCTCTTAAATGGCAATTGTGTCCGCTGTGTAGCGAATATCTAGCCCCAGGGGAAATGGTGCGGGATTTATGCATGCGTTATTTAATCGCGTTACGATCAAACATGCACAGATCCGCACAGAGGGGAATTTTGATATTAACAATTGATTAAAACGGATTAAAACAATTATTAATATCTAGGGCTTAATTCAACTTTTAGAAATTTCTTTGATTCTAGAATTGAGTTCAAAGGACGGATAATTGTCCACCAAATATCTCCCTTTTAATAACTCTTAAACACGTTTCTCTGGCCAGGAGAAATATCTTTCTTTTAATTTGTAACAGGGTCGGTTCACCGTAAAAGTGACCTATCTATGAGCAAACCAAGCGCAATCACGTGTGAATATATATATATATATATATATATATATATATATATATATATATATATATATATATATATATATATATATATATATATATATATATATATATATATATATATATATATATATATATATATATATATATATATATATATTTTTTAATAAAATCAACAAACAATAAACAAACATACACAAATTAACTGAAAGCAGGAAGGAGAGAGGGGGAGAGAGAGAGACAACGGTGATATGATCGACACAACTATTGAGCACAAGCAAGGAATCAGTCCAGCTTATTGGTATAAGCTCAAAACTTTATAACGACAGCTTAAGGGATACTTGCATATGTTTCCTTGGTTGTGAGCTCGTGCGTTTAGGGGAATTCCGCGATCCGGTCCGTGTTTCAATCTTGCCGGGTGGTTCCTTGGAGTCTGCGGGAAATTCAATTTTGGTTCCTTTGTGTGATGAGATCCGTTGGAGGATGGCGAAGAGGAAAGCCAACAGAGGTGGCAACAGGAAGCAAAACGAAGAGAGAAGAGGAGAGAAGAGAAGAGAGACAAGAGGCCGAGAAGCGTTTGTGGCCCATTTTTAAAGGGCCGCGATGGGGCACGCCTCTTTTGTCGGAACAGCCAATCAGAGCGAAGGAACTCAGAAGCGGGAAATCTCCCTTTGTCTTGGGCCTCGCCTCATTAACATGTTTTATGGCTCTCTCTTAGATAACCCCCAAGTCTGCCTTTGGTACGCAGACTTTGGGGTTTTGGCATGAAAGAAAGAGTCTGATGCATCATAGTACCCCACAACACACCTAGCTGGCCTACAAATTGCGAGACAAAGATTTCGAGACCAAGCATGGGGTTTAACTTAAGAGTTAAAGGAACGGCGAGGATTGACGTCATTCTTCCTTACGCATTCACTGGCTATAAGTTTCTAACCTATCAAAACACATCTAAAATGGTTATAACAAAAAGCATGCATACATACAGGGAACAGCACACCTAAAATGAAAAATAACTAAGTTAAAAGTCATATAATCTGTTCGGATGTCCTTTGGTATGTGTGAGGTGGGGGCTGGTTTTATAATGGTCTCGCATGAGCTGCACGAGCATGGTTTGTGTCCTTTTAGCACCGTTAACCTGTCAGTCTGTAGACTTCACGGCGCCGGTCTTGCTTGAGTCATTATAAATAAAGTATTGGTCCGTTGATCATTTATGAGCACCGTCCATACGCTACAGCTGCAACTACCTGAAGGGTCTTACTCATTTTAGTAACTTCCGCAAAAAACCTTTTTCAGGCTTACTTTAGCTTCAATCTGTTTTTCGGGCGGACTCAAATCTGTCTTGGCCTCCTTGGGAGGTGGGATCCGTCTGGTCGCCATGCGGTTTGCTTCCTTGAAATATTTAGATGTTGTCATCATGGTAATACCGTCGAAACCATGATAAAATCCAGATCATGGACGTTTCTAGAGTATTTTTCAACGAAATGTCAACTACTTTGTCATAAATTATAAAGTAATTAGCGAGTGGATAGGAGCTTATCTAGTGAGCCGCCATCTTGCTTGGGGTACTCACGTGACTCCACGCGTGAGCCACTTTTATGTAGCAGACAGTTGATAAACTGGACGTACATGAGAGCGAGAGAGCGAGAACGCTTAAAGGTGGGAGCAGGGTTGCGGTGGTTGACTGACCGATGCATTGCCGAAACAACGGTGCAAGTATATATTGATCGATTTGGTTTTGAAGTGGGCTTTCCTTTGGCTGAATGTGCGTTGTGATGACGCCACACGATGCATCTAGGACCAAAATCTAGAATTTAGAAAAATTGCAAGCTCCTCCGAATTGTGTGGAAATTCTGCGATTGGGGAATCCTGGAGGGACAGCTCAATGCTAGTTTTATTTGATCTCAGTACTGCATTCAACACTAGATTAGGGATGCACCGATAGGATTTTATTTTGGCCCCTGTGTATTTAACTGATCTTCTATCGCCCTACAATCCATCTCGCTCTTTAAGATCACAAAACTCTGGGCTTCTGGTAGTACATAGGATATCTAAGTCCACTAAAAGAGGGAGAGCATTTTCACATTTGGCTCCTAAACTATGGAATAACCTTCCTGATAATGTCCAGGGCTCAGACTCTCTCACCCATGCCCTGTCCAAATATGCAGTCTTTGCACTTGACCACTTGTCTACTTGCATGACGTATTTGGCTCAAGTGTTCAAGTGGTTGTGAAGATACTTGAAATTAGCTGGATAACATCACCGTTTCACCAGAACGGCTGTACAAATTCTGTTGCATTATTTTCCTGTTAACAATGTGAAGCTGCTTTGAAACAATTGGACTTGTTAAAAGCGCTATATAAATAAAGGTGATTTGATTTGAAGATTGTGTGTGCAGAACTTTGATTACCTGATGGGACACACTTAGTCTTACAAAAAATGCAAGCATTTACAGCTTTTTAAATTGGTTTCAATACTTTGAATTTTAAAATACACTTCTAAATGTCTGTTCAGTGGTTGCTGTTTAACTAACAGAAGACACACATTTTAAATTATGCTGGTGCTTTAAGTGATAAAAAGCAGAACTGATGTTCAAAATACACATGGCATTAATCAAATATTTTACTTCCAAAAATTATATGTAATATATCATTTAACTTCCACTCTAATGTTTTTCTTCACATCTCGCGATTTCGGGGCATGCGAGTTCCCGAACATAATGCATGATGGGACATGCTCATCCTTGAATACCGCTCTGAAGCGGTGGGTTAAGTGTGCGTTAAAGACACTGCACATTTTTATGATATGGGACAGTCTTGCGCACTTACTTCCTGTCGTGTGCACATGCTCTCAAGTGGCCAAGAACGCAAGTGTGAGTATTTGGACAGGGCACAAGTTTAAATCTAGACTGAAGCCGCATCTCTTTAGCCAAGCATTCACATAACCCATCTCATATCCTTGTACTCCAGTTATATCAGCTCAATTGCACATGACCATTTTTGCCTAATGTTATGAACGGCAGCTATGCTAATTATTCTCCATTTTGCTTTTCTGTTTTGTCTCTGGACGCCCGTCCCAGGGTGACTAGAAAGTACATCAGCATCAGTTTGGATCCAGCCTCTTATGAAGACTTAAGGTGACCAACACCTGTGAACAGACGACTCCAACTCCTGCGAGGACTTCAGATGACGCAGTTCTGCATCAACATACACCAATGCTACATTTTTCTATATTTCCTAATAATTTAACATGTATATGTTACTTCAATGAACACATTATCTTCTGCCCTAATTTAGTATCAATTAAAATCAATTGTTAGCTATCTGCATGACTTGTATATGTAATATATGTATATGTAATTTCTGAAATGCGTAACTTAGACAGTCACTTCTAATAACAGACAATTACAGTGGCCGTGCGTTTCACACCTTCAGGAAGAGACAGCAACGGACATACTCCCCCCTCATGATCAGCGGGTCACCAGTAGAGAGAGTGAGCAGCTTCAAGTACCTGGGAGTAAACATCTCCGAGGACCTGACCTGGACTGCTCCCATTCAGACACAGGTGAAAAAAGCCAGGCAAAGACTGTACCACCTGCGCCAGCTGAGGAAATTCAGGGTTTCACCAGCTATCCTGAAAACTTTATATTTAGGGGCGATAGAAAGTGTTTTAACTCAGTGCATCACAGCGTGGTATGGGAACAGCACCAGTCATGACTGCAAAGCCCTGCAAAGAGTCGTGCGCTTATCCGAGCGTATCTCAGGGTCAGCTCTCCCGTCTCTGCAGGACGTCTACACCAAACGCTGCAAAGGTAGAGCTACTAAGATCATCAAGGGCTCTAATCACCTTGCAAACCCTCATTTCACGCTGCTGCCATCTGGTAAGCTCTTCCGAAGCCTGATGGCCAAAACTGAGAGACTCAGGAGGAGCTTCTTCCCCCAGGCCATCAGACTCCTGAACTCAGTCACTTAACATCACGTGACCATAAATGACCATCATTTATTTTTAATTTTTATTTTTTTCTACTTGACTTGATCTATATATATATATATATATATTAGTACTTTTTTATTCTATTTCTATTATAATTTCCTCCTTGTGTTTTTAACTGTGAATTTGCACTGTCCATGGAGCGGACCTGTTTACATTTCACTGCCGGTTGTATATTCTGTATATAACTGTGTATGTTCAAGATTCAAGAGTTTTATTTGTCACATACACAGTTGTGAAAATAGTTTGCAGGTGCATTTGAAATGTTTTAACTCGTCATCTTGTAATGAATGTCATTTCAGTTCTCCTTTCTGAGTACGAGTTATCATATACAGTAAAAGACAACAAGCACTGTAAAGGTTTTGCCAAAAAAACTCAACTGACGGTCGTCTCTCCTGTATGATCGTCTCTTCAGACTTTAGAACTGCACATGAGCTTCTTTTGACCTCCTAACTGAACTCCTTCCCACAAATTGATCATAGATATTAAGTGCAAACAATAACTATAATCAAAGTGCTCAATATTCAAAGTGCAAATAGAGACCACATTTTTCTTCAAGCATGATACAGAGCTAAGAGATGGTTACAACTAGATAGCTATTATATTGGGAGATATTTGCGTGGCTCAGGGAGTCGCTTTCAAACAGCAGTAACGTATTGAAATCACGCTTGAATGCGCGATCCCGTTTACTTTCACTTTTGCGATCGTGCGTACTCTGTGAATAGGGAGAGCATTTTAAAATATAAGTCTTCTGCTGTGCAACGAATCCTCCGCCACGGTCTAGTCCACTAACATGTAACACACACTCGTAACACACACTCAGTGCTTCACTAGCACGTAACACACACTCATAACATGCGCGTCTTCTCGTCAAGTGATCAGTGCTGCGCAATATGCACGACTCAAACAGCTCGCGTGGCAGCATGTCTGGGCTGCTAGTGCTGCCTGGTGCAAGATAACCGATGCTACGTCTTCTTCGATGGTGCCTTCGTGGCATTCTAGAAATTGAATCAAGTCCTCACAGGGTGTAGGCTTCTCTAGAACCATAATGTATTGTTCAGGCTGCTCCTCCCAGTCCAGAAGCTGGGTGATCTGGGGCACCCTGGGGCCTTTGTTGGCAAGAATTAGCAGACCGATCTCCTGTGGAGCTGGTTCAGGATAACCCTCCTAGAAGAAAGACAATTCTTATGAGCTTATATGGAGAACGGATGTAGACCAGTCCTCAACTACTGACAATAGGAGTTTGTCTATTGAAAAATTGACTGAGAGAAACAGAGTACTTACAATGTCGATCCATTCTATATCCACGTTGTCAACGAATTTCAGTGCCACCTGATCAACAAAACAAAAAATAGATTTGTGTTAATATTATTTACAATTAATAAGTGAGCAGAGTTCATATCATTTCAGTCATTAACCTTGAACAGACATGTTCAGTTTCATAAATTAAAATTCTAAGCATGTAGAGCATGTCTAACAATTTAAACAGGACTGAGAGCTCAAGTGCTCTATGTAGTAAACATAAGATACACTAAGGCTGTGTTCACACTTGACATCTTTTTGACAAGACAAAGTTGAAAGAGCAGTCTTTTAGTAAAAAAAAAAAAAAAAAAAAATTGCTGGCAACGTTCCGTTCCGAATAGCAGCCGAGGGCATCTTTTGTTGCTATAACAACAAATGTAACGAGTGCTGTGTGGTGCGTTGGCTTTTGAAGTTACCGGGGAGGAGAATTTCGGTTCATAATGACGTTTGTGGGTGTACGACATTATACAGGGATGAAAACAGTATGGTGCTTACAATAATTTAGTCCAGGAGCTCCGGTTGGATGATAAGCGGTTTGCGGCATATTTTAGACTTAACAAAATTCAGTTTGAAGACCTGCTACAAATCATTGCTCCGACACTATCGGTGACCTATCGGTAAGCCCCTCCCCTTGAACGCAGATGACCCAATGGTAGTTAAGTATCAGTTGCACGGGGACCAGAGCTCGGACATCTTTAGGTTTCAGAGCCATAGAGAAACAGGAAGATCCGAAGCTCTCATCGGTTTGATGGTGTTTATGCTAAAAGAATTGTAAACGATGTGCCTGGGGTACTGTAACACTGATTCCATGCATCCTGAGAGGATTTTCTGGTTGTCATACTCTCATTAAGTTACAATTAAAGTTAGTGAGTCCATGCTAACGTACAAACCGAAATAACTAACTGTTCTCACGTCATGTAACAGTGTAGGTCAAAAACACATAAACGAAGGACTACATTTCAGTGCCTCTCCATATTAAACTGGTTAAATGTAAATTAATTTAATCTTACCCTGCGGTACATGAACACTGTTGACCCTGGATGTTGTCATCTGCGATTGTGACGACCGTAACATTAGGCGTCTCCCGCTCGCATTGTGATCAGTAAACCCTCGCTTCCAAATTAATCTCTCACCATATTTAGTTTTAAATCTTTTATATATTTAAGTCCCACTTGAATGCTCCTTGATGAGAGGTGGTCCTTCTGTGTAACAGACTTTATTTTTGATTTATTGTCTTATTTGTTTTTGTATACATTTTTTATATTTCTGTGAGTTTAGATTCGTTTAAGGTCTGAATTATCTGTCTTACTAAGGAGGGACTGCTATTTTGATGGGTATTATAGTATACGGAGCGATACGGGCAGTGAAAAGGAGAGCTCGCAGTTTATCAGAGTTGTTTTGCAGATACAAAGTTTACAGTTTATTAGCACCCCTCGCAACGGCGTAGGTCTGTATATGTTTGTTTACTGTTAGTTGTATGAGTGTTTTTGTGTAATTTGCTGTGTATGTTAATGATAATGCAACAGAGAGAGTTTGTGAATGAGACGTTAATGCGCACTTTGTAGCGAATATCTAGCCCCAGGGGAAATAATGCGGGATTTATGCATGCGTTTAATCGTGTTACGATCAAATATGCACAGATCCGCACAGAGGGGAATTTTGATATTAACAATTGATCAAAACGGATTAAAACAATTATTAATATCTAGGGCTTAATTCAACTTTTAGAAATTTCTTTGATTCTAGAATTGAGTTCAAAGGACGGATAATTGTCCACCAAATATCTCTCTTTTAATAACTCTTAAACACGTTTCTCTGGCCAGGAGAAATATCTTTCTTTTAATTTGTAACAGAGTCGGTTCACCGTAAAAGTGACCTATGTATGAGCAAACCAAGCGCAATCACGTGTGAATATATTATATATTATATATATATATATATTTTAATAAATCAACAAACAATAAACAAACATACACAAATTAACTGAAAGGAGGGAGAGAGGGAGAGAGAGAGAGAGAGAGAGAGAGAGAGAGACAACGGTGATACGATCGACACAACTATTGAGCACAAGCAAGGAATCAGTCCAGCTTATTGGTATAAGCTCAAAACTTTATAACGACAGCTTAAGGGATACTTGCATATGTTTCCTTGGTTGTGAGCTCGTGCGTTTAGGGGAATTCCGCGATCCGGTCCGTGTTTCGATCTTGCCGGGTGGTTCCTTGGAGTCCGTGGGAAATTCAACTTTGGTTCCTTTGTGTGATGAGATCCGTTGGAGGATGGCGAAGAGGAGAGTAGAGAAGAGGGAGAAGAGGAGAGAGAGACAAGAGACCAGAGAGGCGTCTGTGGCCCATTTTTAAAGGGCCGCGACGGGGCACGTCTCTTTTGTCGGAACAGCCAATCAGAGCGAAGGAACTCAGAAGCGGGAAATCTCCCTTTGTCTTGGGTCTCGCCTCATTAACATGTTTTATGGCTCTCATGGAGGGGCAGACTTGGGGGTTTTGGCATGAAAGAAAGAGTCTGATGCATCATAGTACCCCACAACCCGCCTAGCTGGCCTACAAATTGCGAGACAAAGATTTCGAGACCAAACATGGGGGGTTTAACTTAAGAGTTAAAGGAACCGCGAGGATTGACGTCATTCTTCCTTACGCATTCACTGGCTATAAGTTTCTAACCTATCAAAACACATCTAAAATGGTTATAACAAAAAGCATGCATACATACAGGGAACAGCACACCTAAAATGAAAAATAACTAAGTTAAAAGTCATATAATCTGTTCGGATGTCCTTTGGTATGTGTGAGGTGGGGGCTGGTTTTATAATGAGGTGCCTGTGGGCTGCAGAGGCCTGGCTTGTGTCCTGTTAGCACCATTAACCTGTCGGTCTGTAGACTTCACGGCGCCGGTCTTGTTTGAGTCATTATAAATAATCAAAGTATTGGTCCATTGATCATTTATGAGCGCCGTCCATACGCTACAACTTGCTTTATTCGTTCAGCTCTTACTTTTTTGGAGTGAAAAAGGACATAATAAACTTCATAAACCATCAGTAAAGTATGGCCATCATTCGGACGGGGTCCGCTACATTCTGTGTCCAAAAACATCTTGGGATAAGGTTTTCACTCTGACAGCTGTCGCTCACAATTTTTTGGAAAACACAGTTTACGCCACAGGATTATAATGTAAAACAGACGCTGACAGCTTAAAAAAGATGTCAAGTGTGAACGCCCTAAGAATGCTTGAAAAGAAGAGAGTGATTCGAGTATAAGACAGGGCAAGAACACTTTGACAGATAAATAATGTAAGTAAAATAAGTGATACCTCAAGGCCATCTGTCAAGCGAAAGCTCGCATAAACGCTTCCAAAGCCTCCTTCACCGAGCTTCCTGCCGATCTCATAGCTGCACAAATTGATCTCTGTAAAAAGAAAAACAAGAGGAGTTGACATGAAAACTGTTTTGTGCCTGAGTAAAGGCAGATATTGTATCAAACTTTTGTTTGTCTTGTATTATGTTGGAGTTTTGACAGTAAATTTACCAATAATCTCATTATCCTTAGGCTGACAATTAAAATACTTAAACCAGTCGTGGAGACAGACATCGACCAATTCAAGGCAGTTCTCTGGGTTTCTTTGCAGGAGAGAGCAAAGTAATTCGCAGCATTCTGTGAAGAAAGATAAGAGAAGTCCTATTACTGCCTTAAACTTCACATCCGCTCTCTTTGATTAAGAGTCTAAGCTGAAAGATCCAAACATTACAGCATCACCCACACAACTATTTTTTTATTACTTTGCTCTATTTTGTATGATTTAGAATTACAAGTGTCCTTTGCTGAAATGAAGATCTCACCTTGTGACAAGCCATCTTTGGACCATATCTTATCATTGAGCTCATCCAAGTCTTCTGACTCTGGAAATTTCCCACATAGCAGTGCAAACAGGAGTATCCCAAGCGACCAAACTGTCGCTGGTTGCCCGTGATACTCGCCGTTTATATCAAACTCTGGGGGACAGTACTGTTTTGTGCCTGAAAGAAAGATTTTGTCTGATTTGTAAGTTTGTATTAAAGCAACATTTTGACTAGGTATTCATTAGCATGCAATAAATTATTTGATGCTATTGATTCACAATGGTGGATCCCATTACATGATGCTTTGTAAGACCTTGAATCATTAAAGTCAAACAGCCTCTAACTCACCACCAAAGATTAAGACCCACCTTACAGCTCTAAGGGATAATACATACCAGCAAAGGACGTGTATTCCGTGTTGGTCAGGATTTCGCCGCACCCAAAGTCAATCAGTTTGACTTCCTGGGTGTCTGGGTTAATCAGCAGGTTTTCCAGCTTTATATCGCGGTGCAGCACTCCACGCTGGCAGCATGTCTGGGCTGCTAGTGCTGCCTGGTGCAAGATAACCGATGCTACGTCTTCTTCGATGGTGCCTTCGTGGCGGTCTAGAAATTGAATCAAGTCCTCACAGGGTGTAGGCTTCTCTAGAACCATAATGTATTGTTCAGGCTGCTCCTCCCAGTCCAGAAGCTGGATGATCTGGGGCACCCTGGGGCCTTTGTTGGCAAGAATTAGCAGACCGATCTCCTGTGGAGCTGGTTCAGGATAACCCTCCTAGAAGAAAGACAATTCTTATGAGCTTATATGGAGAACGGATGTAGACCAGTCCTCAACTACTGACAATAGCAGTATGTCTATTGAAAAATTGACTGAGAGAAACAGAGTACTTACAATGTCGATCCATTCTATATCCACGTTGTCAACGAATTTCAGTGCCACCTGATCAACAAAACAAAAAAATGGATTTGTGTTAGACTTATTTACAATTAATACGTGAGCATAGTTTATATCATTTCAGTCAATAACCTTGAATAGACATGTTCAGTTTCATAAATTTAAACTCTAAGCATGTAGAGCATGTCTAACATTTTAAACAGGACTGAGAGTTCAAGTAGTGAACATAAGACACACTGAGGAGAGTGAGACAAGTGTAAAACAATTTGTTAAAAAGATATTGTAAGTAAAAAAAGTAATACCTTCAGGCCATCTGTCAAGCGAATCCCTGCATAAACACTTCCGAAGCTTCCTTCACCGAGCTTCCTGATGATTTCATAGCTGGATGAATTGACATCTGTTAAAAGAAAAATAGGAGTTGACATGAGTAAAGACAGATATTATATCAAAAGTTTATCTGTATTGTGTTCGAGTCATTACAGTCAATTTACCAAATATCTCATAATCCTCCAGTTGACTCAATTGAGGTGATACAGTATCCTCTGTTGGTCCGACTGAAGCATGGGGGGCGTCAACTCTACAGTCTGACGTGGCACAGACTGGATCTGAAGCAGCATGGATTGGAACTTGAGGGACATCAACTCTACAGTCTGATATTGCACAGACTGGAACTTGAGGGACGTCGACACAACAGTCAGCCACATCAAAGCCTGGAGCTGATGTGGTACTGACTGGATCTTGAGGGACATCGACTCCACAGTCTGAAATGGCACAGACTGGGACTTGGGTGAAGTTCACACTGCAGTCGGCCACATCAGGGACTGGAACTCGAGGGACATTGGCTCTATAGTCGGCCATATCACGGACTGGAACTCGAGGGACTTTGGCTCTATAGTCGGCCACATCACGGATTGGAACTCTATAGTTGGATGTGGCACAGACTGTAGCTTGGGGGATGTCAACACTCAAGTCAGTAGCAACACGAGTTTGGAGGGTATTGTCATTAGAGTCCGATAAGACACAGCTGAAAGAGTAGAGGATGTCGGCACTCCATTCGGACAAATCTCCGACTAAATCCTGGAAGAAGTCATCACTCCACTCGTCACTGACTTCAGCACGACCAGGTTCCTCTGCAATGGGGAGGACTTCAGGCTCACTGGTACTGGTGACATGCTGAGAAGTCTGATCTAAAGAGGGAAATGATATCAAGCAAAAGATGGTTTTAATAAAATACTATTAATAAAAGATTGCATAACCATATATATTACTGGATACTTATATTACAACTAAGCTTGCTGTAAATTATGAAGCAAGTTTTTGGGGCACACTAATTTGTGCATTCCGCTTTCTCAGTTGTCATTCAGTGTGCACATGCTCTGTTCTCTGTTTAAGTGTCAAATTAAAAATAGTTAAACTTTTCAAAACATGCGCCAAGACCCCTACATCACTGGTTTAATTCAGTGTGTGTGAATATTAATTGGGCCGTCCAGATGCTCAAATGTAGAATTCATTAATTTGCCATCTGATTAGCACAATTAACAACATCTTCATTATATATCAAGTGTTGTCAAGTGTATGTTTTCGAATTCTGTAGTAAAGTTTTTCAATTCATGATTGTGCATTATTTTTTATTTATTAGACTTTGAAAAACTGAACTTTGACATAACGGTAACGATCAAAATAGAGATCAAATAATAAATCGCCTTTTGAAAGTAAATCAAGATTGTATCAATTACAACGTAACGACCGTTAGGTGGCGACAAGTGACTGTTTTTGTATTTGTCATTGAATCATGCATTAAAGTCCATGTAAAGCAATATTGAATATGTGCTCTGAGTTTGTCACACCACAAAAAAATGTGTTATTAACCACCTAGCCAAATTTGAGTGCTAAAAAAAATGCCAAGAAAATAAAATGTTATCAAAATCATAAAAAAAGAAAAATTCTCTGCTCTCAAACACTGTTGGCGCTGAAACCACGCCCACTCGTGGGAAAGCTGAAGAGTTGAAATTACTTGTCTAATGAGTCAAACATACTGATGCATACAAACAAAAGAATCAAGTTAGAGGGTTGCAAAATGTAATAGTTACTGTGGACTACATACTACAATTATAACATAATTAATGCACACAAAGCAACAACTTACACTCATTGGTGGGCACATACTGCCGACGATGGCACCATATGTCGGCTCGACGGGAGGATGAAGGCCGGGGCGGGAGATAGTCGGTTCGGCCCCATTCACCAGTAACAGCGGATTATCAGTGAATCCCAGCTGTCTCCAATGAAAGTTTGTAAAACTATCCGGTGTAAAATGTTCACTGCAGAGCTGTTGGTGGTGACCTTTCAAGTGTGCCACAAGAGTCCTGAAAAAAGTGAAGGCAAAGCGTTTCGATCGCCCCCAGGTGGCTGGATGCAGTATAGGTCATAAACCCCGCCCCTCCATGTAATGTAATGGGACATAGACAAAATAAACAATCAAATTACACCTCAAATATATTTTTTTCCAAAGATGTTTTCTGTAATTTTAGGCAGTTTTTTATCACGCTGATGTTAGTTCAAGTGTTCGTTCTTTAAATAAGTTTGGTTTTAGTTAGTTATTTGATACTATAAAAACGGGGGCGTGACGTTATGATTGACAGCTGAGATTGACAGCTTCAGTGAGTGAAGTATTCACGGAGGCACCAACTGACTTTTTCGGGAACTTCAGAAGGAGATTGGAGCTTTAACTTTAATTTCTACATTTCATAACTGTTTATTTCACACACAAAAAAGTTCATGGGCGTGTGATTGATTTGGCAGGAGTGTGGGCACTTTGCGCTCACTACTGCACAGACTCGAGACCCAAGATGTCAGCGCCATATTTGGACACTGGAGGCTTCACATACTTC
Organism: Paracanthobrama guichenoti; assembly: GCA_018749465.1. Classification (NCBI taxonomy): domain Eukaryota; kingdom Metazoa; phylum Chordata; class Actinopteri; order Cypriniformes; family Gobionidae; genus Paracanthobrama; species Paracanthobrama guichenoti. The sequence goes on along the minus strand of CM031950.1, from coordinate 30,954,021 downwards.
AATGGAAGAGAATGGAGGTGCGTTGTCAGAATCCTCGACGAATTGCGATCTCTGTTTTAAACAAACAAAAATGTGTAATTCTCAATTTCCAGAACTGTGCAGCTCATTGAGTAAAAATAGCACCATAACCTCATACCATGAAACAAAACAAAAACAAAACAAAAATTTGAATCAGCAGTCCTCAAAACAAACAAAAAAACTAAAATTATAAAATTGTAAACATCACATTTCAACCCTTTAAACCATTGTTTAAGAAAATGGATGAGTCAATATTATTATATTTCTAAATGCATTATTATCCACATGGTTGTGATTTTGAGAATGCACATGCTTCGCTTTCTCTTAAAACCGTATTCACCTTTAAATGTTAAGTAATTGTTGATTTTCAAAGCACTAAACGAAGAGGCTGTCATCCAAAACATTTTACAGTTTGTATCTACTGATGCAGTGTAGAAATGCACTGCCTTAGCCATGATTCATTTAGTAGCCTACAAGTCAAAGTGTTCAATAACAGCTATTGCTAAAATAAAGTATAACTATACATTTATACAATCCGCGTGTCGCCTATCAATGACATCATACCAGCGACCTCTAGTAGCAAAAATTACATATTGTGCCTTTAGCCCTCGCGTCTTTAGTGACCCGGGACGTCATTCACTACCCTCCTCCTGATTCATTTAAGTTAGACGTTGGATCTGCTGAAGAAGCTTGTACAGCTTCAGTGCTGTACGATCACAATGCTAATTTTGAAGATGTTGAAAATTGTAGTTTTGAGAATATGCTTGAGATGGTGAATATAAACCAGATGTTACTGGGAAATGAGGACAGTGATGATGGTATAAAACATCTGCTCAAACTGAACCATTCCAAGCTCTAAACCTTTTTGGTCCTTTTCAACCTATGAAAAAATCCTTAATTTTTTTTTTTTTTTACTTTTTTATTGAAATGAAACATTTTGAGATTACAGTTGTGTTGCTGTTGAAACTGATCAGGCACAGCGCATGAAGCGCACATGCTTTAACTGTCCTTGTTAGAGAATCATTTTACTTATACTTTTATAATGGCTATTATTGATCACACAAACTGACATTTAACAAAAAGAGGGCTGTTTTGTATCATATTTAATTTTATTACAGTAATAATCATATATGCACTTTTATTGTCTGAACCACACATTAATGGAACACATGTTCTTTTTTTGCCCCGTGTCCAATATTTTTTGGTCCGAGCTACATAATTGGATGTCACTTAAGATAGTAATAAGAGATAATATCCCTACTCTCACCTTGACACACATCCTCATTTATATGGATAATGTAGATTCATCAGTATCAGATTTAGTCAATATGATTATTCTTATGGTTAAATATCATATTCATTGTAGTAAGTGGAGATGTTCTAAGCCTTCCTTTGTTTGGTTGGTTTATAAATGATTTTACATTATTTTTTACCTCACTGAAAAAGATCAAATCAACTAAAATTGCAAGGAAAATGTGTAGTGACATATCTGGGAAAGTACTGTTTTGAATAATCTCCCTTTGTGTGTGCCGCTCCCAATGTAATTTTTATTATCTATAGTCTTTTTGCCTTTGCCTTGTGTTGAGTAACCCTCACATTTTTTTTTCTTCTTCTTCTGTTTAGTTATTATCTTTTGTATTTTGACAACATTTGTATATATGTATGTATGTTATCTTTCCCCCTACGAGAGCTTTGTACTTTGCTGTTCTTTGTTAATAAAAAAAAAAACATAAATACATAAATTCACTAAATACATAAATTAGTAAAAAAGTGATGTAATTCAAAATGTTTTTTGTTTTTTTTTCTAGTCAAAAAAGCACATGGATACATCCGTGAGGGAAAAACTCCTGGAGTGGCAGTTCCTCAGTCTTACCGACAATTTTAAACGCTTTTAAATGTTTCTTATACACTTTTGCAGCTTTTACACTAACTTTAGTATATATTTGTTATTGCTGGTCCTGTTTCTGAGATGTCATCTCTCTTTTCTGCAGAGAATAGAGGTGATGTTGCTCTTTTAGTATAAATGTTCAATATTAATTGTTTTTCTTTCTCTTAACTGTATTTGACTATTTAATATGTCAGTTTAGCATATTTTTAAATTATTTAACTATTACTTAACAAAAACTAATTTATGTATGTAAAAATAATTTTTATACCACACATGCATCAAATGGCCCAGCACAGGCAATCTTTGAGAGTTGTCGCGGTCCTGAGAAGTCGATTCTTTTCCGGGAATCATTTCGTTTCAAAATTGGTGAACCGGTTTATTTTAACCGGATCGTCGGTTCTTTGAGACTTGCGGTCCCATGACATTTACGTGCTTTGTATGTGTTTTACATATCAACATCAAGTACCATACTCATCAACATGGACAACTGTAAGCGTTTTACATTAGACAAGTGAGTCAAATCACTTGTTTTGACTCATTTGACTCACTTGTTCAATTCGCAGTGACAGAAATGACTCTTTCTGTTTTCACAGATATCCACATATTTCCCCGGCCCTTACGAAAATGAACCATGGTTTTTACTACAAATAAAATAAATAAATAAATAAATAAAAAACGTGGTAGACTGTTAGGTTTTTGCCCCTTCGTGCCTCATCCCAGTTTTCTGCATTGGCAATTGAATGAACAGATACTCAGCGCTGAGGGAGAGTGTAACATCTCATTTTAATTGATGTAGGATTGATAGTTATATACAAAGAATAAAACGAAAGCATGTGGTTCTTCTTCTTCCTTCTGTACCCAAGTTTCATTACCAGTGCTAACAGCAGCTTGTATATGAATAAATACATTGGTCAGCACAACCAGGTAAAATATCAATTTAGCAATCATGGCTTCAATGATAATTATTGCTGGTTCTAGATCTCTAGCACTCTTCTTTTTCCCTTCGACCGGCTCACTGGCTTCCCCCTCCGCATCGACCAGAACCTTCCCTTGGGATGGAGCTGTTTTCAGTCGACTAGCATGGATCCACTGTGGCTGGAAGTCAGTCAGCACCCCTGTTCTCGTCACAGCAATCACCGTGGCGGGCCCCTGATATTTCGGCTCTCCCAGTTTTGTGGGCTTCAGACACTTTATCAGCACCTGTTGTCCTGGAACGAAAGGGATGAGTGGGTTTTTCTGCAGGAAGAGGGAGAGAGAGAGACACATCACCATTGATGCTATTCAACGTTTTGACTAGGGAATCCACATAATCCGTGATGATCACCTCCGTGTCACCTGTGGAAAAATTGCCAGCGCGACCTTTGACCCATGGGGTCGGGAAAGGTCTACCCATAAGAATTTCGAATGGGGACATCTTTGTTGTTGCTGATGGTGACATTCTAATTTCTGTCAATACGGCAGGCAACAAATCAACCCAATTTCTGCCTGTATCAATACACGCTTTAGTAATCCGATCTTTGATGATGCGATTCAAATTTTGATTGATTGATTCAAATTGATTGTGGATTATACGGTATGTGAAACTTCCAGGTAATGTTAAGCTCTTTGGCTAACAATTGTGTGACTTTGGAAGCAAACGGTGTTCCATTATCACTCTCTATGACTGATGGTATGCCGAAACACGGTATAATGTCTTTAGCAAGAGCTTTAACTACCGTCTGTGCATTTTCTCTACTACACGGAAAAGCTTCAGGCCACTTAGAAAATCGGTCAACAATCACAAGCAAATATTTATTATTTCCGCAAGGAGGCATGTGCGTAAAATCAATTTGCAAGTGTTGGAATGGCAGCTCAGGATGTGGTAAAGACTCATATTTAGTTGCCTTGTGCTTGTTAGTTTGAGCACACACCAGACAAGCATCCAATATCAAAAGAGTATTTCTTCGAACATTTGCTATGCAGTAAGATCGTTTCAACATCTGTATCACTTTCTTTTTTGACACATGTGATACACCATGATAATGTCTACATAGCATAACAATCGTAGATGCAGGTAGTGCAAGTCTACCTTGTTTGTCTCTTAAAATTCCCACTGGATCTGGTTTTACTTCATTGTCTGTCCAATGAGACAAATCAGCTTGTGTAGGGTTAGCTTGTAATATTTTAATGTCCAAATCATTAGTCAATGATGAATTCATCACAGGCACATCTGTGCCCCTTTCGCTTACATGTGGACTTAATATCACTTCTTTAGCTGGCCATTTTGCGACTTACAAATCTGTTTCCTTTGGCCTCATCTGTGTCTCCTGACGCATGTCCTGCTACTTTGATAACAGCCAGTTTTGATGGTTGTTGTGCTGCGTCAATGAGCTCTGCTACAATGCTGTAATGAGCAATTGGCTTTCCATCTGAAGTTTTAAAATTTCTTTCTTCCCACAATTTAGCAAAATCATGGACTATGCTATATGCATATTTGGAGTCAGTGTATACCAACACACTGATCTTTTGCCAATTGACAAGCTCTTGTTAAAGCAACTAATTCTGCAACTTGTGCTGACTTGTATGGCAAAGAGTATGCCTCAATTACACGATCAGGTAATTCAACAATAGCATATCCACATAAGAACACATTATCATTTGGCTTGAAACAGGATCCATCAATATAAAACTCCCTTCCCTCCTCCAGGACATATGCAGAAACATCTGGCCTGCAGGCAGTCGAAATTTGGATTCTGGTCAGGCAATCATGGTCCTCACTCTCGAATTCACCTTGCGTCAGCAACCTGTGCAAATGTACAGTAGGGCCATGAATAACAGAAGTTGGCTTTAGAATCAAATTAGCAGTAGCTAATAATATAGCCTCATAGCCAGAGCGGCGTTGAGCAGTCATATGTTGAGTAGAAATATTGCTCATAATGACTCCTACCTGATGAGAGGTGTGCACTATCAATTTATGTGATAACACAATTTTTTCAGCATCTTGCACCATGAGCGCTGTAGCAGCCACTGCACGTAAGCAAGCAGGGAGTCCCCTGGCTACTGAATCAAGAGTTTTAGACAAATAAGCTATGGGACGAAAAGTACCTCCATGCTCCTGGGCCAGGATTGCAGCGGCTGTGCCTCCACTTTCATGCACGTACAGGTGAAACTCTTGTATCTTGGGAGTCCGAGTGCAGGAGGTCTTATAAGGGAGGATTTCAAATGTCTGAATGCTTTGTCCATCTCAGCTGTCCATGTAATGTCCTCTTTGTCCTCCAGAGTAGCAGTTCTCAGGATTTTGTCATACATGGAACAGTTGGGCACCCATGATCGGCAATAATTAACCAGTCCCAGGATGCTTTGCATTTGCTTCCGTGTCGATGGGTGTTTGAAGGTAGCAATAGCTTTCACTCTGTCAGCAGACAATTGCACTTTGCCCTGTGACAGTTCATGTCCAAGGTATTCAACCCTCCTCTGTACCCACTGTAGCTTCTCTCTAGACGCCTTGAAACCAGCTTCTGCCAAAATGTTGCAGACAATTTTAGAGGCAGCAGCACACAAGTCCTCAGATGCACCTGTGACGAGGATGTCATCTGCGTATTGAAGCAGACAGGTGTTTGGAGGAAGCTTGGCATCTTTCAGCGTTACATGCACTACAGCAGAGAAAACAGCCGGAGAATCTCTGAACCCTTGTGGGAGGCGTGTCCACGTTAATTGTGAATTTTCCAGGGTAAAAGCGAACAATGGCTGAGTTCGGCGATCAACAGGAATACTGAAAAAAGCACTAGAAATATCTAAAACAGTAAAGAATGAATGTTCAGCAGGAATAGAATTAATTATAGTTTGCACATCAGGTACAATAGGAGACAAAGGTGTTACTAACTCATTAACTTTTCTCAAATCTTGAGTTAAACGCCAAGAACCATTTGCTTTCTTAATTGGATTAATTGGTGTATTATAAGGTGAATGAGTGTGCACCAGGATGCCTTGAGCCAGTAGTTTATCAATAATAGGAAGAATACCCTCCACCTTTTCTTTAGAGAGGGGGTATTGTTTCTGATACACAGGCTTGTCTGTGATTAGCTTAGCAGCATAGGGCTGGACAGCAATGAATCCTGTGTCATCTTTATGGGCCGCCCATAATTTGGGGTGGACGCCCTCAATTTCCTCTTTGAGCTCAGTTGCAGACTCATCCTCGAGGAGAGCATTTCCTGTATCAACAGTGAGAGAGTAGGCTGCAGGAAACATAAGTTGTAGAGAGTCAGCATCAAAGTGAAGTTGAATACCTAATTTATGCATCAAATCTCTACCCAAAAGGCAGAATGGAGAATCAGGTATAATTGCAAAAGCATGCATTTTAAACAATGATGGGATATCATTAGAATTAACCGGAACTGTTGGTGTCATTTCGCATTTTATAGGTACACCGTTGATTCCCACTGAGTTCACATGTTTTCCTGTAATCGAGCCTTCATAAACAAGTGAAGATACAGATGAGATGGTTGCACCACTGTCAATGAGAAAGACATAGGGTTTATGGTCAACATATAACTCAATAAATGGCAAAACAGTTGACACATTCGGATAACTTAAAGAAATCAGTGAAAAATTATCAACAGAAGGATTAGTTGAACTAGAGCTGAGTCATTGGGGCCAGGAAATGGGATAGACTGGATTTTGTTTGTCAGTCTTTGGAGCAGGGGGCGCTATTGGCCTTGGCTTAGTGCCAGAGCCCTTTTTTCTCTGCCTTTCTGACCTCTGTTTCAAGTCCCACTCTTTTTTCCTACAGTCTCTTTGGAAATGGCCCGGTTTGCCACAATAAAAACAGTATCTCACATTTCCAGACTGTTGCGGGCCATGATTTACAGCAGCATTAACTTGAAGCATTGCAGGAGTCTTGCCCCTGGAGACATCAAAAGCTCCAGCGGAGGAAAGCTCACGCAAGCGTCGTCCCAATTCATCAACAGAAATTGTAGTAATATTTGGAGTAGTTATGCGAATTAACTGTGCAGTGTCCTTGTTCATATTATTTAGGAACGTATTTAAGAACAACTGACAATTTTGATCAATTGGAATCGCAGATTCCTCCACCCAAGCATGTCTAAATCTGTTAAAGAATGCAACAGGGCTTTCTCCAGTTCTCTGTTTGGCATTGGCTGCATGTGAAATGTCTTGTTTAGCAGAAGACACTTTCAGCAAAAAAGCAGTCAATTGCTTGAAAAATTCTTTGAGTTTACCTGGGCTGGCCCATACCCAATCAGCATCATCTTCATCATCATCAGAATCAGCAAATAAAAGCACTCGTGACTGTTTAGACAAATCAAGGGGCTTAGCATTTTCCCGAGACACCACACGACGTGTAGGCGGTGTATCATATATGGGGTTTAAGTAATCAATTTCCCCAATCATTTCCTCTTCCGTAATTTCTGCAGGCAGTGTTTTAGTCAAAATAAAACGATAATCTCGCCCCGTCAGTTGACTGTAGGCTGTTAACCGTTTCAGTACTGCCACAAATTGGTGTGGTGTTTTAGAAGGATCTGGTAGATCTTTACAAATTACCACTGCTTCTGTCACACTCAATGGAGTGATTTTAAATCCATCAGGAATTTGTACAAACGGAAAAACTTCTGTTGTAGTTGGTAACTGCGGATATAATTTATTAGTCAAGGGCTTTGGACCTTCAGCAGAAACGACACATTCATACGGGGGGAGGAACGCCTCAGATTTCAGCTGCATCTGGGTTTGAGAGAGAGAGCTCTCTTCTTTCTTCATCTCTGGCCCTTTATCCCAATAAGTTTTCATCTTCATCCAAATTTTATAAGAACCTTTCATATAATTTTTCGGCCAATCTGGGTCACCCCAGGAATTAAAGATCATATATTTTGCGGCACGCATATTTTCATCCTTAAAGGAACCATCACGGGGAAACGGATCTAATTGTATTTTCCCTTCTGACCATCTTGCGAGATTTGAGAGATAGGGTTCCGTGTAAAACACTTTATTATTGCGATTCATGAAATCCTTTGGGGATTCCCCCATTAATGGTCGACTAATCGTGTCACCCATTTGAAACAGCCAACAAAGATTTCTCCTTTATTTTAATGCAAGCCTTACAATTTTTAGAAAATTGACAAATAAAATAAAAGTCTGCAGCCTTATATTAACTTTTTATACTTTTGGTATTTCTATTTTTACTTTTATTTTTTTATTTTTTGACCGAAATAATAATCTTTTTATTCAATATTATTCATTCAATTGCCAACAAGGACTGAGGATACCACAATGAAATAGACTCCAGAGAGAGAAAAATCTTCAACTCAAACTCATCTATTCATCTTCCCACGAATAAAATCCGTGAGGATAACACCAAAAATGAAAGGTTGATCAGTCCCTTTTCACTCTTCCCGCATTTATCAAAAATACGAGGATCCCCACTTTTAACAAATATGAAAAAAGTGCGGCACGAAAATACAAGGATCTATTTCTCAACAGACAGTAAGATGCACTTAAGCATTTTATTTCTTACCTGTCTGGAGAAATCCCGACGAGCCCCCAAATTGTTAGGTTTTTGCCCCTTCGTGCCTCATCCCAGTTTTCTGCATTGGCAATTGAATGAACAGATACTCAGCGCTGAGGGAGAGTGTAACATCTCATTTTAATTGATGTAGGATTGATAGTTATATACAAAGAATAAAAGGGGTGTAGAAAAGGTTTAACCAATGAGAGAGAGTACATCATATATCTCAGGTTATAGGAATGTGATGCATATAGAAAAACAAGTCTAAATATGGTACTCTCCTTGTCCACCATCCAGGCTCTCCTTGAGCTCCTGAAGACCCTTCAATATAAACAGAAACCCTTAGCAGAAACCTATTCCTTATAGGGACTGGTCCCATATGTTAAACATAGGAACATAGAGAATACAGCTTCCACATACAGAGAAAACCTTCTGTCCCATTTCTTTCAATGCTGAGACCAACATAAAATCTATCACTACAAATAAAATAAATAAATAAATAATAAAAAACGTGGTAGACAAACTGAATTCTTACAGTGTAGCACTCAATAACTGTGTGTGTTGTGGCTGATTCAGTTTTTTTATTTGTACATTATATTCATTCATTACACACAGACTGATATATTTCAAATGTTTATTTCTTTTAATTTTGATGATTATAACAGGCAACTAAGGAAAATAAATACACTTTTTGATGATATTCTAATTATATGACCAGCACCTGAATATATAGGCCTACTAAAAAGCAAGAGCTATAGGATATACAGGCTATTTTTTTTTTTTTTTTTTTTTTTTTTTTTATTCGCTGTTGTAATTTTTACCAGACAATGCAAATAGGCTAATGTTAAAACCAACCCCATGAATAATTGGCTTGTATAGTGTAACGGACTTGGACTCGTCTTCTGAATTAAGTCACAAACACTTGAAGGAATTCAGATGATTTTTTTACTGTAACAAAAAAAGATGGACATCAGTGGAAACAATCGATCAAATTAAGTCTCTCTCTCTGGTGCACGCTAGACATACAACAAAAACGACTGGCGTCACAATGTACTCCGACCAATTCAAATAACATTTAATAATACATTTTAAACACCACTAACAAAAAATAAAAATCAGTTATATACATCCTTCACTAACGTATATTAAAACAAAACGTCACCGTACCAGCACTCTTTACGAGAGAGAGTCATACACTGCACGTCCACCAGTCTCGTAACAAACTGAGACTATAGGGTGGCGCGCACATGAAAAACCCTGCGATTGTTCCGCCGATATCCCTCCTCAACAACGTTCAAATAAAATAGTTCCACAAACAACATACTTGTAAACTATAAACAAAATGCAAACAAAATTTTGTGAAGTTCAATAACCCACACTTATTACAAAAATAAGAAATTAAAACAATTACTTTAAACAAAATAAAACTTGTTTATACAAATACAGTAGAAAAAGTCAGAACAAATCAATGAGTTTTTTTTTCTTTTCCACACCGGCTACAATAGCCTAGAGTCAAAGCAAATTTAAGACAATATTATCTGGAAATATTTATTTGATATATAAAAATGTCACCCACTTTCATAATGAATCATTAATTTCAGATTAATGTATATGTATATATATATATATATATATATATATATATATATATATATATATATATATATATATATATATATATATATATATATATATAAACGTAGTGGGATATTCTGTGATATCGACTGTGCAATGTCGGCGTTATTCCTCACAGAACTTCACACCAGACCTCTTGAGGTAAATTATCTGGAGTGATCATGAGGAACTGTGACTGTGACCGAAAATCTAAATAGATGCCACTGATACTTTAACAGATATCATAACATATTTTTTTTTATATAAAGCTGTGTAAACGTAGGGTGAATTCAGGGTGACTGGAACACTTTTTGCCGTAGCCTAATGCGTAAATTACAGTTCATATTAACTTCAGAAAAACAACAGGAGCTCAAATAATTCCGTTATCATGCTGAATTCACGACAACTTCATGATATATGTTACTTTTATCAAAGTTTTCCGTTTATAATTGAAAATGTATTTGTTTTAAATCATTATCATTGGTACATGAATGTTTGTGAATGACGGTTCTCTTTATAAGGCGAGTCGATTATGAACATCGAGCTCGTGTTTGACATCAGAAGTTGTGATCGTGACAGTCGTAAAGCTTTTGAAAGAAATGTTTTAAAATACATACAAGTTTATAAAGACACACATTGTGTGGCCGAACAATAGCAGTTATCGCTTGCATGTTTCTGCGCTGACAAAAACATTCAGAAAAAATCCATAGCAACCGCCGAACGCGCCCGCGTCACAGCTTGTAACGTCACAGTGCGAGCGAGTCGCTCATAGAGAAGGCTGTGGAACTCCGCTCAGGTTGTGCTGCAGTTCTGCTGGTTTCAGAATATACAACCGGCAGTGAAATGTAAACAGATCCGCTCCATGGACAGTGCAAATTCACAATTAAAAACACAAGGAGGAAATTATAATAGAAATAGAATAAAAGTAGTACTATATATATATATATATATATATATATATATATATATATATATATATATATATATATATATATATATATATAATTATATAAATAAATAAATAAATAAATAAATAAATAAATAAATAAATAAAGAAGTGGAATAAAATAAGTGAAATCAACTGTGCAGTTTAGTCTCTCAGTTTTGGCCATCAGGCTTCGGAAGCGCTTACCAGATGGCAGCAGCGTGAAATGAGGGTTTGCAGGGTGATTAGAGTCCTTGATGATCTTAGTAGCTCTACCTTTGCAGCTTTTGGTGTAGAAGTCCTGCAGAGACGGGAGAGCTGACCCTGAGATACGCTCGGATAAGCGCACGACTCTTTGCAGGGCTTTGCAGTCATGACTGGTGCTGTTCCCATACCACGCTGTGATGCATTGAGTTAATACACTTTCTATCGCCCCTAAATAGAAAGTTTTCAGGATAGCTGGTGAAACCCTGAATTTCCTCAGCTGGCGCAGGTGGTACAGTCTTTGCCTGGCTTTTTTCACCTGTGTCTGAATGTGTGTAGTCTATATCAATGTGTTTTTACTGTATCATACTGTATCATGTATTCCGAACAGACCTCCACACTGGCCAAAAATACAGAGCAAGCATTCGTCTCTCAGGCTTCTGGACCATGTTTCCAGTTCCTGAAACCCTGAGAGACGAATGCTTGCTCTGTATTTTGCCTCGGAAAAGGCATTGATACAGTAAAAACACACTACCCTTCAGAGCAGTAGTGCAGCCACAAGAAGCTCTTAAACCAGCTCTCCTGAAATCTAAGAGTTTTGTTTGACAACATCTGAACCTCAATGAATGTGGACTCAGGCTGAAATGGTTAAGTTGTTCTGTATTTTTCAGGTGCCTGCTGTCCTGGCTCTATGGAAGGAGTTGGCTGTATTGATTGCTGCAACTCTGATCTCCACAGTCAAGTTTTGCCCTGCCTCACCCAAGCTATCAGCTTCCTGCCTCTGTAAATAGTGCATTCAATTTTTAGCAATTTTACATGAGCATTGATGAATGCATATTTTGTAAATAGTTGTTATGTGTTAAATAGTTAAGTGTTATATAATTATCTATAGCTATTTAAAAATGCAATATAAATTAAATTTATACATGATAAATTACAAATGATTATGTAAATGATTTTCAGTTTTTGGGGGAGTTGTGTATATAGTTTTAATATTGTAATTTATGTGCATTATATAAAATGTTTATTGTAATATTAAAGTTATTAAAATTATGTATTGCAACAATAATTTTTTTATTTAAAATGTATTTGTAGTCTACAATTAGTACTGTATTTTAGTCTTACCTCTACATTTTCTGCTCCTGTTCTTGTTCTTTGTCAGTAGGCACATTTGTCTGATTCTGGGAAAAAAACAATTATTTGACTTTATTTTATTTTATTTTATTTTATATAAATATATTAGCATTTGTCCATCATTGAAGGCTGAACAATAGTTACAGCACTTTTAGGCAACAGGCCAATTCTATGTTATGACTGGGATTTTCAAAATTAAAACACATATTATAAAATTATACATATCTTTAGTCCATAGTCCTTTCATTCAGTTTTGTATTAAATCACAGCGCTCCAGTGGGCGCCAAAAACATGATTAGCAATAGCGACAGTATGCCTATATTCACGCAAATTAAATATAATATGTTTTTGTGTTAAGCAAAGTAACTTACTGTGTGTGGTTGCTTCACTAAAAAGCTTCTTATATCACTTCCACACAGGGCATACATTTCATCTAACAGTTGGGGGACAATAAACACAAAATTTCTCAAGAGCAATTTTTGAAGGGGACAAATAATATACAGCCAAAATCGTACTTGTAAGGATATGTGTACCACAAAGAACATTTTGTAATTATCTAATGTCCGTTTTTCTTTTCTCTGTCATTTTATCTGACCAACAACACAAAGCGATGGTTGTTTAAATATGAGTAAGGTTCACCACGCAGTCATATTATAATTATTACATTATTTTGCGTCCTCCACATAGTATTTTATACTATGATATTCAGATATTTAGATATTCAACTGCAGCTAGTCCATGATTTAATATTGAAAGTAGAAAAATGCAAACACGGATTCGCAAGCCCTCTGATCTGCCACTCATCACATTGAGAGATGTCACACTGATCACAAGTTCAGTATGGAGTACCGCAGGGCTCAGTGCTAGGACCTTTACTCTTCACCATGTACATGCTACCACTGGGAGATATCATTAGGAAGCATGACATTAGTTTTCACTGTTATGCTGACGATACTCAGCTCTATATTTCTTCACGCCCTGACGAAACTTACCAATTCACAAGATTAACGGAATGCATAGCTGATATAAAACATTGGATGTCTAGTAATTTTCTGCAACTTAATTCAGAAAAAAAAAGAATTTTTAATTATTGGACAAAAAAACTCTGTTAGTAACCTAGAATACTGTCTAACACTCGATGGCTGTCCTCGTCGTCAGTTAGGAACCTGGGTGTGCTCTTTGATACCAATCTTTCATTTGAAAGCCATGTTTCTAACATCTGTAAAACTGCATTCTACCATCTTAAAAATATATCTAAATTACGCCACATCCTTTCAATGCTGAACAGTTAATTCATGCGTTCATGACCTCAAGGCTAGATTATTGTAATGCTTTACTGGGTGGTTGCTCTGCTCACTTAATAAACAAACTCCAGCTGGTCCAAAACGCAGCAGCTCAAGCTCTTACTAGAACCAGGAAGTATGACCATATTAGCCCGGTTCTGTCAACACTGCACTGGCTCCCTATTAAACATTGTATCAATTTTAAAATCTTGCTTATTACTTACAAAGCACTAAATGGTTTAGCTCCCCAGTACTTGAGCGAACTCTTAATGCATTATACTCCATCACGTCTATTGCGGTCTCAAAACTCTGGCCAGTTGATAATACCTAGAATATCAAAATCAACTGCAGGCGGTCGATCCTTTTCCTATTTAGCGTCTAAACTCTGGAACACTCTTCCTAGCATTGTTCGGGAAGCAGACACACTCTGTTCAGTCAGTTTAAATCTAGACTAAAAACGCATCTCTTTACTATGGCTTACACATAAAACATTATCTATTTCTATTATTCAAATCAGTAAATGATTGTTAGGCTGCATTAACTAGGTCAGCCAGAACCGGGAAGACTTCCCATAACACCTGATGTACTATTACATCATAAGAAGAATGGCATCTACGCTAATGTTAGTCTCTCTGTTTATCCCGAGGTTTACTGCAGTCAGCCGGATCCGGGCCGTATCCAGATCAGATGGTGGACCTGCGCCTGGACATGACCAACGCATCCCTGAAATGTCTGCAGAGAGCGTGTCAAATAAACTCCCCGTGTAAAGGCCACATCGACACGACATCCTCATTAAACCCTCTTTGGTGTGACGATAATCTTACGAATATCTATTTACCTGATATGACTTAAGACCTGCTATGTTGCCAGAAATATAATCATACACTGTTTGTTCGCCGTCCAGAGGAGAACTGGCACCCCGACTGAGCCTGGTTTCTCCCAAGGTTTTTTTCTCCATTCTGGCCCTGAAGGAGTTTTGGTTCCTTGCCACCGTTGCCTCTGGCTTTTGGCTTGCTCAGTTGGGGACACCTAAATTTCATCTATATTACCGATCTGCCCGCATTGACACTATATGATACTTGAAATTAGCTGGACAACATCACCGTTGCATTATTTTCCTGTTAACAATGTGAAGCTGCTTTGAAACAACTGGACTTGTTAAAAGCGCTATATAAATAAAGGTGACTTGACTTGACTTGCCGATTTGTAGATTGTGCACACAAAAATTCTCAGTATTTTCATATTTTACTCAATTTCCCATTAATTTCCTGTGGTCGGTCATTTTTGACCGAAGACTATGAGATTCCAAGTATCACAAAAGTCACCAAGTTCTGATGAAGCTGTGATTTTTAACAATTCAGACGTAAAATGATCCGGTCAGAAATGACCGAAGAGGTGAAGACCGCTCTAAAGATTGTCCCCATTTGTAAAACTAAAAGTTTCAAGATGTAGGAAAACTAACACATGGCAAAACAAACTCTTTTATTTCAAGCTGCAGTCCGTAACTTTTGTTGCGCTAGCAGTTGATAAACAAAACTGCATGCATCTTGTGGAAGAACATTGTAGTCAAGAGCTCCTTCTCTGTTTATGACGAGTCACGCCGGTACTGGGATACTCCGCAGCGGTGCGACCCGACCGGTCTAAAATAGACTGAATTTACACTTATTATAGGTGTACCGTAGTGATTCAGAATAAGACAAAAACATGGTTTGGAAAATGGATTCATGATGTACTCGCTCATTATAAACACAAAAGTTAAGGACTGCAGCTTTAAAAATAAAAAAAGATATGAAATGACCAGTATAACCAGTAGATGAGCAGAGGAGCACTTATTGTCTTATTAGCCATTTCCTCTCCCTATTGTAGTTTTGTTCCCACACACTTTTTGGGCAGACTTTATCTACTTTCCTTAGAAAATATTTGGCAACACTGGGGTTTCTTCTCTGGATTTAAACATCGTTGGCGGCATTTGGGATCATGTAAGTCAACAAAATATATAACATTGATCTAGTTGATTTAGTATATTTTAAACCAAACATCTTGTCAGGGTTCCCACTCTTTTCATAAAAGACAAGTCTCACGCCAAATAGAATTAAATTATTTATCTCGCTATTCTGACTTCACAATTGTGAGTTTACATAATTGTGATATAAACTCGAACATTTTTAAAGTCAGTTATAAAGTCAGAATGGAGAGTTTATAACACACAATTCTGACTTTATAACAACTACATCTTGCAATTTTGACTTTTGACATTATATATCACAATTATGTAAACTTGCAATTGCGATTTTCTTTTTTTATTATGAGATAAAAACCTTTTTATTTTTTTATTCAGTGATAATTTATTGCCATGACTTAACTATAAAATCAGTTTTTAATATGAGCTCTTAAATCACACATTATGACAAATGTTCTCATTATCAGTGTCAATATAATAGAAAATAAATATTAGAAAAAAATTATGTTTTGTTTAATGTAGTTATTTTGGGCCAGTGATAAACACTTTGTTCTCGGCTAAAGAAAAACTGAAGAACTTTATAAGAAATTATTTTCCAGGACAACAACGTGATTTTCCAGGACATTTTACATTTTCTCTAATTTTCCATGTGTTTTTCAGGACTGGAAAATTTGTCATCTATTTTCCAGGACGAGTGGGAACCCTGCTTCTGCTTTTAAACAGGAAGGGTTAAAATGGCGGTTATTTTCGTCAGCTACGACTCACTGTCCTGTTACATCAATCTTACAGTCAAACTAAAATGTATTCACCTTCAACATTTTCTCACATTATCAGTTTATTTGCTATAGTTTAGAACATGGTAATAAAATATGACAAGAACTCAGAGTTAAACTGTGTCAGAACAAATTCATCTTGATAATGTCAGATAACTTTAATAGAAAGGTATGTAACGGATTACAATCAACCAATCAGCTGTCAGCTGTTGAATTTAAATACACAATTAGATCATACCAATTTAGGTCAACCAATCACCAAGAAATGCTTCATTTTGTTCAGTCTGTGGTGTCAAAGGTCGCATTAGCAATTCAAGAAAAAACACTCAAGCAAAACATGCTCAGGTCAAAGTGTCTGAATAATTTTGGTCCCACATTTTTATACATTTTTGTAGTCCACTGTATGAAGACTTTTTGGGTATGTCAGTTTACTTTGGGGATACCAGCCTCACTTACATAAATTTTACCTAGCTGGAGGAATCGGGTTATATCTACTGACAGTTATGCTTCAGTAAAACCTTGTTTTTCAGGTTGTTTAAATGTAGTTATAATCAGTCATTTTAAATGATATCTTTCACTTCAACAAACCCAGTCATTGTAGATGTTACCACATGAAGTATAATTTCCAAGTTGAACTGACTAAACATTTTTTCAGTGTAGTGTTGACTTGCCATGTCCAAACAAGAGACGGCAAGTTTTAAAGTTGAGAGCATAGATGGAACACACAATATATAAAGCATATATTAGATACTTTATTATAAAATGTATGTTCATTTACAACAATTATATTAACAGCAAAAATAAGAAATTCCTGTTATCTAATGGGCACTCCATTGTCAAGTAACATTACAGAAGATAATGATCAAAAATAACATTGTCTTTCAAGCCCCCACTTCAAAGGCTCTGGGCAAACGGGATGTTCACTTCCGATTGAAATTTGCCCTGACTACTACATATAACTAATATACAATAAAAAGGGTGAATTCAGGGTGATTGGGACACTTTTTGCCACTGATATGTCTTGTGAAGTGTCCCAATCACCCTGAATTCACCACTGTTTTTATTGGGTCCTCCTTCTTTCAGTGCAGTTCCAACACTGATGCAGCAAATATTAGTACCAACACAAGGATTAGGTAAGGCAGTATACACAATACAAATGAAGACAAAATGTAAAAGAATTGTTGCATCAGCTCATTTTAATAAAGTAAATTGAAGAGGAGTAAAAATCATGTTGAGTCTGAATCAGTATAAACAGTTTATTGCAACGTGATCATATCACTTTGATGAATGTTTAATTTCACCTAAACTTTACACAATATACAGGTTGTAACGAGGAGTCAGCCGAGTGAGGATCCATCTGCAGCTTTATTTTTTATATATACAGGTGAGTGACACAAAACCGTAAACAGGGACAGGCTGGGTCGAGACAGGCAGCAAACATACACAATCCAAAGAGTCAGGCAAAAGGGTCAGGGCAGGCGGCAGAAAACAATAATCCAAGGAGACAGGCAATGTTCAGGGCAGGTAGCAAAGGGTCAAAAACAGAATAGCAATCCAGGGAATAAACGCTCGGAATGACAGCAATAGCAAATCAAGACTTCGCAATTGTGGTGTGTGTGTGGTGCGCTAATATAGTGTGTGAGATGGGCTGCATGTGCGCACGCAATCAGTTCCAGGTGTGAGTGTCTGTGGGGATTGTAGTCCGAACAACAAGTCAATATTCTGGTGAGAGCTCCCTCTGGTGATCCGGAGGAAACGGAGAGGGAGCCTCACCTGTAACACAGGTGCTGGTCATATAATTAGAATATCATCAAAAAGTTGATTTAGTTCACTAATTCCATTCAAAAGGTGAAACTTGTATATTATATTCATTCATTACACACAGACTGATATATTTCAATGATTTCAATTTTTTTGATGATTATAACTGACAACTAAGGAAAATCCCAAATTCAGTATCTCAGACAATTAGAATATTACTTAAGACCAATACAAAGAAAGGATTTTTAGAAATCTTGGCCAACTGAAAAGTATGAACATGTACAGCACTCAATACTTAGTTGGGGCTCCTTTTGCCTGAATTACTGCAGCAATGCGGCGTGGCATGGAGTCGATCAGTCTGTGGCCCTGCTCAGGTGTTATGAATTGCTCTGATAGTGGCCTTCAGCTCTTCTGCATTGTTGGCTCTGGCATATCGCATCTTCCTCTTCACAATAGCCCATAGATTTTCTATGGGGTTAAGGTCAGGCGAGTTTGCTGGCCAATTAAGAACAGGGATAACATGGTCCAGGTACTGGTTGCTTTAGCACTGTGTGCAGGTGACAAGTCCTGTTGGAAAATGAAATCTGCATCTTCAAGATTCAAGATTCAAGATTCAAGAGTTTTATTTGTCACATACACAGTTATATACAGAATATACAACCGGCAGTGAAATGTAAACAGGTCCGCTCCATGGACAGTGCAAATTCACAGTTAAAAACACAAGGAGGAAATTATATAGAAATAGGATAAAAAATTACTATATATATATATATATATATATATATATATATATATATATATATATATATATATATATATATATATATATATATATCTGTAGAATTATAAATAATCAAGTCAAGAGAAAAAAAGTAAAAAATAAGAATAAAGTGGAATAAAATAATTGAGGTAGACTGTGCAGTGAGTAAACTGTAGACTTATAAATATGTGGTTAACAAATGTATAAAGAGTATAATGTGCAAACAGGTTTATAACAGGTTGTTACACAGTAACAACGAGAACAGAAAGTGCAGTGCAATGACAGTATGTTTATCCTGAAGTGAAGTCACGTGGTGTTAAGTGACTGAGTTCAGGAGTCTGATGGCCTGGGGGAAGAAGCTCCTCCTGAGTCTCTCAGTTTTGGCCATCAGGCTTCGGAAGTGCTTACCAGATGGCAGCAGCGTGAAATGAGGGTTTGCAGGGTGATTAGAGTCCTTGATGATCTTAGTAGCTCTACCTTTGCAGCGTTTGGTGTAGGCGTCCTGCAGAGACGGGAGAGTTGACCCTGAGATACGCTCGGATAAGCGCACAACTCTCTGCAGGGCTTTGCGGTCATGACTGGTGCTGTTCCCATACCACGCTGTGATGCACTGAGTTAATACACTTTCTATCGCCCCTAAATAGAAAGTTTTCAGGATAGCTGGTGAAACCCTGAATTTCCTCAGCTGGCGCAGGTGGTACAGTCTTTGCCTGGCTTTTTCACCTGTGTCTGAATGTGAGCAGTCCAGGTCAGGTCCTCGGAGATGTTTACACCCAGGTACTTGAAGCTGCTCACTCTCTCTACTGGTGACCCGCTGATCATGAGGGGGGAGTATGTCCGTTGCTGTCTCTTCCTGAAGTCCACAATCATTTCTTTGGTCTTGCCAACATTCAGAGAGAGACAGTTGTCCTGGCACCATGATGTTAGATGCTCCACCTCGTCCAAGTATGCCGTCTCATTGTTGTTGGAGATGAGGCCCAGGACAACAGTATCATCAGCAAATTTGATGATAGAGGTGGAGCTGTGTGTGGACAAACAGTCATGTGTGTAGAGAGAGTAGAGCAGGGGACTCAGGACACAGCCCTGTGGAGCTCCCACACTCAGGGTGATGGAGGTGGAGGTGAACTGGCCTATTCTCACCACCTGAGGCCTGCCAGTGAGGAAGTCCTCAATCCAGTGGCAGAGAGAAGGATTCAGGCCGAGATCCAGGAGTTTGGAGGTTAGCTTGGTGGGAACTATGGTGTTAAAGGCTGAGCTATAGTCAATAAATAGCAGCCTTACGTAGTTCCCACTTTTGCTGTCGATGTGATTGAGGGAGGAGTGGAGGACATGAGAGATGGCATCTTCAGTCGATCTATTGGGACGATAGGCAAACTGAAGAGGGTCCAACCTGTCAGGAATGTAGGCGCAAATGGTGTTTTTAATGGCATCTCCATAAAGTTGGTCAGCAGCAGGAAGCATAAAGTGCTCTAAAACTTCCTGGTATACGGCTGCGTTGGCCTATGACCTCAGAAAACACAGTGGACCAACACCAGCAGATGGCATGGCACCCCAAACCATCACTGACTGTGGAAACTTTACACTGGACCTTAAGCAGCGTGGATTGTGTGCCTCTCCTCTCTTCCTCCAGACTCTGGGACCCTGATTTACTTTCATCAGAGAACATAACTTTGGAGCACTCAGCAGCAGTCCAGTCCTTTTTGTCTTTAGGCCAGGCGAGGGTTGACAC
Source organism: Paracanthobrama guichenoti (assembly GCA_018749465.1). Taxonomy (NCBI): domain Eukaryota; kingdom Metazoa; phylum Chordata; class Actinopteri; order Cypriniformes; family Gobionidae; genus Paracanthobrama; species Paracanthobrama guichenoti. Next base: position 30,933,476 of record CM031950.1, on the reverse strand, counting down.
AAGGAATGCGACAGCTGAAACCCATGTCTTGCATACGTCTGTGCGTAGTGGTTCTTGAAGCACTGACTCCAGCTGCAGTCCACTCGTTGTGAATCTCCCCCACATTTTTGAATGGGTTTTGTTTCACAATCCTCTCCAGGGTGCGGTTATCCCTATTGCTTGTACGCTTTTTTTCTACCACATCTTTTCCTTCCCTTGGCCTCTCTATTAATGTGCTTGGACACAGAGCTCTGTGAACAGCCAGCCTCTTTTGCAATGACCTTTTGTGTCTTGCCCTCCTTGTGCAAGGTGTCAATGGTCGTCTTTTGGACAACTGTCAGGTCAGCAGTCTTCCCCATGATTGTGTAGCCTACAGAACTAGACTGAGAGACCATTTAAAGGCCTTTGCAGGTGTTTTGAGTTCATCAGCTGATTAGAGTGTGGCACCGGGTGTCTTCAATATTCAACCTTTTCACAATATTCTAATTTTCTGAGATACAGAATTTGGGATTTTCCTTAGTTGTCAGTTATAATCATCAAAATTAAAAGAAATAAACATTTGAAATATATCAGTCTGTGTATAATGAATTAATATAATATACAAGTTTCACTTTTTGAATGGAATTAGTGAAATAAATCAACTTTTTGATGATATTTTAATTATATGACCAACACCTGTAATCGTTCTTGTCTCAAACAAAGTTGATTGTAAGTGTATTGTTTTAGTATTTTTAATAGTGCATTTTCCCTTTTTTTCAAAGATACATCAAAGTAGCAAAAGTATAATAACGCAACTGTTCATACCTGAACAACAAAAAAATGAGCCCTGAAAAAAATCAGCATCAGAGCACACAAACCTGTTGCAAGACATTTGCTGTTATCTGCCCAATGAAGACGCAGCCTATTGTCTAGTTTTGTTGTGCAGTTAAACTCAGTGCAGCCTGCGACTGGGTGGGGAAGCCCTTAGTTTAGAAATTCAAACACCAACAAGCATCATGTCTTTTAGTAGAGACTGTCTAAAAAGTGTTTCTCAAGTTACTAAAAGCATCAGCTGAATGACAAACTAAGTCAGAGAAATTCCACATTTATTTTCTTTTGAACATTATGGGTCATTAATCAACAGGCTTAAGTCATGTTGATTGCACACAATCAGAACACAGAGACAGACTAATATCATCTGTATGTAATTTGAGCACAACCGTGGTGCCCTGAAACTGTCATTAGCCATGGTTCCATCCAAAGTTGCCAATTTAACTTATACACAAAATTTGGAATATCGCATAAAACATTTGCAAATAAAGTTTCCATCCTATCATCACTTCCTGGAAAATTAGCACACAAAAGCTATCTGTAATGAAAATGCAAGTGCGCAGACAAAACGCTGTCATGTTATCTTGCGTTCAGATGCCTGGTGTTTGGGATCATGTGAGACCCTTCTGAGAGAGAATTCAACCAAATCATTTTGATGACAGACTTTGCCTCAGGCATTTTAGAACGATCAAACCAGCATTTGAAATGCTGTGCGATGTGATTGGTCCACCACTGGAAGAGGTGTTAGTGAGGCCAGCAGGGGGTGCTCACACTGTGATCTGTGTGGGTCCCAACACCCCGGTATAGTGATGGGGACACTGTACTGTAACAAGCATCGTCCTTCGGATGAGATGTTAAATCGGGGTCCTGACTCTCTGTGGTCATTAAAAATCCCATGGCACTTCTGCTCTTCCCAGCTATTTTAGCAAGGCTCAGTATTTCTACTATAACCATGTGACAGATTAATTTACCACATTTGAATTTGTGAATGATTCATCCATGTATATCAGACTTCTCCATTCATTTCGTTCACTTAAATCTCACCCCTCCAACAATCGACTGCAAGCTCACGTTAATTTTTAAAGGGATCCCAGTTAGCAAATTTCCTCTGGCATAGATCTGGCCCAGATAAACAGCTGAGATGTGGCCCAGATTAGATTTTGTTTGCCGGCCCAGATCTGGCCCACTTCTTCTTTACCACAGCTCCGCCAAACAGTGCCAAAGCAGTGCCATAACTCTGCCAAACATGAGCCAAATAATACAATTTTATGTGGCCCTTATGTGGGCCAAATATGCAATTTTAGTATGGCTGAGTTTTGTTAAAATCTAATGGCCCTTATGTGGCCCACATACTCACCCCTCTCTCTGTGTGAACCCAGTTGCAGGAAACGTTAAAAGCAGTGAAGAACCTGCTAGAGCTGTGAAGTATACGTATCCTCCTCTCCGTCTGAGTCCAGTGAAGAGCCTGCTAGAGCTGTGAAGTATACATATGCTCCTCTCTGTCTGAGTCCAGTGAAGAGCCTGCTAGAGCTGTGAAGTATACATATGCTCCTCTCCGTCTGAGTCCAGTGAAGAGCCTGCTAGAGCTGTGAAGTATACATATGATCCTCTCCGTCTGAGTCCAGTGAAGAGCCTGCTAGAGCTGTGAAGTATACGTATCCTCCTCTCCGTCTGAGTCCAGTGAAGAGCCTGCTAGAGCTGTGGAGAACACGCTAAAGCTGTGAAGCATATTCACGTCTTTTAAGGTAAAAACTTTTGTTTTAAAGTAAATAAAGAGATTTTTACACTTACCTTTTTGTTGTCCTGCCTGCTGTGTCCTGTGGTGCAGCTCCTCACGGTGGTGTGCAAATCAGGGGGACGGCGGTCAATTAAGTGCCCACCCCGACCTGTGACCCATCACATACAGGAATGCTACTGTAATGGAAATCACAACATGGGCTCAGGAATACTTCCAGAAAACATTGTCGGTGAACACAATCCACCATGCCATTCGCCATTGCCAGCTAAAACTCTATAGGTCAAAAAAGAAGCCATATCTAAACATGATCCAGAAGACTGTGGAAAACTGTTCTGATCTTTCACAGACGTCTCCGCGACGTACGTGTGCTATCTTTAAATAAATGTCATTAAAATGTGAACAATTTAATTGGTATGGATTGCTTGTAGAATAGGAACTAAAACATTTCATTGTGATTGTACTGCAGGCGTGCTCATTTCACAACTTTAGTAGTTCCATATCAGCACTGTGTTAAACTGAATCCGGATTCACAGCGCATCAAGTGCTCAAAGGATTTTAAGACAGGTTTTGTCATTTTGTAACTAAATGCACCGTTTTTGGGGTGAAAAGCTTGGTTGAATAAACTTGAACTGTATTATGCCACCACAGATACATTTTATAATTTATATTTACATGTTTGCATCAATAAATGCAAATTCTTCCATCCACATCCAAATATATATATATATATTGTGCTGCTCTTGTGTATTGTTGTGAAGAGTGTGAATGCACTGAGGAATAGCCAAGGATATAAAACCTGTGGGGATAAATGAAGTCTGTCACAAGTGAATTGGATTTTGAATTGAATATTGTTTATTTCGGTCCTTACAAACAGTTTCTTCATAATAAATAAAACAAAAACAGCAAAAAAATATATACAAAAATATAACAAAAAATATACATGATAAATGAAAAGGTGTAGGCTGAAGCCACTGATTATTATGCCTACCCTTTATACATATTTATCTAATGAGCATCATTTTTCCCTAATGGATTAGATTAGTACAAGATAAACAATATAGTTACATGAGACAAATGTACAAGGATAATTACAAAGATCATATATAAATCTACACATTTCAGATATTAATACAACAGATTAAGTATTGCATACACCAATTATTTATATTGTGATATAAAATTATTTAACACCTTGTTTTGAAACATTTTCTTAAATTTACAAAATGAATTACAGTTTTAATTCCTTCTCAAAATGATTCCATTGCTTTACCCCTTTGACAGATATACATCTATTTTTATATTAGTTCTTGGCCTTACTTTTTAAACATATGGATTCCTCTTAGTTTATACTGACTTTCTCTTATTTCAAACAGCTTCTGAATACAGTTTGGAAGTAAATTATTATATACTTTATACATTGTCTGTGCAGTATAAAAATCAACTAAATCAACAAATCTTAAAGCTTGTAAATGAATAAAGAATTGATTTGTTGGTTTGTAATAATCAGCATGTTTTATAATCCTTATTGCTCTAGTGTTCACACTTCAGTATGCCAGTGCTTTTATTAAGGTCATTGAGCTGAAGCAAGTAGATCTTCTTCTAGAATGAGGGGAGTAATAGCCCCTTTCACACAACGGGACAGTAATGTTTGGCAAAACTACCGTCTTCAACCGTTAATATGTAAACTTTCAGGAAGCAATAACTGGAATGACATGTTATATATTTTTATATTTATAACAATACTTATCTAGAAAATACTTGCATAATTATTTCTTGTTTGCGATATACTTTAGGAAAGAGCTCTGCCGCTAGCACACTTAGAAGTCCACATACAGAAGTGAAGTCGCTGGCTGAGATTCTACAGGAAATAGGTTAGCAGCGTTTGTGTGTAGAGTCTATTGGGTAGAAAATATCTCTGGCCCGTCTGGGCTCCGGTTTCAGCTGGCGCCGTGTGTGGAAAGGTTAACTTATATTGCTAAGGGCCAGGGGCACTCCGGCCCGAAGGAACGAGGGGTCTGACCACGGACGGAAGGACTGGGGACAGGCCGGTGTGATGCTCACCCAGTGAGTGCCGCATTACCACGCCCATCTCGGGACTTGGCCGTGTAGCCAATGCTGAAGTGGTCTCATATGAAGCAGGCCGAGCGGCGTTACTGCTGCTGCAGCTGCCATATGCCCCAGGAGCCTCTGAAACTGTTTCAGTGGAACTGCCATCCTGCCTTGAAACGTGTTCAGGCAGTTCAGCATCGACTGGACACGCTCCTCTGTGAGGCGCGCTGTCCGCTCGACCGAATCCAACTCCATACCGAGAAAAGAGATCCTCTGCACGGGGGTGAGTTTGCTCTTTTCCCAGCTGACCCGAAGACCCAACTGGCCGAGGTGTCTGAGCACCAGGTCCCTGTGTTCGCACAACTGATCCTTGGACTGTGCTAGAATGAGCCAGTCGTTGCGAACGCCCCGTTCTCTCATGGGCACGAGGGCCCCCTCCGTGACTTTCATGAAGACACGGGGGGACAAGAACAGCCCGAAGGGCAGGACTTTGTACTGATATGCTCGACCCTCGAATGCAAAGCGCAGAAATGGCCTGTGTCGAGGAAGGATTGAGACATGAAAGTACGCGTCCTTCAGGTCGATCGCTGCAAAACAATCTTGCTGGCGAAGGGGGAGGATGAGTGTGGTCCGGCGTTTGACCGGCCACAATTCTCCGAGCCCCCTGAGGACCCGGAGATGGAAGAAACTGCTCTTTTATTGAGAATTTGGGTACCGCTGGGGCTGAGCGGAGGAACAGAAACAAAACGGAACACAAGATTCTCCTCCCGGCCCTCCTCTGGGGGATGGAGCGGTGTGGTCACCGTCTCCAGAAGAGCAGTCCTCCTCATCTCCAGGTCGCCCGTCTCAGGGCCGCTTGCCCTTGGCCTTGCCACCCCTCTTGGCAGGCCCCTGGATGGGCGGGGCGGCCTGCTTGCGCCCGGCTCCACGGCGCCGCTTGGGTGGAGGCTGCTGCTGCGGCGCGGGAGCGGAGGCAGATGCAGGCGGCCGCCCTCTGCGACGAGCAGGCTGAGGCGCTGCCGGCGGCGGGGTGGAGACAGCAGCTGACCGCCGTGGCAGGATGTGACTGATCGTCTCAGTCTGCTTCTGTGCGGCCAAGAACTGCTGGGCGAAGTTCTGGACCGCGTCGCCGAAAAGGCCAGTCTGGGAGACGGGGGAGTTAAGGAACCTGACTTTGTCAGTCTCCCTCATGTCCGCTAGACACAGCCAGAGATGGCGTTCCTGGACCACCATGGTGGACATCGCACGACCCGCACCGTAACCTTCGTTGCACGAAGCGCGAGGTCCGTTGCGGTTCTCAGTTCCTGAAGAACTGCGGGATCGTGGCCACCCTCGTGCGGGGCCTTCAGTGCCTGGGCCTGATGGACCTGCAACAACGCCATAGTGTCTAAGGCGGAGCCTGCCTCTCCACAAGCCTGGTAGGCCTTCCCGATCAGATTGGATGAGTACCTACAGGCCCTGGAGGGAAGACACAGGTTCCCCCTGGAAGTGGAGTTAGGGCACAGTTGCATAGCAACAGCCCGTTCCACGGGAAGAACCTGCATGTATCTCTTTGCAGGTCCGCCATCGAGGGTGGTGAGGGAGGAGGATCCACTAGGCCGGTTTCGGGCAGTAAAAGGTGCCGTCCACGACCTCGTGAGGTCCTCGTGCACCTCCGGGAAAAAAGGAACCGGGGTGGGGCGCTGAGAACCAGCACGGGCCACCCCGAGAAACCAATCATCCAGCCTTGAGGGTTCGGGACACGTGGAGGGTTCCACACGAGCCCGACTCTCTCGGCGGCCCGGGCAAGCATAGCTATCATCTCCGGATCAGTATCGGGCACAGCGGGTCTACCCGGAGGAGCCCCCTGCGCCGACACATCCTCTCCAGAGAGTTCTGACCCTCCCTCTGATGCAGCAATGGACATCTGGTCCTCGAGAGGAGCCCCAAAGGATACGGATGATGCACATCTCGTGGATGGCCCACCGCATTCCAATGGCAGCTCTACTGGCTGCGGAGTGCAAAAAGGGATGAGGGCTCCCCGGGGGTTGGTTCCCTGGGAGAAACGCGCTCACCGTAACCCTCAAATCAGCCGGGCTACTGCCTGAAGTAACTCTCTGAGGAGGGTTAGATCAAGGCAGAGGCACGGGGGCTCCGCCCCTTGCGAGACGGAGCCGCGATCGCAACTCCGAGATGGTCATGTTCCCGCAGTGAGAACATGATTCATCCACCAGCGCTGCCTCAGCATGCTGAACGCCCAAACACGAGATACAGCGCTGATGACCATCCCTCGGTGACAGGAAACCACCGCATCCAGAAATACACAGATAGAATGTCATCTTGAAAAAGACGCTCTATCTGTGCAAGCTCTTTCAGAAGGACGCTCTCCTTGGTGCTGAAGCACGCAGGGGGAGGGGTCGCTTCGACACAGTCAGGGGGCAGCCCGACGTGCGCACTCTCTCTCACGAGGGTGCTCTTACCAGCCGTGGGAATGGCTTTTCAGCGCTCTCCACCTAGCGCACCGAACCAGCTGTGAGAACAGCCCTTGTGATCGTTCTAACGAACAACAAAGAGAGTCACTGCTCCGCTTCAGTCACTGCGAGGTAAGGAGTGATAGCACCATCTACCACTCGGCTCCGAAGCAAAATGCTGATTTGATGCAATCACCTGTGTCTCATTTATACCCGCACGGCATGGCATGAGCACCTGGTGCAATCATTGCATGCCAATGTGCATTGGCTCGTTTTAGTTACACTCGAAGTAGATTGGCTCTTGCGAGCGAGATTACTCCGACGTGGCGTCGAGAGTGACCGACTGAATGGGAACTAAAGCTGTAAAAGGACATTACTTTAATGCAGCTCTTACATCAAACAGCAGAAGAAAATTTTAATGACAAATCATTTAATAATTGAGCCATAACTTTTTTTTAACATAAACTTATTCTGACCTCCGCGAGAGCGTTTGGCAGGTCTTTCATCTGGACCCTCCTGGCTGCTGCTCTGCCTCTTCCTCTTCCTGTCAGCCGGACCTGCGGACACAGAAACAACCAACTCAGAAGGCAGTGGGGCTAAATATCCCGGGAGCTGTGGCTCTGCTGGATCTGGAGCGGCTTGAGGTTGTAATGTTTCAAACATCAAAAACTGTTTTGTTTTTTTTATAATATCAAATCAATGCCACTGGTTCTGGCTACATCAAATTGTTACTTTATGGTAAATCTATCACTCACTTGTCCGAGTAAAAGATTTGCTTAATTGATTCATTTAATCTATCAACTAGCTCTGCTTCACCTTCTTTGCTGCTCTGGTTGGTTGTAGCTCTTTCCTATTGCGTGCAGAGGGAATATGAAAGACAACCGTTTATCCCGCCTCTCGGATTGAGCCCTGCCAACGGTATGTTCCCAGACCCAACATCTTGATGTGGGTCTGACTTATCAGGCTATGTTGCTGTGAGATGCGTTATGGTTCTGCTGTGATCTTTGTTTGGAACTATTTTTGCTGCTGAAATCGAACAAAAACAGTCGATATTGCATCTAAAATGTAAGTGACTTAATATATTAGCATGTGTATGTCTTGAGGCCAGGACTCTTATCAAACACGTGAAGTTTGGGGCAGATTGGACATTGTATGCCTGACTTACAACAGCTTCCTGTCTCATGGCGAAACATCAGACTTTGTCAGGCCGTCACTGACACGCCCTTCAGGGAAAACTCAGGCTTTTATTTAGTCGAGAACAAAGAGTTCATCACTGGCCCAAAACATTAAATTACATTAAACAAAACATAAACATTGTTCTAATTGTTCTAATATTTATTTTCTATGATATTGACACTGATAACGAGAACATTTGTCATAATGTATGATTTAAGAGCTCATATTAAAAACTGATTTTATAGTTAAGTCATGGCAATAAACTATGGAACTATGGTTTTATCTCACACTTAAAAAAAAAAAAAAAAAAAAAAAAAAAAAAAAAAATATATATATATATATATATATATATATATATATATATATATCATAATTACAAATTTATATAATTGTGATGTATAATAAGTTATAAAGTCTTTATATTTGACTTCATAACTGACTTTAAAAATGTTCGAGTTTATATCACAATTATGTAAACTCACAATTGTGAAGTCAGAATAGCAAGATAAATAATTTAATTCTATTTGGCGTGAGACTTGTCTTTTATGAAAAAGAGTGGGAACCCTGACAAGATGTTTGGTTTAAAATATACTAATTCAACTAGATCAATGTTATATATTTTGTTATATACTTGTGTGCTTACATGATTTCAATTGCAAGTAGCGATCCTTCTCTTATAGATTTGGTCGGCATTACTGGGAATGTCCACAAAAACGTCATATCCGTTCATGCCGTGGGAGAAAACAAGATAGACAGTGAAAGAAATGGACACAGCGACCCCATAGACTTCAACGGAGAGAAGTGAAGTCAATTAGAAGCATTCACTTCCTGATGGCTGAGCATACTGCACAGCCTCAGACTGAGCTTGACGATGTAGATGTGACGTGAGCAACCTGTCTGTCAGGTGTAAGTCTTCTAGTAGTTGTGCAAAGTGAAATCTGAATCACCGAATCTTGCAGAGATTTTGGCTCTCTATGGGCTTTTCCTTATGCTTCTCCCTTGACTTTATCGGACTTTATGCCTCCACGTCCCCCAGATTGCCTCATAGACAGTAAAAGATTTCCTGCGAGCTTCTCCTCCTGTCTATACGGGTCTATACGGTAATTTCTCTACTGTGCGACAGAGAGTCGCGTGGTTATGACGCAATCGTTAGCCTATTTTTACAAAAACGGCTTCTACGGGGCGATAGTGTAAGATACAAGGTAATGGAGCCTTTTATACATTGTCATGTTTCTTTAGAAATAAACAATGGACAAATGGAGTCTTTAAACACCTCAGATGTAAAGTTATTCGCTGTCAAAGTGACGCCAGAATAAATGGGAGTCAATGGAATGCTAACAGCAGGTGATGGCTTGGTTAGCAATGGCTGCCCCTATGGAAGGTACGCTTTCCGGGTGCTGGATTACCCCCTTGGAAAACAAGCCATCCCAATGAACGTGCAAGACCGCTAGACGCTTTATCTTTTTGTAATGATTACAATTTATTTTTGCTTGGTGCAATGCAGAGAAGTTGCCATGTGGCGATTGTAGCGAGATCGAGCCCCAGGGGAAATGGTGCGGGATTTATGCATGCGTTTAATCGTGTTACGATCGAACATGCATAAATCGGCACAGAGGGGAATTTGGATATTAACAGTTGATTATAACGGATTATAACAATTATTAATATCTAGGGCTTGATTCAACTTTTAGAAATTTCTTTGATTCTAGAATTGAGTTCAAAGGACGGAATATATATATTTTAATAAATCAACAAACAATAAACAAACATACACAAATTAACTGAAAGAAGGAAGGAGAGAGAGGGAGAGAGAGTGTGAGAGAGAGAGAGAGAGACAAAGAAACTGTGTTATTACAGACACAACCTATGAGCACAAGCAAGAAATCAGTCCAACTTATTGGTATAAGCTCAAGACTTTATAACGACAGCTTAAGGGATACTTGCATATGTTTCCTTGATCGCGAGTTCGTGCGTGTAGGGAAATTCCGCGATCCGGTCCGTGTTTGAATCTTGCAGGGTGTGTCCTTGGAGTCCGCGGGAAATTCAACTTTGGTTCCTTTGTGTGATGAGATCTGTTGGAAGATGGCGAAGAAGGCGAAGGGCGAAGTGGGACGAAGAGAAGAGGGCAAGAAGAAGAGATGGCAAGAAGAAGAGCAAGGAGAAGAGATGGCAAGAAAAAAAGAGACAGAAGAAGCGTTTGTAGACCGTCTTAAAGGGCCATGACGGGGCACGCCTCTTTTGTCGGAACAGCCAATCAGAGCGAAGGAACTCAGAAGCGGGAAGAATTTGGGGTTTTGGCATACAAGAAAGAGTTTGATGCATCATAGTACCACACAACGCACATAGACGGTCTACAAATTGAGAGACAAAGATTTCGAGACCAAGCATGGGGAGTTTAACTTAGGAATTAAAGGAACGGCGAGGATTGACGTCATTCTTCCTTAAGCATTCACTGGCTATAAGTTTCTAACCTATCAAACACATCTAAAATGGTTATAACAAAAAGCATGCATACATACAGGGAACAGCACACCTAAAATGAAAAATACCTAAGTTAAAAGTCATATAATCTATTCGGATGTCCTTTGGTATGTGAGAGAGGGTGGGGGCTGTTATTTATGACGGTCTCTCGTGGGCTGCACGAGGCATGGTTTGTGTCCTTTTAGCACCATTAACCTGTCGGTCTGTAGACTTCACGGCGCCGGTCTTGTTTGAGTCATTATAACTAATCAAAGTATTGGTCCGTTGATCATTTATGAGCACCATCCATACGCTACATATCCCCCCTTTGGCCGACGAAGTTCGTGTTTGAACATCGTTGGACATTAGTTCCGATATGGAACTAGTCGAACTAGGGCAGGTCGAATGGCAGGTGTCTTATGATGGTCGACTTGAATGATGGGCATTGAATCTCTGTGGCAGGCCGAACCTAGAGAAGATGTGGTTCTTCAGGAGGTCTGCCATGGTTTGGGCAGTGTCGTTGGGTGCTGGCCGACACTCCACCCACTTGGTGAATTGTTGAGTTTATGGTCTTTTCAACAGCAGTCTTTTGCTTGGTGTAAGCTTTATGGGCGAGGTCCCGCAGCTGTCGGATGGACATGCTGCGGGGACAGGCCAGAACTCCTAGCTGGTGACTCACTGTGTGATGCAGATTTCGGAGAAACAAAATTTTTAGTTAAAGTCAAAGTCCTCCTCCATCCCAGGTTCGTTACGTGCTCCGAAGTAGGTCTGTCGCAGCCGATTATAGTATGCTTGCGGGGTTTCTGCTCGGCCCTGCTTAAGGTCCATAGCAGCGATGAGCCCCTGGTCTGACTCAGGGTCAGATACTCTTTGATCAAAGCCTGTCGCAGCTGCTGATAGTCTGTTTTGACAGTTTGTGGTTGTCGGTCCAAGAAGCTGCGTACATCTCGGCTTGATGTGATTCTGAGCAAATACAATCTGTCCCATGTTGTCACATTGTCCACAGTTTGTGAAAGAAAGTCTATGTCCTGCAGATACGAGTGCACGTCATGTCCTTCTGCGGGGCTTGGGTTGAATGTGGGAATGTTTCTGGCCAGCTTGTCGAGTTCTTTGTGAGCATTGCCGTGCCTGGCGGCCGGAATCTCTTGGGAAGGTCCCCACCCCTTCGCTGCTGAACGGGGTTCTGGGAAGCTGGCTGGTGACATTTTAAACCGTGGACTATCACAACCCTCCGGAACAAGGAACTCTTGACTCGGAGGTCTTGACCTACTGATCAGGGGAACCTCTTTGTCTCCTTGCTGCTTGCTGTGCAGCGTGTAGGAAGGTGTGAGTTCTCTGTGATCATTGTCAAGTTCATTTCTCAAATAGTCTCTTTCATTTGCTAGAGCAAGGATTTCGTTTCTGGCCACTTGCAGGTGCCTTTCGCAAGCTCTGGCCTTAGCATCCTTCCCTTTCAGTGCATCTTGGAGTCTCTCGACTCCGTCCTGTAGCTCTGTGTCAGACTCATCCGCTCCGCGGCGCCGTTCCTGAGTCTCGACGAGTAGCTGGTCTAGACGAGTCTGGCCGTCAGCCTGGTTCCTCCGAGCCTCCTCAGCTTGAAGTTTGAGCGCTGTTGTCTCCTGCTCCAGCTGGATGTTGTTATTCTCGTTGAGCCATGTCTGGACAATCAGATTGTGGGCGAGCCTCCCGACGATCTTGGCCCACTCTTTGCGATTGTGGCTCTGCGTGGGATCATAGCTCGTCAGGCTGTTTAGATCGTCGTCCAGCTGTTCTCTGCTCAGCTGCTGTAGGTCGCTGGTGACTCTGGGCAGGAACTCGTGGGTCAGAGCAGACAGCCAGGTCTCGAGGTTGTCCCAGTGGGCAGCTGGGCTGGATGAACGGGACATCTTGGTGTACTGTTGACGAGAGAACGCAGCACAAAAGAAACACAATGCAAGTCCTTGCCGAATTGAGAGCTAAGTTTTTTGTTTGTTTGTTTTTTTTTTTTAAATACCAATTTGGCTAACAGTCTATGCTGTTAGTGAGTTACGGTCCAGATACTTAATATCTTTGGCCGTGAATATTGATGAGGGCCAAGCCTAAATAAAGATTTTGGCGGCAGCCTATTGGGTCGTGTGAAGACTCTGGCGGCTGGGTTCTAATCTAATATTTAGCTTTCCTTGCTGGCTCTCACAGGTTCTGTCGGTATGTGAACTGAAAGAAACACAACACGACGGTGAGACACATAGGGTAGGATAAAACAAACAAAAATATTAAAGGGGAAGGGTAAAACAAGAATAAGTGAAATAAAATGAAAATTAATAAAATAAAATGCAAGGATTAAAAATTAATAAAAATAATAAATCAAAATAAAGTGGATTAAAATAAAATTAAAAATCAAAACAAAGTAACAGGAAGTGGTAAGAGGGAGGAGAAACTCTAAGCTTGTTTTCTCCACAAGTTGTTATTACAGGCCTGACAGAGCGGTGGCGCTGTCGAGTAATAACCTCTAGTGAGGCTGTGTGCTTAGAGTGTAAGGTCCCAAAGGCACTCAATGTTAATTTAAAAATGTTGGATTTAAACTCAGTTTAAACCAAATTTCAAATAACCAGGTGCTAGGGTGCTAGAATAATTTTGGGAATTTGCTGTTACAGTAAATAGGCACTTAAAGCAGAAATAACACTTTCAAAGGAAAATCATGGGAGGAAAGATCTGAGCATGACCTCCAGGGGGCGTGTTAATCACTGAATGCCTGTGGTGACACAGATACAACTTTATTTGAATTTAAGTTAAATTTGTTTAACATAAATTCAAATAAGTGTGAAGAGTCGTAGAGACAGAGAGTGTCAAATAACAGTAACAGTGAGGAGAATTACAGTTCTGAGCAGAACTACACAGCAAAAGGGGAAGGTAGAATTAACCTTCAAAGAAAAGCAGCAGAAGGGAAGCAGAACTACGAATAATGTCCACGAGATGGCGGTATCGAGTTCGCTGCGGAGATGACGTAGGGAGGAGGGACTGCGTTCGCCTTGTCAGAGAGGCAGTACCACTCCCAGCGCTCGTGATTTAAATTTTGGGCGTGTTCACTGGTTCAGTGACTCCACTTTATCAGCGCATACAATAAATCTCTCTATATATATATAACTTTAGTTTCTCTTTCGATCGGAGGATCAAGGGAGTGCCTGGCATGAACCTTTCACTACCATTAAAGCACAAAAAATATACAAACAGGATTTCTTCACTGCCGCTTTTAGAGGTTAAGCTGGATCAGAGCTTATACCTGGCTCCTGGCTAAATCAAACAATAGGGTCGCGGCGTGACTTTTTTTGTCTGATTTGCCTTGGGTGCACGTGGTTAATTACGTCACGGGGACTCAAAACGGAGCGAAATGCGCCTAGTTTCTACAGCATCGGACATCCACGATACATAACTAGCGCATAATAAAAGGCCTTTAAAGGGTGATCGGAGGAAACTCGCTCGGATCACGCTACCCACTGCGGACTTATTCGTCCTTACAGGGATTTAAACAAATATTAAAATGGTCTGCAACGAAATTTCTTCGTCTTTACAGAAGCGACTTTAATATTGTGACTGCAGTTTAACGGATTTACTTGTTAACAAAGGCTAAATGATAGACAAATAGTCGTGTTAACACACCGAGTTCAGAAATATGAGCTCATTTAGTTTGGGCGAGTGCGTTTTGCTCGCGACGCGCGTGTAACAACAAAACATATACACACACACTTAGACCGAACTGAGTTTGCTCAACATAGGTTTAAAACGATGGCCGCATAACTCCACCAATAATGTAGCGAGATCGAGCCCCAGGGGAAATGGTGCGGGATTTATGCATGCGTTTAATCGTGTCACGATCAAACATGCACAGATCAGCACAGATGGGAATTTGGATATTAACAGTTGATTATAACGGATTATAACAATTATTAATATCTAGGGCTTGATTCAACTTTTAGAAATTTCTTTCATTCTAGAATTGAGTTCAAAGGACGGATAATTGTCCACCAAATACCTCCCTTTTAATAACTCTTAAACAACACTTCTCTGGCCAGGAGAAGTATCTTTCTTTTAATTTGTAACAGGGTCGGTTCAACGTAAAAGGGACCTATGGATGAGCAATTCAGGCGCAATCACGTGTGAATATATATATTTTAATAAATCAACAAACAATAAACAAACATACACAAATTAACTGAAAGAAGGAAGGAACGAGAGTAAGAGAGAGAGAGAGAGAGACAAAGAACAGGTGGTATTACCGACAATAACCTCTTGAGAACAAGCAAGAAATCAGTCCAACTTATTGGTATAAGCTCAAGACTTTATAACGACAACTTAAGGGATTCTTGCATATGTTTCCTTGATCGCGAATTCGTGCGTGTAGTGAAATTCCGCGATCCGGTCCGTATTTTGAACCTTGCAGGGCAGATCCGTTGGGATCCGCGGGTAGTTCAAATTCGGTTCCTTGTGTAGTAATGTCCCTTGGAAGATGGTGAAGAAGGCGAACGGCGATGGGAAGAGAGAAAAGGGCGAAACGGGACGAAGAGAAGAGCAAGAAGAGGGGCGAAGAAGGGCAAGAAGGAACTCAGAAGCGGGAAATCTCCCTTTGTCTTGGGTCTCGCCTCATTAACATATTCATGGCTTTCTTAGATAAGCAGACTTTGGGGTTTTGGTATGCAGACTTTGGGGTTTTGGCATAAAAGAAAGAGTTTGATGCATCATAGTACCACACAACGCACATAGACGGTCTACAAATTGAGAGACAAAGATTTCGAGACCAAGCATGGGGAGTTTAACTTAAGAATTAAAGGAACGGCGAGGATTGACGTCATTCTTCCTTAAGCATTCACTGGCTATAAGTTTCTAACCTATCAAACACATCTAAAATGGTTATAACAAAAAGCATGCATACATACAGGGAACACGGCACATCTAAAATGAAAAATAACTAAGTTAAAAGTCATATAACCCCCTTTGGGTGCTTTGGTATGTGTGCAGGGGCTGTTATTTATGACGGGCTGCACGAGGCATGGTTTGTGTCCTTTTAGCACCGTTAACCTGTCAGTCTGTAGACTTCACGGTGCCGGTCTTGTTTGAGTCATTATAAATAATCAAAGTATTGGTCCGTTGATCATTTATGAGCACTGTCCATACGCTACAATATAAATAAATATATAAATAAATAATTATATACAGAAGGTGGTTCTCACTTCCTTCTTCCCTGAGCTTTTAACATTGCTACAGTGGTGCCGAAACTTGGGAGGAAGGAGGAACGCGCTGTCAAAGAGGCCTCGCCGCTGTGGGAAATCCGCAATGCCGTTGAGCTGAGCAGAGTCTGCCGCCATGGACGCTCGAGGCGGTGGGCTGGCGTAACTTACCTGCGAGGGGCGACGGGGATAGAGAGCCGTGGGAACAAAGAGCCGGTGGCATGAGTGCTATGACCTGCGCGCCACACCGATCTCAAGTCCCACGGAGGAGGGACTCCTTCTTCCCTGAGCTTTGCTACAAAATAATTAGAAATATTTATACCTCACCGGTATCTTATTTTTGTACATTTGTAGGTTGTAGGATCAATCTTTGGAACCAGTCGTGGAGGAGGATCTTTTCCAAAGCAATCCGTTTTGCTGGATCATTTTCCATGCATGAAGAAATCAGATCTCTGCATTCTGTGAAGAAAGAGAGATGTCCGGTTATTATTGTAAGTTTTATACTTTGTTTAACTGATCACATTATTTTAAGCAGTAATAAAAGTTTCTGATCTGTCCACATGCTCTCACCTTTGGAAATGTCTTCTGTGTACCAGGGCCTGGCTAACATCTCAGGGAGCTTCTCTTTGTTAGGGTACATCCCAGACAGCATCACGAACAGCAGAACACCTAAAGAATACGCTGTTGCAGGCCTACCATGGTACTTTTGATGATCGACCCACTCAGGGGGAGCATAAATTCTTGTGCCTGGAAGAAAATTATTTAGTTAATTTTGTATTTCCACAGCTTTTAGTCTATTTATTCATTATATGCAACAGGTGATCTGCTGCTGTTAAAGGCTCATTATACTTGTCATATAATAATACGTACCACTGAATGTCGAATAAGCAGACTTCTTCAAGCGTCTTCCACAGCCGAAGTCTATTAATTTGACCTGCAAGGTGTCTGGGTTGATGAGGAGGTTTTCCAGTTTGATGTCGCTGTGGAAGACGCCCCTTTCACAGCATATTCTTGCCGCAGTCACAACCTGTTGCATCACAACTCGTGCTGTTGATTCTTCAAGGCTGCTGCCATGCTTCAGTAAAAACGTCCGCAAATCTTCACATGGCGTGGGCCGCTCCAAGATCAGTATGTATTCAGCCGGTGTGTCGTACCAGTCTAGCAGATTTATTATTTGAGGACCGCTGGGGCCTTTGTTCAGATGAACCATCAGAGCGACCTCTACTGGAAGTGAATAGACACACGCTTCTAAGCTGGGAATATAAGTGAGCAGGAAACCGCGTACCCAGAAGCAGCGTTTGTTGTTACGGGGGACTTTAACAAAGCCAACTTCAGAACAATAGCCCCAAAATACTTTCAGCACATCACCATCAACACGCGTGGTGATCGTGTACTGGACCACTGTTACTCTCCTTTTCGAACGCATTACAAATCTCTCCCGCGCCCACCTTTCGGCAAATCAGACCACTCTTCCATCCTGCTCCTGCCTGCTTACAGGCAGAAACTGAAACGGGAAGCACCCGCCCTCAGGACAATCCAATGCTGGTCGGACCAATCAGACGCTACACTACAGGACTGTTTTGATCACGTGGACTGGGACATGTTCCGGGCAGCTTCTGATGACGACATAGAGGTGTACTCAGAGACTGTAACGTGTTTCATCAGGAAGTGTGTAGAAGACGTTGTGCCGACTAAAACAATCCGTATCTACCCCAACAAAAAACCGTGGATAAATAGCGATGTCCGAGCAGCCTTGTCAGCACGAACATCCGCTTTTAAATCCGGTAATGCTGATGATCGCAAACAAACCAGTTACGATCTCAGGAAATCCATCAAAGCCGCAAAAGACAATACAAAAACAAAGTTGAAGATCAATTCAACACCAACGATGCAAGAAGTATGTGGCAGGGAATCAATAACATCACAGACTTTAAAGGAAATAAACCAGCTACGGTGAACACTGCCGCCTCTCTACCGGATGAGCTGAATAACTTTTATGCTCGTTTGAGGCTCACAACACCGCCCACACAGAGCGCGCTCCGCAGCTGCTGCAGGAGGCGTGAGTGCACTCACCGTCTCCGTCGCGGATGTAACCGTTCCTTCCGACGGGTAAATATCCGGAAGGCTGCGGGTCCTGATGGCATCCCCGGCGCGTGCTCGAGCATGCGCATTACAACTAGCCGGTGTTTTCACAGACATTTTCAATCTCTCCTCTGTCTGTCTGTGGTTCCCTCGTGCTTCAAAAAAATCACCATTGTGCCAATACCAAAGAAAAGCAAAACCACCTGCTTAAATGACTGGAGGCCCGTTGCTCTCACACCCATCTTCAGCAAGTGCTTTGAGAGACTCATCAGAGATCACATCTGCTCTGTGCTGCCTTCATCATTGGATCCGCTACAATTTGCATATCGTAGTAACCGTTCTACAGATGATGCTATTGCTTTCACCCTTCACACTGCTCTCTCCCACCTGGAAAACAAGAACACCTATGTGAGAATGCTGTTTGTGGACTACAGCTCAGCATTTAACACCATAGTGCCCACTACACTTGTTGCGAAGCTCCAGACTCTGGGACTAAACAGATCTCTGTGCAGCTGGATCCTGGACTTCCTGACAGGCAGAAGTCAGGTGGTCAGAATGGGCAACAACACATCATCCCCTCTGACCCTCAACACTGGTGCTCCTCAGGGCTGTGTCCTCAGCCCACTCCTGTACTCCTGTACACACATGACTGTACAGCCACACACAGCTCCAATGTCATTGTCAAATTCGCCGATGACACAACGGTGATAGGCCTGATCACCGACAACGATGAGACGGCCTACAGAGAGGAGGTGAGCACTCTGACTAAATGGTGTCAGGAGAACCACCTCTCACTCAACACCAACAAGACCAAGGAGCTGGTGGTGGATTTCAGGAGACAGAGCAGAAAACACAAACCCATCACCATCGACAAGACACCAGTGGAGCGGGTTAACAGCTTTAAGTTCCTCGGTGTCAACATCAGTGAGGATCTCACCTGGTCCACACACACTGACGCAGTGCTGAAGAAGGCACATCAACGCCTCTTCTTCCTGAGACGGCTGAGGAAGTTTGGAATGAGCCCCAGCATCCTCAGATCCTTCTACACGTGCACCATAGAGAGCATCCTGACGGGCTGCATCACGGCCTGGTTCGGAAACAGCACCGCTGGCAACCGCAAAGCTCTGAAGAGGCTCGTGCGAACTGCCAGCCACATTGTTGGAGGTGAGCTTCCCTCCCTCCAGGACATCTACACCAGGCGGTGTGCAAGGAAGGCCCGGAGGATCATCAGTGACTCCAGCCACCCGTCCCACAGACTGCTCTCTCTGCTGCCCTCAGGAAGACGTCTCCGCAGCATCCGATCCCGCACTAGCCGACTTAGGGATAGCTTTTTCCTCAGGCTATCAGACTATTGAATGCTCAAAACTAATACTCTCTACAGCATACTCCCACAATATGGCATGCCACACACGCACTCAACTATAACAGTCAACACTGGACTATATACACACACTTAATTTATCACCGCACTATCTACTGGTTACCACTGGATACATCCGATGCACACTCATGACATTCTGTATCCAGTTCACATAAAATCATCATCATTTACACGTACAAATGTCAATAATGTAGAACGTGTACATTCTGTGTATAGTGTTTCTTGTGTATAGTGCTTAATGTGTATATTCTGTGTACAGTGCTTAATGCGTATAGTGCTTAATGTGTATATTCTGTGTATTGTGTTGTGTATAGGGTCTAATGTGTATATATCTGTGTATAGTGTCTAATGTGTATAGTGTCTAATGTGTATAGTGTCTAATGTGTATATTCTGTGTATAGTGCTTAATGTGTATAGTGCTTAATGTTTAATGTGTATAGTGTTTAATGTGTATAGTGTTTAACGTGGTGCTAACTGTATGCATGTACTTTCAGAGTATAATGTGTAATGTAGTACTGACTGTAAGTAAGTCCAATAGTACACTGTGTGTACTAACTATATGTATGTGCACATTGCACTTTTTTCTGTTTTTACCTGCTTAAGGTTGTATGGTTATGTTAACTGTTACTGCAATTGTCTGGAGCACGCTCCCAAGAATTTCACTCTCCAAGGCACATGTGCTTTGGTGATGTGACAATAAACTAAACTGAGAACTGAGAACTGAACTGAGTACTAGGTAATGATCTGAGATGTCGTCGCTCTGCTGCAGAATTTCAACGGTATCAACATTTATTCCATGTGACAATATTAAAATCTAGATATTAAAATCTAAGATATTAAAATCACCAACAATTAGTACTTTATCTGCAGCCAGTACTAACTCAGATAGAAAGTCAGCAAATTCTTTGATAAAGTCTGTATTGTGCCCTGGTGGCCTGTATACAGTAGCCAGCACAAATGTCAAATGGGATTTATCAATTACACTCCATAATGCTACATAAAGCACCAAAACTTCAAAAGAATTATATTTAAAACTAGATTTCTGAGTAACACTGAAGATATTATTATAAATTACAGCAACCCCTCCCCCTTTACCTTTCAGACACGGCTCGTGTTTATAACAATAATCTTGTGGGGTGGACTCATTTAAAGTAATGTAGTCGTCAGGTTTTAGCCAGGTTTCTGTCAAACACAGCACATCTAGATTATTATCTGTAATTATATCATTAACAATAAGCGCTTTTGGGGAAAGGGCCGTTACAGAAGTCAGATAAATCCCAACACATAGAGACTCTTTCACCTAGATATTATCACATAGAGACTGTGTCTGTTCCCCGAATTAGTAAATACAAAAAAACATCAAGACCATTCAACAGTAAAAACTTAATTGATGTCAAACAAATAAACAACAGATATAATACAGATAATCAAATGATAAAGCTCGGGTTGCTGAATATTCGATCCCCATCATCGCTGCTCGCAGCTTTAATTTTCATTAAAATCCCCTGCATTTGGATCCTGCACCTCTGCCTGCCACCTGTTATTTCCCATTCCCTGGCAGATGTCTGAAGTTTCAATCAGATTTTATGAAGCATCTTTGGTTTTCCCCAGATATTTCCTCAAACTCATTTCAAAGTGAATACTTGCAAAATGTTCATGAATTGGAGAAAGACATTGTGTAAACCGCAAACTATGTAGACTTTTCAGCAACAACCACAGACTCAATTTTCTCATTGACAGGAATGTTCTGAGTAAATGCTAAAATTGCTGCACACAAAATCGAGTAGAAACAGAACATCACTTTTTGATGTCTTTGTCGTCAGTTAGGAAACTGGGTGTGCTATTTGATAGCAATCTTTCTTCTTAAATGAAGAGGTGTCACATCAATCACAAGTTCAGTTTGGAGTACCGTAAGGCTCAGTACTAGTACCAATACTTTTCATCCTGTACATGCTACCTGTCACACGCTGGTTGCAGCAGGGATGAGACAGGATCTATTGGCAGCAGTTTACAGGCGACTCTGAACGGGAGACAAAGTCCTCTCTGGATGCTGGTCGGGGGGCTGGAGCCATTACTGGATGCTGGACGCTTTTTGGGGGCTGGAGCCATCCTGGGACACTGGTCGGGGACTGGAGACCATCTCGGCACTGGACACTGGTCAGAGACTGGAGCCATCACTGGACACTGGTCAGGACTAGACTTCAAAATTAAGCTTTGTCCCTCACGGGACCAGACACCAGTCATTTTAGCCAAGCAATCTCTTTTATTATTTTTATATGTCAGACATAGTAGAGACATTGGAAAGTTATTATCTCATGGCAGTTTATCTTTATGCTAAAATAGACATATACATCAATTATGTTCAGAACAGTTTGAACAGTTTGTTCGAATGGGAAGAAGGAGGAGGGAACAGGCGAATATTTAAAAAACTTTAATAAATAAATAAACAAAACGAAAGTAACGCGGGCAGCCCCTCACGGATGACTGCCACGCACACACATAATAAAACATAAACAAAACACAACATAAAGTCCAGGCCTGGTCCTCTCTCGTCCTTCACTGGTGTTGCTCGTCCTTATATGCCTCCGAGCTCCCTCATGAGAGGACTCGAGACTGGTGTGCCACGCAGGTGACACTCATTCTCAATTACGCATAGGTCTCGCTCGCTCCTCCCACGTCTCTCGCTCCTCCACCTCGCCACAATCATGCTAACGCATGACACAATCCACTTTCCATAAAAACAAATGTCTTTTAGTTTATACATCCTTGGTACATATGCAGTGAAGAACATTTCTTTCCTTATATAGAATAGGCCTACTGTACTAAAGTCGACATACACGTATCCTCAGCACACATGTACAGACAAATGATTATGAATACTAATAAAAAGACTAATACAGAAAAAGAATATAATAAACAATACAATTTTTAGTCTTCAGGAGCCATCTTGGGACTCTGGACAGGAGACAAAGTCCTCTCTGGACTCTGGGGCTGGCACCATCAGTGGACGCTGGTTGGGGGCTGGAGCCATCACTTGATGCTAGTTGTGGGCTGAAGCTATCACTGGATGCTGGTCGGAGACTGGCATTTCACTGCCGGCTGTATATTCTGTATATAACGGTGTTTGTGACAAACCTCTCTGGACCCCAGACAGAAGATGATGTCCTCTCTGGACTCGGGACAGGGACAGAAGTCCTCTCTGGATCTCAGGGTCTGGAATTGGTTCTGACCAAAAATCAATGAGCCAGTGGTGCCCTGCTAGTTCGGGAGAGGACTGATTCCCAGGTCCTCTTGGCTGAAGATTCAGGTGTGACATGTTTTAATTGTAACTCATACAAATGCCATTTTTCTTTTGTTAATCCTTTTTCTCCTGGTTTTGAGCAAGTTAGGGATTCAAGGAAGTGCTATGTTTTTTTGTTGTTCTTCTCTTTTGTGACAGGTAAGTTAGATCTAAAATTGAGATAGTATCCATACTATTTTCTGCAGAACTGAGATTAACGATCACAATCAATGAAAGCAAACTTCCCTGGTTTAAAATTTAAAAAAAATCAGAAATCTCATATCACATTTTATCTCCATACACATGTATTCTTTAGTCAAGTCAAGTCACCTTTATTTATATAGCGCTTTTTACAATGCCGATTGTTAAAAGCAGCTTCACAGTGTTAACAGGAAAATAATGCAACAGAATTTGATTCGGCTGTAGAAAACAGTGATGTCATCCAGCTCAGTTCAATTATCATAAAGTGTCAATGTGGGCAGATCAGTAACATAGTTGAATATTTAGTGTAGTGTCCCCAACTAAGCAAGCCAAAAGCCAGGCGACGGTGGCAAGGAACCAAAACTCCATCAGGTGACAGAATGGAGAAAAAAACTTTGGGAGAAACCAGGCTCAGTCAGGGGGTGCCAGTTCTCCTCTGGCCAACGAAACAAACAGTGTATGATTATGATTCAGGCAACATTACAAGTCAGAAGTCATATTAGATTGGAATATTCCGAATATTTGCCCAGTTCCATCTGATTGAAGATCGGAATCTTCACGCCGGTGATGGGTTTGTTCAGGATATCGTGCCGATGAGGCCTTCACAGGGGAGAGTCCAGTTGACACAGTCTCTGCAGACACTTCAGTGATGCGTTGGTCATGTATAGGTGCCAGGGGCGCCGCTAGCAATTGTGGGCCCTAGGAAAGAATATGAGGTTGGGCCTTCTACTGTACTAAACATACAGGCCAACCTATAGCGATCCTAAAATCATTGTCATCAATTTAATTATATGTATATCTGTGTTAAATATAGCACAATACCTGCTTCTCATCTCCCTCACCTTCTCCTTCCTGACCCTTCCCAAAGCTGAGCATTGGTTGATACAGTCTTTGCAAACTGATTGTTTCTGTCGCTCGTTTAAAACACAGCTGTTTAGTTTAGCTACACATTTTTCAATTCATGACAGTTAACTGAAGCATTGCGCTGGAATTCATGCTCAGCAGCTGTGAACATAAAGCCTGCAGAACTTTGTATGTGTTCAGTTGACTATATTTTATTTTGATAATGAACAGGCTGCAATGTCAAATTGGCAGTGCTAGAACTGACCTATTATGCGCAGGCGAGAGGCACCAACGCGATCATTTGGATTTTTCCCTCAGCAGTGGAAACAACTTAATACTCTGTTATTTATAGTAATTGTATTTGTGTACATTAAAAATGACTACAAAATGTCATGCCTTTGAAAACTAAAGAAAAAAACAGGATGCGCTTTTCTGTCTCTGTCTCCTTGAACATCTTTCTGGCTCACGTGCATACTTAACGCACGGACTGACATTAGAAATATATCTGTCAATAGTAGGGGTGTGACAAGCTCTCCTGTCACGATTTCTTGTCGAGGTGAAAAGCTGTCTCGGCGTCAGCATCATATTGTCATGACGGAGTGTGAGGGTGAAGTTAGGATAGCATGCATCCCAATTCGCCTACTTATACTACGACCTAAATGTATGTACTCTTTTTGTGTAGCAGAAGAGTAGGCTATGCAAGCTTTGGGACATAGGCCTACTACCATCTTTAATGGACTCTGTTGCTTAGTTTCGTACATCCAGTCACCGTTTAAACTGCCCTGTCAATCATTGTCACAGTTAACATCCTCCGCATTCAGTTTAATTTCCTACTGTATCGGAGAGAAATGTAGTAGCACATTGATCTGCCATTCGTGGGTCTTTGAGGTGAAAAGCTGTCTCGCGTCAGCATCATATTGTCATGACGGAGTGTGAGGGTGAAGTTAGGATAGCATGCATCCCAACTCGCCTACTTATACTACGACCTAAATGCATGTACTCTTTTTGTGTAGCAGAAGAGTAGGCCATGCAAGCTTTGGGACATAGGCCTACTACCATCTTTAACGGACTCTGTTGCTTAGTTTCGTACATCCAGTCACCGTTTAAACTGCCCTGTCAATCATTGTCACAGTTAACATCCTCCACATTCAGTTTAATTTCGGAGAGAAATGTAGTAGCACATTGATCTGCCATTCGTGGGTCTTTAATGCAGAGGCTCTCCTCGTGTGTTTGCAGTTTAAATGTAATTATGCATTTAAAAGTTAATGGCCAAAACGTATCATTACAAAAGTTCACAATGCTGTTGCAGGTGAAATATAATGTGGATAACATTGAGTAAATATCTTTTCGTCAGGTTAAATACTGATAATTGATCACTCAAGCTCCTTAATCTAAATCTCTCTACTTAACCATCGGACTCGCAGATCCGTCATGTTTGTAGTTTGTTTTAACACTTTTTATCCGCGTTTGTAACTTTAATCGAATCGAAGACCGACAGTCACAGGACCGTGGTGGAGGATTCGTTGTGAAGTGTCAGACAAATGTTTATTTTAAAATGCATATTCAGCATCACCGCTCCCTAATCACAGAGTACGCACGATCGCGAAATTGAAAGTAAACGCGAGTTAACTGTCTCTTTGCTCTGTATCATGCTTGAAAAAACTTGGTCTCTATTTGCACTTTGAATATTGAGTACTTTGATTATGGTTGCACTTATTGTTTGCACTTGATCTATGATCAATTTGTGGGAAGGAGTTCAGATAGGAGGTCAGAAGTTGTAGAATCATGTGCAGTTCCAAGGTCTGAAGAGACAATAAAAAAAGAAGCCAGTCAGTTGAGTTTGTGCAAAACCTTTTACAATGCTTGAGTAGGCCTATTGTTGTCTTTTACTGCATGATGGCAAATTCATACTCTAAAATAGAACTGAAATGACATTGATTACAAGATGACGAGTTAAAGCATTTCAAATGCACCTGCAAAAATTTTTTCTAGTCATGCATTTCATTATTGAGGATTTCTTAAAATTACTATGTAAAAAATCTTGTCTTGTTTCGTTCTCGTGAACCCAATCTCATGTCTCGTCTCGTCTCGTCACACACCCCTAATCAATATAAATCTTTAAGTGCCTACTTATTTTTAGATTATTTAGTGTTAAATGCATTATATATATGGAATGTCAAAGCTGCCATATATTAAAAATAAATAAATACATAAATAAATATACAAAGAAATGTAAAAAAGCAAAAATAAATAAATAAATATATACATAATAAATATACATAGAAAAGCAACAAAAAATTATATATATATATATATATATATATATATATATATATATATATATATATATATATATATATATATATATATAATTTATACATTTACTTCCATATTTATGTATTTATTTATTTTTTCCATATTTATTTATTTATTTTATTTATTTATACATTTATTCATTTCTATTTTTATTTATTTCCACATTTATTCCTTTCTACATTTATTTATTTTTATTTTTATTTATTTATACATTTACATATTTATACATTTATTTATTTTTACATTTATTTCTTCCTACATTTATTTGTGCGTAGGGTAGTGAGGAGGGCGTGGTTACCTCAGACATATCAATTGAGCTCAGAGTAGGCGAGAGCGAAGCGTTGAGGCCACAGTGACACCTTGTGGTGTGGCCGAAATACAATAAGTACAGCCAACTGACGTTGCTACTGTCTGTGATGAAGGACTTGGATAGGTATATGGCCAAAATCTTATCTAGTCATATCACACTAACTGTAGCCTACTGTGTTGTAAAATGTCCTGGGCTAACAAACATGAACAACATCTTCAACAGATCTGATAACAGGGACTCTGAAATTGAAGCGCTTGATATTTTCCATTAGCGATCAGAACACACGGAAAGGAAGCAGCTTTGGCATTCCATAACAGTGAAGTCCACGCAAGCATATTGATCAATGCATTTGAAACGAGACCATTTTTTTCTATTAAACGGTGGTAGTCTTTAGCCTGCTTCCATAAACTCATGCCCAGGGGCAACCTTATTAAAATGTATGAACGTGACGTTCATACATTTTAATAAGGTTGCCCAAAAACCTTTTAATAAGGTTGTTAATCCAAAAATATGGCATGATGGAATCAATGAAGTGATACGTTTAATACGTTTAATATGAAACTAAAACAGACAGCAGGTGGCAGCAAGTCACTGTCTTAATGAGTGAGTTCAAGCCATTCATTTGATTCCTTAAAATACACCGAATCAAAAACAACACAACGTGTTGAAGTGGTTCAGCTGTACATTTGTTTCTGATCATTTCTATTTAGGCCTATGTGTTATTTAAAAAAATTATTATAATAAAAATAAATAAATAAATAAATACATGACCAAATGTTCAAAAAGTTGTCAGAGAAGGTGTCATGTTCGGGGGAACAACATAATTGTTGATAGGCTACAGTTAGGGTGATATGACTTAACCCGTGATATATGATTTTGGCCATATACCTATCTAAGTCCTTCATCACAGACAGTATTGTATTTCGGCCACACCACAAGGTGTCACTGTGGCCTCAACGCTTCGCCCTTGCCTACTCTGAGCTCGATTGATATGTCTGAGGTAAACCACGCCCTACTCATTACCCTATGCACAAATAAATGTAGAAATAAATAAATGAGAAAGAAATAAATAAATGGCTGCCTCACCATTACCTAAGTGCCCTGCTGCATGGGCTCTACAGCCGGAACCAAACAATGTACAACATTCACTAAGCTAGTCACATCCAAAGCAGTGTCTAAAACTGTTACATTCTCACTACTCTCAAATAAAGTCTGGATGCGTGTCTCTAATTCTGAAATCTTCTCCGTCAGCCTGACTATCTCCTTACATTTATCACATGTGAAACCTTGCTCGCCAACAGAGACAGATACACTAAACATGAAACATGCGGTGCAAGTGACAATGACTGGAGAAAAAGACATGGCTTACCGTATTTGTTGATTAATCCAATTTACCAAAGTTGTTTGATGGAGTCTATTTACTAATCCAACTCACCACAGTTGTTTAATGAACTCAGAAAACAGGGAACCCGGGTGCAGAGATGGCAAGCTAACAGGCTAGCGAAAAGCTAACATGTGATAGTGATTTAGATTAAAAGCTAGTGATGTCAGATTTAATGTGGTAGGCAATGTTAGACAATATATGAAGATGAGTAAGTTATAATTAGCAGTTTAAGCAACAGAGAATTATATCAAATAAAAATCCCAAAAGAGCAGAGCAGAGCACATGCAAGCACAGCAGCAACAGCAAACAGGGTAGACAGGAGCAATCGAAGACAGGAGCAATCAATCAGGAGACGGAACCGATCAGGCATTTCCTGGGGTCTTCTTGGCGAGAAGAGCACCAGGTGACGAAGAGGTTCCACTTCAACGCATAGGCGTGTCTAGTAGACTCTGCCCTAGCGGAAGTGATGGTAGCCACCACCGGAGGTGGTAGGATACTCAAACCTGCCACGTCCCATCCAGGAGCCACACGTGGAGGTTCCAAGGATCGGGATCCGGGTGCCATAGGGTGCCCCATCTCTGAGAGAGGAGGTCCTTCCTCAGAGGAATCAGCCAGGGAGGGGCTGTCGCAAGGAGTACCAGTTCTGGATACCAGGTCCGGCCATGCCAGTACGGGGCAACCAAAAGGACCTTGTCCTTGTCCTCCCTGATCTTGCACAGAACCTGTGAAGGCTCACTGGGGGAAACGCATACTTCCGTAGGCCAGCTGTGTGCCAGTTCATCTGTGCCGAGCGTGCCCTCGGTCAGGGAATAATACAGGCGGCAGAGGGAAGAGTTGTGGGAGGCAAACAGGTCTACCTGCACGTCGCCGAAATGTTCCCAAATCAGATGGACAGTCTGGGGATGGAGTCTCCATTCCCCCGGAAGTGGCTGAAACCATGAGAGCTCATCGCCTGCACATTTAAGGTCTCCCGGGACATGGACAACACGAAGGGACCTCAGATGCTTCTGACCCCATTTGACAAGATGGTGGACGAGTTGAGACATACGGTGGGAATGCAGACCACCCTGATGGTTGATGTATGCTACTGTGGCTGTGTTGTCTGACCGGACTAGTACATGTTGACCCTTGAGCAGCGCTCGGAAGTGGTGCGGGGGCGAACCGTACTGCCAGCAACTCGAGGCAATTGACATGCAGGTGGCACTGGGGTCCTGTCCAGGAGCCCGCGGCAGCATGTCCATTGCACATGGCACCCCAGCCCGTGGCAGAGGCATCTGTTGATACAACAATGTGCCTGGAAACTCGTTCTAAAGACACGTCGGCCCATAGAAAGCTGAGGTTCGACCATGGGGTGAGGGTCTGCAAGCAGGCCCGAGTCACTGGGACCCGGAGGGGGCCCAACTGCCATGCCCATCTCAGGACTCGACCGCAAAGAGTGGTGCAAGGGCTGCCTCGACAATCTTTGTGAAGACACGACGGGACTGAGCTAGCCCGAATGGGAGGACCACATACTGATATGCCCACCCCTCAAAAGCAAACCGTAGAAATGGTCTGTGTCGAGGAATAATGGAGACATGGAAGTAGGCGTCCTTCAGGTCGATCGCTGCAAACCAGTCTGCTGGACGAACGCATTCGAAAAGGCATTTTGCTGTCAACATCCTGAACGGAAGCCTGTGAAGGGATCAGTTCAGGACGCGCAGGTCCAGGATCGGTCATAACCCACCGGTTTTCTTGGGTACAATGAAGTTGGGGCTGTAGAAGCCGGACTTCATTTAGGCTGGGGGGACAGGCTCGATTGCACCCTTCGCCAGCAGGGTGGCAATCTCTGTACGAATGACGGAGATTTGCCATGGTTGGGCCTCACCATGGTGTACTGGACTCCCCAGAAGCGGGGAGGAGCCTGAGCAAACTGAATCGCATAGCCGAGTCTGGTGGTCTTCACGACCCAGCGGGACAGTCCAGGAAGCTCTAGCCAGTCTCCCAAGAACTGCACCAGCGGTGTCATTCGGACCATAGATGTAACCCAGGTGGGGCAGCGAGGCAGTGTGACCGGCCTGAACGTGGGAGGTGTAGCGTCCTGGTGTGGGGGGCACGGTCAGCAGCTGCGTCCTGACAAAGGAGACCAGAGAAGGACATATGCGTTCTGCAGGGGTCTGCTCTGAGAGGAGGCTGGCGACAGAGAGGGACGAGAGCGGCGTGGCCCAGGGGCAGTGCACACTGCCGTCACCAGTCTCTGGATGCTCAGGGAGGGGTATGTCAGTTCTTTCTTTAACCACATTAGGGTGCCCCTGGGTCAGCAGCGGAACAAAAGATTCTACCCCAGCCCTCCTCCTGGGGAAGGAGTGGCCCTGCTGCCATTTCCTGGAAAGAACTGCCCATCCCTGAGCTCTCCGTGTCAGGAGTGCTGCTTAGCCTGTTTTTTTTTTTTCACGGGCTGCGGGGCTGGAGCAGACCCGGGTGAATGCTGCTGCTGGGGCGGCACAGGAGGGCGCCCTCGGCGGTAACTGTGCCAGCGGCTGGGTGGAGGCAGCAGCTGGCCGCCAAGCAGTATGTGTCTGATGGCCTCAGTCTGCTTCTGGGCGGCTGAGAACCGCCGAAATAGCCCTTCCTGGGATATGGGGGCGTTGAGGAAACGAGTCTGCTCGGCGTTCCGCATATCAGCCAGGTTGAGCCATAGATGTCTCTCCTGAACCACAGCTGTGGACATGGTCGGCCATTGGACATTGGACGTGGCGAGGTCGGTGGCGGCACGCAGCTCATCTCTGAGCTCTGGGTCAGCTCTGCCCTCATGCATGTCACACAGCACCTTGGCCTGGTAGGCCTGGAGGATAGCCATGGCATGCAAAGAGGTGGCGGCCTGCCCCAAAGCTCTGTAGGTCTTCGACACCAAGGTTGATGTGAATATACAGGCCTTGGAGGGGTGCTTTGGGTCACGCCAGGTTGAAGCACTCTGCGGACACAGTTGCATTGCAACAGAGCGTTCAACTGGGGGAACCCCAGTGTACCATTTAGCTGCGGCCCCATCAAGGGCAGAGAAGGCGGAGGAGGTCGCCGAACGGTCATGGGAAGACAACGGGGACTTCCAGGACTGCACGACCTCCTCATGCACTTCTGGGAAGAAAGGTATGGGGGACATGGGGACAGGTGTCAGAATGCGCCACCCCCAAAAACCAATCATCCAACCGCAAGCACTCAGGCTGGGGCAGGGGGTTCCACTCCAACCCAAGACTCGCGGCTGCCTCGGCAAGCATGACTGTCAGCTCTGGGTCCGACTCGGACAATGCTTGCACACCCGAAGGCAGAAACACAGCCGAATCATCATCCTCAGAGGACTCTAGCCCACCTTGTGATGCGGCGACCGACATCTCTTCGTCCACTACGTCACCAAACGAAACACACGGGACAGCAGGAGCCGGCCCCGGTGTTGCCGTCTGAGTGCAGAGCCACCACTGACTGAAAAGCTACTCGTCTCAAAGAAGCTGACAATCTAACTCAGAAGGTTTTGCGGAGTGAAGAGTAGGTACCCTTGGCTCCGAAGCAGAAACATAATGCGATGTGCCAGCGTACTTCCTTATATACCCACGCGGAGTTACGCATTCAAATTCTGCATGCCCATGGCATTGGCACTGCCATTGGCCGTTTTCTAAGATCTCGAAGATGATAGGCTTCTAGGCGAAACCCCCACTCGTCAGTCACTGATGTTACTCGGAGTGACTGAACGAAAGGGAACTTGACATATTAGATCAAATTAAGGAAGCTGAAGATAACCCTGTGATCATGGTTAACAATCATTTAAAAAGCAAGTGGACAGAGTATATGCAGATATATACAGATGGGTCAGTTAAATTAAGTAATAATAAAAAAAGCAGCAATAATAATAAGTATCCCACAATTAAATATTAAAAATGGAAAATGAGTGTCAGATAATGTGTCTTATTACTGCGGAGCTTGTAGCTATTTTATGGGCCCTTGGGTGGATGGAGGAAAATAATACTGGTAAAAGAGTAATATGCTCAGACTCAGAAATACTAGTAACATTGTGGGCCATTGTGCATTAAATTATGGGCTGGGAATGGTTGGAGAACATCCAGATGGCAGATGTATATGTGGAGAAGTAGAAACTTTGTGCCATGCATTAATGGACTGTCCTTGTCATTATACAGAAAGAAATGATATGTACTCAGAGCTGATGGAAGCTGGAATTTCAAGTAATTTGTTAAAATCATTACTTTGTAATAAGGAATATGAGACAACAAAAATTCTTATCAACTTTTGCACCGGACTGGATTATATACAAGGATATAGTCTAATAGTTCTATGAATTCTTTAAAATGAACTGTGCAATACGCCAATGATGCGTCTAGTCTGCCACAAGTAAAAAAGAAGGATGCACCTGAGCTCAATTTTGAGTATCATGGCAAAAGCTGTGAATACTTACATATGTCTGATTTATTTTTTAACTTAACTTAATTTTAACAAAACTTCTTTCACGTTGTCATTATGGGGCATTGTTTGTAGAATTTGGAGGAAAATAATGAATTAATGAAGTGAAGTGCTGTGAATACTTTCCAGATGCACTGTATATAAATATATATAAATGTACATTTACAGAGAAACACAAGCAACATTTTAAACTTTGTTTTTTGAGTACCACCCATATGGAAAAGTTTTGTTAAAAACATGTGATTCTTTAGCCTGACGTTGTCATACTCAGTTCTAGTCAGAATATCACGTCTGTTCCCTGGAAAGATTAGTAGGCTTACACCTCTCCTGTCTTCGGGTTTGAGTCGTTAGTTCTGTCATCAGTGTCTGATCTGGGCGTGACAGCCCCATATGCAATGCATGATTTCCCGAAAACAGAATTGATTAGTTCAGTGTCTTCGGGTTCAAGTCATTCGTTCACCAACTCCCAGTCCCATAGGCTGAATGCAGAAGATCCTGTACAGAACCGATGGCATGTAGCGCATGCACGGTCAACACAAAATTAACAAATCGCTCTCTGAGACACCTCAATGTTCCCAAGTCATATTAAAGATTAGTTCAAAAAGAACAAATCGTTGATGAACGACACATCACTAAAGCAGAACTCAACTGCACGCACGCTGGAAGAAGAAGATGTGTGTAAACGATCTTTGCCGGTGTTGTAAAAGGAATTTAAGGATAAATGGAGTATTAGAACGAATTTAACCCTTTGGTGATGTGGATAATTACTTTGCATTATCTGTCAATCATCCTATAAAGCCCACCCCGACACAATGATTGGTCCGAACAGCTTCTTTTCGGGCATCTTTGGGCATCTCTTCTTTTCTCCACAACGGAGCAAGTCCAGACCGAACTTCCCGAACTCAAATGTTGTGGGCGGGGTTAAGTTCGGCTGGCGTCCAGGCTAGTGATTCTTATATGTTCCAACAGAATACTGTAAGGATCATATATGCTGCAAAAACCACATATACAAATTGGACAATATAAATGTATTTTTAATCATATATGTCCTATACTGAAAAAAAAAAAACGCTGGAAGGTGTTAAATACAACCCCTGCAAATCAGTAAAATATATAAAATATTTTACTGATTAAAAAAAACAATATATTGAATAATACATGAGGAATTGCCACATATTCAAAAATACTTGTATATCATGATGTATGTCAATTTATATTCAATAATACACTTCATATACAGATGCACATGTGATAAGATATGGTACTGCAAAATATATTGAACATTTATTTACTCATGCAGTATATACAAATATATTGAAATATATAACATTTCCTATATTTTGTAATTATTTACATAAATAATATAGATAATTACATATAATTCAGATGTAACCTCCTTGTAATCATTAACATTTTCATAAATATCTGTAATATATATATTTTTTAATTCTCAGTAACTGTAACGGATTACAGTTAGCCTACTTTTAATTTGTAATTAAATTACGTAATGGCATTACATTTAAGTTACTCCCCAAACTATATAATGGCATCTTTACACAGCAACCGCGGCGCAGAAATCGAATCTGAAGCGGCATAAAATCACAAATTTTTTTTTATTTTTCAAAATGGCGCCGCTGTGTTTGGTCGCCGTTCAGGTCGCTCCGCGAAGACTGTGCTTTTATTTACTATTTTACTTTCTTTTACTCTCAGTTTTTACAAACTTATCATCTGCATTGATCTACTATGACAGCAAAACTCTTTTGGACATTGGTTACCTCTACACTGGACTGCTTCAGGACACTTTCACCGATCCCCTGTGGCCATCTGAGATCCTTCGGAACGCCGAGTTGAACAATGGACAGAGCCGACAGCGAAGAATCAAGAAACACCGTGGGAAACGCGCTGGAATTCGTAACAGACTGAGGAAAAGGGCATTCAGACCTCCTCTCCCGAGCATTCTTCTAGCAAATGTTCAATCCTTGGATAATAAGATGGACGATCTTAGAGCCAGGATAAGTTTTCAACGGGACATGAGAGACTGTAATATCTACTGTTTGTCCGAAACATGGCTCACTCCCGCGGTCCCGGACACAGCTGTGACGCTGTCGGAGAACTTCTCTGTTTTTCGGATGGACAGAACAGCCGAGGCCGGTAAATCCAAAGGCGGTGGAGTGTGTTTCATGATCAACAAGAAATGGTGCGATCCCAGGAACATCACCATTCTCTCGCGGTCCTGCTCGCCTCATCTGGAACATTTAACAATCATTTGCCGTCCATTCTATCTGCCGAGGGAGTTTTTTGCGGTTGTCGCGACCGCCGTTTACATCCCACCGCAGGCAGACACAGCGCTGGCTTTATCTGGCCTTCATGATGTTGCCAGCGGCATCATAAACCAACATCCCGACGCGGCATTCATTGTCGCGGGCGATTTTAACAAAGCAAACCTAAAGAAAGTCCTGCCAAACTTTCATCAGCACGTCTCCTGCCCCACACGAGGAGCAAACACACTGGATCATTGCTACACCCGTTTAAGAACGCCTATAAAGCGCGGTCACTTCCAGCGTTTGGCAAATCGGATCATGCCGCCATTTTCCTCACTCCCGAATACAAACAAAAAGCTCCTCCAGGAACCCCCGGTGAGGCGGGAAGTTAAGCGTTGGTCACCCCACTCAGAGACCGCGCTACAGGCAGCTCTGGATGGCGTTGACTGGGACATGTTCCGGCGAGTTCAGCTGACGTCAGTGAGTTCACAGATGTGGCACTTTGCTTCATCGACACGCTTACAGAGCAAGCCACGCAAACAATAACAATAATGTCCTTCTCAAATCAGAAACCGTGGGTGGACAATTCAATCCGCGCGGCAGTGAATGCACGCACTGCTGCTTACAACGCCGGTCTCCATTCAGGGAATATGACTGAATACAGAACGTCCTGTTATGCTCTCAGACGAGCAGTTAAAGCCGCAAAACTCCGTTATAAAGACCGAGTGGAGTCTCATTTCCAACTCAACGACTCGCGGCGCATGTGGCAAGGTCTGAGGTCCATCTGCTCTTTTGGATCTAAATCCTCTGCAGAGGCGAACGCTGACCCGTTGCTCGTGAACGAGTTAAACTCTTTCTACGCTCGCTTTGACTGTAACCGCGGCAACGCGACTCCGTCAAGTGGCGCGTTAGAGGAAAATTACTCAGAGCAGCAACAATCACGTGATCTCTGTCTCAGAGGATGAATTTCGGAGAGCACTCAAGCGTGTGGACGTCAGGAAAGCTGCCGGGCGGATGGTATTTCAGGTCGTGTTCTGCGGTCCTGTGCTGATCAGCTCGCCGGGTTGTTTACATCTATCTTTAATGAGTCCCTCGCTACATCTGTGGTCCCCACCTCCTTCAAAAAAATCCACCATCATCCCTGTCCCTAAGAACAGTAAACCCTCTTGCCTAAATGACTATCGTCCAGTGGCTCTCACGTCTATAGTCATGAAGGTCTTTGAGAGACTCATTAAAAACACCACTTGCGCCTTCATTCCTGGCACTTTGGACCCTCTTCAGTTTGCCTATCGTCCCAATAGATGGACTGAAGATGCCATCTCTCATGTCCTCCACTCCTCCCTCACTCACATCGACAGCAAAAGTGGGAACTACGTAAGGCTGCTATTTATTGACTATAGCTCAGCCTTTAACACCATAGTTCCCACCAAGCTAACCTCCAAACTCCTGGATCTCGGCCTGAATCCTTCTCTCTGTCACTGGATTGAGGACTTCCTCACTGGCAGGCCTCAGGTGGTGAGAATAGGCCAGTCCACCTCCTCCTCCATCACCCTGAGTGTGGGTGCTCCACAGGGCTGTGTCCTGAGTCCCCTGCTCTACTCTCTCTACACGCATGACTGTTTTGTCCACACACAGCTCCACCTCTATCATCAAATTTGCTGATGATACTGTTGTCCTGGGCCTCATTTCCAACAACAATGAGACGGCATACTTGGACGAGGTGGAGCATCTAACATCATGGTGCCAGGACAACTGTCTCTCTCTGAATGTTGGCAAGACCAAAGAAATGATTGTGGACTTCAGGAAGAGACAGCAACGGACATACTCCCCCCTCATGATCAGCGGGTCACCAGTAGAGAGAGTGAGCAGCTTCAAGTACCTGGGTGTAAACATCTCCGAGGACCTGACCTGGACTGCTCACATTCAGACACAGGTGAAAAAGCCAGGCAAAGACTGTACCACCTGCGCCAGCTGAGGAAATTCAGGGTTTCACCAGCTATCCTGAAAACTTTCTATTTAGGGCGATAGAAAGTGTTTTAACTCAGTGCATCACAGCGTGGTATGGGAACAGCACCAGTCATGACCGCAAAGCCCTGCAAAGAGTCGCGTGCGCTTATCCGAGCGTATCTCAGGGTCAGCTCTCCCGTCTCTGCAGGACGTCTACACCAAACGCTGCAAAGGTAGAGCTACTAAGATCATCAAGGACTCTAATCACCCTGCAAACCCTCATTTCACGCTGCTGCCATCTGGTAAGCGCTTCCGAAGCCTGATGGCCAAAACTGAGAGACTCAGGAGAAGCTTCTTCCCCCAGGCCATCAGACTCCTGAACTTAACGTCACGTGACTTCACTTCTGGATAAACATCGACATACTGACATTGCACTGCACTTTCTGTTCTCGTTGTTACTGTGTAACAACCTGTTATAAACCTGTTTGCACATTATACTCTTTATACATTTGTTAACCACATATTTATAAGTCTACAGTTTACTCACTGCACAGTCTACTTCAATTATTTTATTCCACTTTATCCTTATTTGTTACCTTTTTTTCTCTTGACTTGATTATTTATAATTCTACAGATATAGACATTATATATATATATATAGTACTTTTTTTATCCTATTTCTATATAATTTCCTCCTTGTGTTTTTAACTGTGAATTTGCACTGTCCATGGAGCGGACCTGTTTACATTTCACTGCCGGTTGTATATTCTGTATATAACTGTGTATGTGACAAATAAAACTCTTGAATCTTGAAAAATTTGCATTTACACAGACCGTTTAATGCTTCTCTGAAGCGGCATAAATGCATTTACACAGGAATTAAAATCGCGGGGAACTGCTTTGAACATTACTAATTTAAAACTACAGTTTAACAAAGTGTTATACATCACCGCAGGATTAAAAGTAAAGTTTTTTTCAAAGAAACAGAAAGTCACTTTGGAGCAGTCACAACAAATGAACAAAGGGCACCCGTGGGGGATACACCCACACTTTTCCCGGTGACAGGGTTCAACACCCACTCTTTTTCTGCAGTTTTTCCGCAGTTTTGCACAAATGCCTTACAGCAGTCGCTCCTCCGTTTCTCTGGCCGCTCTTTGTCTGCGCTCGCTGCGGCTGCCTCCCCTCCCTTTACATATTTTTTTTAGATTTTTATAGCTTGATGCTCTTTAAATATTTTGTTGCATTGTAAAAAGTTTTGGTGCATAGGACGGACCTTTCCGCGATCGTTCTCCGTGGTTCTGACCAAAAGAGCGATTTGGAATCTCCATTAGGCACCATATAGCGCATCTCTCTATAAGGCCTATAGACTGTAAAAGTGGACAGGAATCTAATATTTCGCCAAAACAAAGTTTTGTTCTGCTAGTATAACATGAACCCGAATATTTGACAATTCTGTTTAATTGTGTTAAGGAAACAGGAAAACGTTACACACGTCAATCCATTCCCTACGATTTTGGATTGCTTCTTATCTATTAAATAGACTATTCAGACAATTATTTAATTAAAAAATAATGTTATAGGCTAATATTTAAACATAGCCTAACTATGAAACTAAATAGGCTACGTTTTATTTAACCATTTTTCCGACGAAAGCGGGAGAAAGCCTTTATGACAGTGGGAACAACTCACAACTCACTGTAATTTTTTCCATACAGATACGTGCAAGACATAATTATACACTATAAACTGTCTACTTTTATTTGTGTACACTCGCAGTAACAACAAAGGCCGTTGATTCAGGGAACATAATTTGCATGCACTCAACTCCAAACGTCTTCATTTAAAAAATTTGTTTATTAAACGCAAAGTTTTTAATTTCAAAAGCATTTCTAAATTCAGTTCATATTTCTAACAAACGAAATTCCAAGCCAAATAACAAAATGGTTAAAATAAATAAATAAATAAATAAAAACTCTGAGTTATCACCATGCAAATTCAAACATTTTGCTAATTAATGCTTGAATAACACGACTATGTCTCCTTCCATTAAAAATAATGGCTATTGCGGTGGCTGGGATATACATAAACCTACCAACGTGGCATACTTTTTGGAATGACATCACGAGAGGAAAAAAAATAAGTTTTAGTCGCATAACATCGGTTAATGGAAACGCCATCATTTCGCAATCGTTTTTATATCGACATTTAGCAAATATCGCAAAAGTTTTGTGCAAATCTGTAATGGAAATGCGGCTATTGATCGCCAACTCGATCACGATCGTGTTAAATGATATGAGACTGTTTCTGTAGAATAGAATAGAATAGAATAGAATAGAATAGAATAGAATAGAATAGAATAGAATAGAATAGAAGTGCTAATCGCCTATGTATGATATCCGAAATAACACAGGCTATAACTTAATAGTTATACCAAATAAACACAAAACGGTTTATGTCCTATAGGCCTCGCTACTGTAGTTCGTCGTTTATTTATTTATTTGGGCCTATTTATTTATTTAAGTTTCGTAACAGCAGCACAACCATTTGCCATGTTTCGTTTGTAGCATGCTATAGATTTACAGAATATTGTTATTCCTAATGTTCAGCTTTAGATATTAGTTATTGAACAGTTATTTTACTTAGCTTATCTTTTAAATGCAGTTATAAAGGTTATAGGCTACTAGTAATAAGACATGCAAACAGTCCTGGCTCCGCACATCGGATGACCATGTTTCATTTAGGCCTACACGTTGAATTGCTGCATTTATGAAATGTAATTTTAATTGTGGTAGTTCTGTTACATAACATCCTGTTGTGAAAATTTTGGTGACCACTGCTCTTTTGTGCTTGTATGCATTGTAAAAGATTTCCATTGCACAAAATTTTCCATTGCATACAAAGAACTCGTTTTGCCCTGAAAAGATGATTGCTTTGGCATTGGCGTTGCATTCAAGATCTCGTTGTGCATTGAACGATACGTGCGTTGGAAAAGATTTCCATTGCACAAAAGTTTCCATTGCATATTAAAAACTCGTGCCTGAAAAGATTGCTTTGGCATTGTATACAAAACTCCTTGTGCATTGATTAGAAAAGCGCTGGTGCATTGTATGAAATAACTTGTGCATTGTATAAAATAACTTGTGCATTGAAGAAATAAGTTCTTTACACTGAATTGCATATAGGAACTAGGTGTGCATTGACTAGCTAATTGCTTTTGCATTGCATACTGAAGAGATAATTACCTTTGCAATACAAGAACTCATGCATTGACAAGACAAGTGCATTTGCATTGAGTTGCATGCAAGATCTCGTGCATTGAAGAGCTTTTGCATTCCACACAAGAACGTGTGCATTGAAGAGATCAGTATTTTTCCATTGCATACAGGAACTCATT
Source organism: Paracanthobrama guichenoti (assembly GCA_018749465.1). NCBI lineage: Eukaryota > Metazoa > Chordata > Actinopteri > Cypriniformes > Gobionidae > Paracanthobrama > Paracanthobrama guichenoti. Next base: position 30,893,771 of record CM031950.1, on the reverse strand, counting down.
TTGCATTGGATACGTGCGTTTTGCATTGCAATGCATAATCATGCCGTTGCACAAAATTTTCCATTGCATACAAAGAACTTGTTGTGCCCTGAGCAGATGATTGTTTTGGCATTGTATACAAGAACTCATTTTGCATTGATTAGAAAGCGCTGTTGCATTGTATAAAATAACTTGTGCATAGAAGAATAAGTTCTTTGCTAATTGCTTTTGCATTAACCAAAAAGAGATAAGTATTTTTGCATTGCATTGGAAATGATTTCCATTGCACAAAATTTTCCATTGCATACAAAGAATTGTAGAACTGAATTGCATATTGGAACTAGGTGTGGATTGACTAGCTAATTGCTTTTGCATTGCATACTGAAAAGATAAGTATTTTTGCATTGCATACAAGAGATGATTACATTTGCAATAAATACAAGAACTCGTGCATTGACAAGAACAAGGGCATTTCCATTGAGTTGCATGCAAGATTTCGTTGAAGAGATAAGTATTTTTCATTTGATTTATTGTATACAAAAGAAGTCTTTGTGCCCTGAACAGATGATTGCTTTGGCATTGGCGTTGCATTCAAGAGCTCGTTGCGCATTGAAGGATACGTGCATTGCAATGCATAATCATGCATTGGAAAAGATTTCCATTGCACAAATTTTCCATTGCGTACAAAGAACTCGTTGTGCCCTGAACAGATGATTGCTTTGGCATTGTATACAATAACTCCTTGTGCATTGATTAGAAAAGCGCTGGTGCATTGTATAAAATAACTTGTGCACTGAATTTCATATAGGAACTAGGTGTGCATTGACTAGCTAATTGCTTTTGCATTGCATACTAAAGAGATAAGTATTTTTGCATTGCATTGGAAAAGATTTCTATTGCACAAATTTTCCATTGCGTACAAAGAACTCGTTGTGCCCTGAACAGATGATTGCTTTGGCATTGTAATACAAAACTCCTTGTGCATTTATTAGAAAAGCGCTGTTGCATTGAATAAAGTAATCTGTGCATTGAGGAGATAAGTTCTTTGCAATTAATTGCATATAGGAACTAGGTGTGGATTGACTAGCTAATTGCTTTTTTGCATTGCATACAAGAGATGATTACCTTTGCAATAAATACAAGAACTCGTGCATTGACAACACAAGTGCATTTCCATTCAGTTGCATGCAAGATTTCGTTGAAGAGAGAAGTATTTTTCCATTGATTTATTGTATAGAAAATAAGTCTTTGTGCCCTGAACAGATGATTGCTTTGGCATTGGCGTTGCATTCAAGATCTCGATGTGCATTGAACGATACGTGCGTTGGAAAAGATTTCCATTGCACAAAATTTTCCATTACATATTAAAAACTCGTGCCTGAAAAGATTGCTTTGGCATTGAATACAAAACTCCTTGTGCATTGATTATTAATTGCTTTTGCATTGCATACTGAAGAGATAATTACCTTTGCAATACAAGAACTCGTGCATTGACAAGACAAATGCATTTGCATTGAGTTGCATGCAAGATCTCGTGCATTGAAGAGCCTTTGACATTCCACACAAGACACAGTGCATTGAAGAGGTCAGTATTTTTCCATTGCATACAGGAACTCATTTTTGCATTGCTATCGTGAAAACTTTGCATTGCAATGCATAATTATGCATTATGCATTGTAAAGATTTCCGGGCACAAAACCATTGCATACAAAGAACTCGTTTTGCCCTGAAAAGATTATTGCTTTGGCATTGGCGTTCCATTCAAGATCTCGTTGTGCATTGAACGATACGTGCGTTGGAAAAGATTTCCATTGCACAAAAGTTTCCATTGCATATTAAAAACTCGTGCCTGAAAAGATTGCTTTGGCATTGTATACAAAACTCCTTGTGCATTGATTAGAAAAGCGCTGGTGCATTGTATGAAATAACTTGTGCATTGTATAAAATAACTTGTGCATTGAAGAAATAAGTTCTTTACACTGAATTGCATATAGGAACTAGGTGTGGATTGACTAGCTAATTGCTTTTGCATTGCATACGGAGATGATTAGCTTTGCAATAAATACAAGAACTCGTGCATTGACAAACACAAGTGCATTTCCATTCAGTTGCATGCAAGATTTCGTTGAAGAGAGAAGTATTTTTCCATTGATTTATTGTATAGAAAATAAGTCTTTGTGCCCTGAACAGATGATTGCTTTGGCATTGGCGTTGCATTCAAGATCTCGTTGTACATTGAACGATACGTATATATTGGATATAGATTTCCATTGCACAAAATATATTTCCATTGCATATTAAAAACTCGTGCCTGAAAAGATTGCTTTGGCATTGTATACAAAACTCCTTGTGCATTGATTATTAATTGCTTTTGCATTGCATACTGAAGAGATAATTACCTTTGCAATACAAGAACTCGTGCATTGACAAGACAAATGCATTTGCTGCATTGAGTTGCATGCAAGATCTCGTGCATTGAAGAGCTTTTGCATTCCACACAAGAACGTGTGCATTGAAGAGGTCAGTATTTTTCCATTGCATACAGGAACTCATTTTGCATTGTATACGTGCGTTTGCATTGCAATGCATAATTATGCATTATTATGCATTGCATTGTAAAAGATTTCCATTGCACAAAATTTTCCATTGCATACAAAGAACTCGTTTTGCCCTGAAAAGATTATTGCTTTGGCATTGGCGTTCCATTCAAGATCTCGTTGTGCATTGAACGATACGTGCGTTGGAAAAGATTTCCATTGCACAAAAGTTTCCATTGCATATTAAAAACTCGTGCCTCTGAAAAGATTGCTTTGGCATTGTATACAAAACTCCTTGTGCATTGATTAGAAAAGCGCTGGTGCATTGTATGAAATAACTTGTGCATTGTATAAAATAACTTGTGCATTGAAGAAATAAGTTCTTTACACTGAATTGCATATAGGAACTAGGTGTGGATTGACTAGCTAATTGCTTTTGCATTGCATACGGAGATGATTAGCTTTGCAATAAATACAAGAACTCGTGCATTGACAACACAAGTGCATTTCCATTCAGTTGCATGCAAGATTTCGTTGAAGAGATAAGTATTTTTTCATTTGATTTATTGTATACAAAAGAAGTCTTTGTGCCCTGAACAGATGATTGCTTTGGCATTGGCGTTGCATTCAAGAGCTCGTTGCGCATTGAAGGATACGTGCATTGCAATGCATAATCATGCATTGGAAAAGATTTCCATTGCACAAATTTTCCATTGCTTACAAAGAACTCGTTGTGCCCTGAACAGATGATTGCTTTGGCATTGTATACAATAACTCCTTGTGCATTGATTAGAAAAGCGCTGGTGCATATTGTATAAAATAACTTGTGCACTGAATTTCATATAGGAACTAGGTGTGCATTGACTAGCTAATTGCTTTTGCATTGCATACTAAAGAGATAAGTATTTTTGCATTGCATTGGAAAAGATTTCTATTGCACAAATTTTCCATTGCGTACAAAGAACTCGTTGTGCCCTGAACAGATGATTGCTTTGGCATTGTAATACAAAACTCCTTGTGCATTTATTAGAAAAGCGCTGTTGCATTGAATAAAGTAACTTGTGCATTGAGGAGATAAGTTCTTTGCAATGAATTGCATATAGGAACTAGGTGTGGATTGACTAGCTAATTGCTTTTTTGCATTGCATACAAGAGATGATTACCTTTGCAATAAATACAAGAACTCGTGCATTGACAAGATTTCCATTGCACAAAAGTTTCCATTGCATATTAAAAACTCGTGCCTGAAAATTATTGCTTTGGCATTGTATACAAAAGATCCTTGTGCATTGCACAGAAAAGCGCTGGTGCATTGTATAAAATAACTTGTTGTATATTGACTTGTGCATTGAAGAAATAAGTTCTTTACACTGAATTGCATATAGGAACTAGGTGTGGATTGACTAGCTAATTGCTTTTGCATTGCATACGGAGATGATTAGCTTTGCAATAAATACAAGAACTCGTGCATTGACAACACAAGTGCATTTCCATTGAGTTGCATGCAGTTGCATGCAAGATTTCGTTGAAGAGAGAAGTATTTTTCATTTGATTTATTGTATAGAAAATAAGTCTTTGTGCCCTGAACAGATGATTGCTTTGGCATTGGCGTTGCATTCAAGATCTCGTTGTGCATTGAACGATACGTGATATTGGAAAAGATTTCCATTGCACAAAATTTTCCATTACATATTAAAAACTCGTGCCTGAAAAGATTGCTTTGGCATTGAATACAAAACTCCTTGTGCATTGATTATTAATTGCTTTTGCATTGCATACTGAAGAGATAATTACCTTTGCAATACAAGAACTCGTGCATTGACAAGACAAATGCATTTGCATTGAGTTGCATGCAAGATCTCGTGCATTGAAGAGCTTTTGCATTCCACACAAGAACGTGTGCATTGAAGAGGTCAGTATTTTTCCATTGCATACAGGAACTCATTTTGCATTGGATACGTGCGTTTGCATTGCAATGCATAATTATGCATTTATACAATGCAATTATGCATTGTAAAAGATTTCCATTGCACAAAATTTTCCATTGCATACAAAGAACTCGTTTTGCCCTGAAAAGATTATTGCTTTGGCATTGGCGTTCCATTCAAGATCTCGTTGTGCATTGAACGATACGTGCGTTGGAAAAGATTTCCATTGCACAAAAGTTTCCATTGCATATTAAAAACTCGTGCCTGAAAAGATTGCTTTGGCATTGTATACAAAACTCCTTGTGCATTGATTAGAAAAGCGCTGGTGCATTGTATGAAATAACTTGTGCATTGTATAAAATAACTTGTGCATTGAAGAAATAAGTTCTTTACACTGAATTGCATATAGGAACTAGGTGTGGATTGACTAGCTAATTGCTTTTGCATTGCATACGGAGATGATTAGCTTTGCAATAAATACAAGAACTCGTGCATTGACAAGACAAGTGCATTTGCATTGAGTTGCATGCAAGATCTCGTGCATTGAAGAGCTTTTGCATTCCACACAAGAACGTGTGCATTGAAGAGATCAGTATTTTTCCATTGCATACAGGAACTCATTTTGCATTGGATACGTGCGTTTTGCATTGCAATGCATAATTATGCATTGGTACAATGCAATTATGCATTGTAAAAGATTTCCATTGCACAAAATTTTCCATTGCATACAAAGAACTTGTTGTGCCCTGAGCAGATGATTGTTTTGGCATTGTATACAAGAACTCATTTTGCATTGATTAGAAAGCGCTGTTGCATTGTATAAAATAACTTGTGCATAGAAGAAGTTCTTTGCTAATTGCTTTTGCATTAACCAAAAAGAGATAAGTATTTTTGCATTGCATTGGAAATGATTTCCATTGCACAAAATTTTCCATTGCATACAAAGAATTGTAGAACTGAATTGCATATTGGAACTAGGTGTGGATTGACTAGCTAATTGCTTTTGCATTGCATACTGAAAAGATAAGTATTTTTGCATTGCATACAAGAGATGATTACATTTGCAATAAATACAAGAACTCGTGCATTGACAAGAACAAGGGCATTTCCATTGAGTTGCATGCAAGATTTCGTTGAAGAGATAAGTATTTTTCATTTGATTTATTGTATACAAAAGAAGTCTTTGTGCCCTGAACAGATGATTGCTTTGGCATTGGCGTTGCATTCAAGAGCTCGTTGCGCATTGAAGGATACGTGCATTGCAATGCATAATCATGCATTGAAAAGATTTCCATTGCACAAAATTTTCCATTGCTTACAAAGAACTCGTTGTGCCCTGAACAGATGATTGCTTTGGCATTGTATACAATAACTCCTTGTGCATTGATTAGAAAAGCGCTGGTGCATATTGTATAAAATAACTTGTGCACTGAATTTCATATAGGAACTAGGTGTGCATTGACTAGCTAATTGCTTTTGCATTGCATACTAAAGAGATAAGTATTTTTGCATTGCATTGGAAAAGATTTCTATTGCACAAATTTTCCATTGCGTACAAAGAACTCGTTGTGCCCTGAACAGATGATTGCTTTGGCATTGTAATACAAAACTCCTTGTGCATTTATTAGAAAAGCGCTGTTGCATTGAATAAAATAACTTGTGCATTGAAGAAATAAGTTCTTTACACTGAATTGCATATAGGAACTAGGTGTGGATTGACTAGCTAATTGCTTTTTTGCATTGCATACAAGAGATGATTACCTTTGCAATAAATACAAGAACTCGTGCATTGACAAGACAAGTGCATTTCCATTCAGTTGCATGCAAGATTTCGTTGAAGAGAGAAGTATTTTTCCATTGATTTATTGTATAGAAAATAAGTCTTTGTGCCCTGAACAGATGATTGCTTTGGCATTGGCGTTGCATTCAAGATCTCGTTGTGCATTGAACGATACGTACGTTGGAAAAGATTTCCATTGCACAAAATTTTCCATTACATATTAAAAATTGCCTGAAAAGATTGCTTTGGCATTGAATACAAAACTCCTTGTGCATTGATTATTAATTGCTTTTGCATTGCATACTGAAGAGATAATTACCTTTGCAATACAAGAACTCGTGCATTGACAAGACAAATGCATTTGCATTGAGTTGCATGCAAGATCTCGTGCATTGAAGAGCTTTTGCATTCCACACAAGAACGTGTGCATTGAAGAGGTCAGTATTTTTCCATTGCATACAGGAACTCATTTTGCATTGTATACGTGCGTTTGCATTGCAATGCATAATTATGCATTATTATGCATTGTAAAAGATTTCCATTGCACAAAATTTTCCATTGCATACAAAGAACTCGTTTTGCCCTGAAAAGATTATTGCTTTGGCATTGGCGTTCCATTCAAGATCTCGTTGTGCATTGAACGATACGTGCGTTGGAAAAGATTTCCATTGCACAAAAGTTTCCATTGCATATTAAAAACTCGTGCCTCTGAAAAGATTGCTTTGGCATTGTATACAAAACTCCTTGTGCATTGATTAGAAAAGCGCTGGTGCATTGTATGAAATAACTTGTGCATTGTATAAAATAACTTGTGCATTGAAGAAATAAGTTCTTTACACTGAATTGCATATAGGAACTAGGTGTGGATTGACTAGCTAATTGCTTTTGCATTGCATACGGAGATGATTAGCTTTGCAATAAATACAAGAACTCGTGCATTGACAACACAAGTGCATTTCCATTCAGTTGCATGCAAGATTTCGTTGAAGAGATAAGTATTTTTCATTTGATTTATTGTATACAAAAGAAGTCTTTGTGCCCTGAACAGATGATTGCTTTGGCATTGGCGTTGCATTCAAGAGCTCGTTGCGCATTGAAGAATACGTGCATTGCAATGCATAATCATGCATTGGAAAAGATTTCCATTGCACAAATTTTCCATTGCTTACAAAGAACTCGTTGTGCCCTGAACAGATGATTGCTTTGGCATTGTATACAATAACTCCTTGTGCATTGATTAGAAAAGCGCTGGTGCATATTGTATAAAATAACTTGTGCACTGAATTTCATATAGGAACTAGGTGTGCATTGACTAGCTAATTGCTTTTGCATTGCATACTAAAGAGATAAGTATTTTTGCATTGCATTGGAAAAGATTTCTATTGCACAAATTTTCCATTGCGTACAAAGAACTCGTTGTGCCCTGAACAGATGATTGCTTTGGCATTGTAATACAAAACTCCTTGTGCATTTATTAGAAAAGCGCTGTTGCATTGAATAAAATAACTTGTGCATTGAAGAAATAAGTTCTTTACACTGAATTGCATATAGGAACTAGGTGTGGATTGACTAGCTAATTGCTTTTGCATTGCATACGGAGATGATTAGCTTTGCAATAAATACAAGAACTCGTGCATTGACAACACAAGTGCATTTCCATTCAGTTGCATGCAAGATTTCGTTGAAGAGATAAGTATTTTTCATTTGATTTATTGTATAGAAAATAAGTCTTTGTGCCCTGAACAGATGATTGCTTTGGCATTGGCGTTGCATTCAAGATCTCGTTGTGCATTGAACGATACGTCGTCGCGTTGGAAAAGATTTCCATTGCACAAAATTTTCCATTACATATTAAAAACTCGTGCCTGAAAAGATTGCTTTGGCATTGAATACAAAACTCCTTGTGCATTGATTATTAATTGCTTTTGCATTGCATACTGAAGAGATAATTACCTTTGCAATACAAGAACTCGTGCATTGACAAGACAAATGCATTTGCATTGAGTTGCATGCAAGATCTCGTGCATTGGACCTGACCTGGACTGCTCACATTCAGACACAGGTGAAAAAAAGCCAGGCAAAGACTGTACCACCTGCGCCAGCTGAGGAAATTCAGGGTTTCACCAGCTATCCTGAAAACTTTATATTTAGGGGCGATAGAAAGTGTTTTAACTCAGTGCATCACAGCGTGGTATGGGAACAGCACCAGTCATGACCGCAAAGCCCTGCAAAGAGTCGCGCGCGCTTATCCGGCGTATCTCAGGGTCAGCTCTCCCGTCTCTGCAGGACGTCTACACCAAACGCTGCAAAGGTAGAGCTACCAAGATCATCAAGGACTCTAATCACCCTGCAAACCCTCACTTCACGCTGCTACCATCTGGTAGCGCTTCCGAAGCCTGATGACCAAAACTGAGAGACTCAGGAGGAGCTTCTTCCCTGGCCATCAGACTCCTGAACTTAACATCACGTGACTTCACGTCAGGATAAACATCGATACACTGACATTGCACTGCACTTTCTGTTCTCGTTGTTACTGTGTAACAACCTGTCATAAACCTGTTTGCACATTATACTCTTATACATTTGTTAACCACATATTTATAAGTCTACAGTTTACTCACTGCAAAGTCTACTTCAATTATTTTATTCCACTTTATCCTTATTTGTTACCTTTTATTTTTTCTCTTGACTTGATTATTTATAATTCTACAGATATAGACATATATATATATATATATATATATATATATATATATATATATATATATATATATATATATATATATATATATATATATATATATATAGATAGTACTTTTTTTATATCCTATTTCTATTATAATTTCTTCCTTGTGTTTTTAACTGTGAATTTGCACTGTCCATGGAGCGGACCTGTTTACATTTCACTGCCGGTTGTATATTCTGTATATAACTGTGTATGTGACAAATAAAACTCTTGAATCTTGAATCTTGAATCATTGAAGAGCTTTTGCATTCCACACAAGAACGTGTGCATTGAAGAGGTCAGTATTTTTCCATTGCATACAGGAACTCATTTTGCATTGTATACGTGCGTTTGCATTGCAATGCATAATTATAATTATGCATTATTATGCATTGTAAAAGATTTCCATTGCACAAAATTTTCCATTGCATACAAAGAACTCGTTTTGCCCTGAAAAGATTATTGCTTTGGCATTGGCGTTCCATTCAAGATCTCGTTGTGCATTGAACGATACGTGCGTTGGAAAAGATTTCCATTGCACAAAAGTTTCCATTGCATATTAAAAACTCGTGCCTCTGAAAAGATTGCTTTGGCATTGTATACAAAACTCCTTGTGCATTGATTAGAAAAGCGCTGGTGCATTGTATGAAATAACTTGTGCATTGTATAAAATAACTTGTGCATTGAAGAAATAAGTTCTTTACACTGAATTGCATATAGGAACTAGGTGTGGATTGACTAGCTAATTGCTTTTGCATTGCATACGGAGATGATTAGCTTTGCAATAAATACAAGAACTCGTGCATTGACAACACAAGTGCATTTCCATTCAGTTGCATGCAAGATTTCGTTGAAGAGATAAGTATTTTTCATTTGATTTATTGTATACAAAAGAAGTCTTTGTGCCCTGAACAGATGATTGCTTTGGCATTGGCGTTGCATTCAAGAGCTCATTGCGCATTGAAGGATACGTGCATTGCAATGCATAATCATGCATTGGAAAAGATTTCCATTGCACAAATTTTCCATTGCTTACAAAGAACTCGTTGTGCCCTGAACAGATGATTGCTTTGGCATTGTATACAATAACTCCTTGTGCATTGATTAGAAAAGCGCTGGTGCATATTGTATAAAATAACTTGTGCACTGAATTTCATATAGGAACTAGGTGTGCATTGACTAGCTAATTGCTTTTGCATTGCATAAAAAGAGATAAGTATTTTTGCATTGCATTGGAAAAGATTTCTATTGCACAAATTTTCCATTGCGTACAAAGAACTCGTTGTGCCCTGAACAGATGATTGCTTTGGCATTGTAATACAAAACTCCTTGTGCATTTATTAGAAAAGCGCTGTTGCATTGAATAAAATAACTTGTGCATTGAAGAAATAAGTTCTTTACACTGAATTGCATATAGGAACTAGGTGTGGATTGACTAGCTAATTGCTTTTGCATTGCATACGGAGATGATTAGCTTTGCAATAAATACAAGAACTCGTGCATTGACAACACAAGTGCATTTCCATTCAGTTGCATGCAAGATTTCGTTGAAGAGATAAGTATTTTTCATTTGATTTATTGTATAGAAAATAAGTCTTTGTGCCCTGAACAGATGATTGCTTTGGCATTGGCGTTGCATTCAAGATCTCGTTGTGCATTGAACGATACGTGCGTTGGAAAAGATTTCCATTGCACAAAATTTTCCATTACATATTAAAAACTCGTGCCTGAAAAGATTGCTTTGGCATTGAATACAAAACTCCTTGTGCATTGATTATTAATTGCTTTTGCATTGCATACTGAAGAGATAATTACCTTTGCAATACAAGAACTCGTGCATTGACAAGACAAATGCATTTGCATTGAGTTGCATGCAAGATCTCGTGCATTGACCTGACCTGGACTGCTCACATTCAGACACAGGTGAAAAAAGCCAGGCAAAGACTGTACCACCTGCGCCAGCTGAGGAAATTCAGGGTTTCACCAGCTATCCTGAAAACTTTATATTTAGGGGCGATAGAAAGTGTTTTAACTCAGTGCATCACAGCGTGGTATGGGAACAGCACCAGTCATGACCGCAAAGCCCTGCAAAGAGTCGTGCGCTTATCCGAGCGTATCTCAGGGTCAGCTCTCCCGTCTCTGCAGGACGTCTACACCAAACGCTGCAAAGGTAGAGCTACCAAGATCATCAAGGACTCTAATCACCCTGCAAACCCTCACTTCACGCTGCTACCATCTGGTAAGCGCTTCGGCCCTGATGACCAAAACTGAGAGACTCAGGAGGAGCTTCTTCCCCCAGGCCATCAGACTCCTGAACTTAACATCACGTGACTTCACGTCAGGATAAACATCGATACACTGACATTGCACTGCACTTTCTGTTCTCGTTGTTACTGTGTAACAACCTGTCATAAACCTGTTTGCACATTATACTCTTATACATTTGTTAACCACATATTTATAAGTCTACAGTTTACTCACTGCAAAGTCTACTTCAATTATTTTATTCCACTTTATCCTTATTTGTTACCTTTTTTTTCTCTTGACTTGATTATTTATAATTCTACAGATATAGACATATATATATATATATATATATATATATATATATATATATATATATATATATATATATATATATATATACTATTTTATATATAGATTTTATTTTTATATCCTATTTCTATTATAATTTCTTCCCTTGTGTTTTTAACTGTGAATTTGCACTGTCCATGGAGCGGACCTGTTTACATTTCACTGCCGGTTGTATATTCTGTATATAACTGTGTATGTGACAAATAAAACTCTTGAATCTTGAATCTTGAATCATTGAAGAGCTTTTGCATTCCACACAAGAACGTGTGCATTGAAGAGGTCAGTATTTTTCCATTGCATACAGGAACTCATTTTGCATTGTATACGTGCGTTTGCATTGCAATGCATAATTATGCATTATTATGCATTGTAAAAGATTTCCATTGCACAAAATTTTCCATTGCATACAAAGAACTCGTTTTGCCCTGAAAAGATTATTGCTTTGGCATTGGCGTTCCATTCAAGATCTCGTTGTGCATTGAACGATACGTGCGTTGGAAAAGATTTCCATTGCACAAAAGTTTCCATTGCATATTAAAAACTCGTGCCTGAAAAGATTGCTTTGGCATTGTATACAAAACTCCTTGTGCATTGATTAGAAAAGCGCTGGTGCATTGTATGAAATAACTTGTGCATTGTATAAAATAACTTGTGCATTGAAGAAATAAGTTCTTTACACTGAATTGCATATAGGAACTAGGTGTGGATTGACTAGCTAATTGCTTTTGCATTGCATACGGAGATGATTAGCTTTGCAATAAATACAAGAACTCGTGCATTGACAACACAAGTGCATTTCCATTCAGTTGCATGCAAGATTTCGTTGAAGAGATAAGTATTTTTCATTTGATTTATTGTATACAAAAGAAGTCTTTGTGCCCTGAACAGATGATTGCTTTGGCATTGGCGTTGCATTCAAGAGCTCGTTGCGCATTGAAGGATACGTGCATTGCAATGCATAATCATGCATTGGAAAAGATTTCCATTGCACAAATTTTCCATTGCTTACAAAGAACTCGTTGTGCCCTGAACAGATGATTGCTTTGGCATTGTATACAATAACTCCTTGTGCATTGATTAGAAAAGCGCTGGTGCATATTGTATAAAATAACTTGTGCACTGAATTTCATATAGGAACTAGGTGTGCATTGACTAGCTAATTGCTTTTGCATTGCATACTAAAGAGATAAGTATTTTTGCATTGCATTGGAAAAGATTTCCATTGCACAAAATGTTCCATTGCATACAAAGAACTCGTTTTGCCCTGAACAGATGATTGCTTTGGCATTGTAATACAAAACTCCTTGTGCATTTATTAGAAAAGCGCTGTTGCATTGAATAAAATAACTTGTGCATTGAAGAAATAAGTTCTTTACACTGAATTGCATATAGGAACTAGGTGTGGATTGACTAGCTAATTGCTTTTGCATTGCATACGGAGATGATTAGCTTTGCAATAAATACAAGAACTCGTGCATTGACAACACAAGTGCATTTCCATTCAGTTGCATGCAAGATTTCGTTGAAGAGATAAGTATTTTTCATTTGATTTATTGTATAGAAAATAAGTCTTTGTGCCCTGAACAGATGATTGCTTTGGCATTGGCGTTGCATTCAAGATCTCGTTGTGCATTGAACGATACGTGCGTTGGAAAAGATTTCCATTGCACAAAATTTTCCATTACATATTAAAAACTCGTGCCTGAAAAGATTGCTTTGGCATTGAATACAAAACTCCTTGTGCATTGATTATTAATTGCTTTTGCATTGCATACTGAAGAGATAATTACCTTTGCAATACAAGAACTCGTGCATTGACAAGACAAATGCATTTGCATTGAGTTGCATGCAAGATCTCGTGCATTGGACCTGACCTGGACTGCTCACATTCAGACACAGGTGAAAAAAGCCAGGCAAAGACTGTACCACCTGCGCCAGCTGAGGAAATTCAGGGTTTCACCAGCTATCCTGAAAACTTTATATTTAGGGGCGATAGAAAGTGTTTTAACTCAGTGCATCACAGCGTGGTATGGGAACAGCACCAGTCATGACCGCAAAGCCCTGCAAAGAGTCGTGCGCTTATCCGAGCGTATCTCAGGGTCAGCTCTCCCGTCTCTCTGCAGGACGTCTACACCAAACGCTGCAAAGGTAGAGCTACCAAGATCATCAAGGACTCTAATCACCCTGCAAACCCTCACTTCACGCTGCTACCATCTGGTAAGCGCTTCAAGCCTGATGACCAAAACTGAGAGACTCAGGAGGAGCTTCTTCCCCCAGGCCATCAGACTCCTGAACTTAACATCACGTGACTTCACGTCAGGATAAACATCGATACACTGACATTGCACTGCACTTTCTGTTCTCGTTGTTACTGTGTAACAACCTGTCATAAACCTGTTTGCACATTATACTCTTATACATTTGTTAACCACATATTTATAAGTCTACAGTTTACTCACTGCAAAGTCTACTTCAATTATTTTATTCCACTTTATCCTTATTTGTTACCTTTTTTTTTGACTTTTATTTTTTTCTCTTGACTTGATTATTTATAATTCTACAGATATAGATATATATATATATATATATATATATATATATATATATATATATATATATATATATATATATATATATATATAGATAGTACTTTTTTTTTATATCCTATTTCTATTATAATTTCTTCCTTGTGTTTTTAACTGTGAATTTGCACTGTCCATGGAGCGGACCTGTTTACATTTCACTGCCGGTTGTATATTCTGTATATAACTGTGTATGTGACAAATAAAACTCTTGAATCTTGAATCTTGAATCATTGAAGAGCTTTTGCATTCCACACAAGAACGTGTGCATTGAAGAGGTCAGTATTTTTCCATTGCATACAGGAACTCATTTTGCATTGTATACGTGCGTTTGCATTGCAATGCATAATTATGCATTATTATGCATTGTAAAAGATTTCCATTGCACAAAATTTTCCATTGCATACAAAGAACTCGTTTTGCCCTGAAAAGATTATTGCTTTGGCATTGGCGTTCCATTCAAGATCTCGTTGTGCATTGAACGATACGTGCGTTGGAAAAGATTTCCATTGCACAAAAGTTTCCATTGCATATTAAAAACTCGTGCCTCTGAAAAGATTGCTTTGGCATTGTATACAAACTCCTTGTGCATTGATTAGAAAAGCGCTGGTGCATTGTATGAAATAACTTGTGCATTGTATAAAATAACTTGTGCATTGAAGAAATAAGTTCTTTACACTGAATTGCATATAGGAACTAGGTGTGGATTGACTAGCTAATTGCTTTTGCATTGCATACGGAGATGATTAGCTTTGCAATAAATACAAGAACTCGTGCATTGACAACACAAGTGCATTTCCATTCAGTTGCATGCAAGATTTCGTTGAAGAGATAAGTATTTTTCATTTGATTTATTGTATACAAAAGAAGTCTTTGTGCCCTGAACAGATGATTGCTTTGGCATTGGCGTTGCATTCAAGAGCTCGTTGCGCATTGAAGGATACGTGCATTGCAATGCATAATCATGCATTGGAAAAGATTTCCATTGCACAAATTTTCCATTGCTTACAAAGAACTCGTTGTGCCCTGAACAGATGATTGCTTTGGCATTGTATACAATAACTCCTTGTGCATTGATTAGAAAAGCGCTGGTGCATATTGTATAAAATAACTTGTGCACTGAATTTCATATAGGAACTAGGTGTGCATTGACTAGCTAATTGCTTTTGCATTGCATACTAAAGAGATAAGTATTTTTGCATTGCATTGGAAAAGATTTCTATTGCACAAATTTTCCATTGCGTACAAAGAACTCGTTGTGCCCTGAACAGATGATTGCTTTGGCATTGTAATACAAAACTCCTTGTGCATTTATTAGAAAAGCGCTGTTGCATTGAATAAAATAACTTGTGCATTGAAGAAATAAGTTCTTTACACTGAATTGCATATAGGAACTAGGTGTGGATTGACTAGCTAATTGCTTTTGCATTGCATACGGAGATGATTAGCTTTGCAATAAATACAAGAACTCGTGCATTGACAACACAAGTGCATTTCCATTCAGTTGCATGCAAGATTTCGTTGAAGAGATAAGTATTTTTCATTTGATTTATTGTATAGAAAATAAGTCTTTGTGCCCTGAACAGATGATTGCTTTGGCATTGGCGTTGCATTCAAGATCTCGTTGTGCATTGAACGATATCGTGCGTTGGAAAAGATTTCCATTGCACAAAATTTTCCATTACATATTAAAAACTCGTGCCTGAAAAGATTGCTTTGGCATTGAATACAAAACTCCTTGTGCATTGATTATTAATTGCTTTTGCATTGCATACTGAAGAGATAATTACCTTTGCAATACAAGAACTCGTGCATTGACAAGACAAATGCATTTGCATTGAGTTGCATGCAAGATCTCGTGCATTGGACCTGACCTGGACTGCTCACATTCAGACACAGGTGAAAAAAGCCAGGCAAAGACTGTACCCTGCTGCCAGCTGAGGAAATTCAGGGTTTCACCAGCTATCCTGAAAACTTTATATTTAGGGGCGATAGAAAGTGTTTTAACTCAGTGCATCACAGCGTGGTATGGGAACAGCACCAGTCATGACCGCAAAGCCCTGCAAAGAGTCGTGCGCTTATCCGAGCGTATCTCAGGGTCAGCTCTCCGTCTCTGCAGGACGTCTACACCAAACGCTGCAAAGGTAGAGCTACCAAGATCATCAAGGACTCTAATCACCCTGCAAACCCTCACTTCACGCTGCTACCATCTGGTAAGCGCTTCCGAAGCCTGATGACCAAAACTGAGAGACTCAGGAGGAGCTTCTTCCCCCAGGCCATCAGACTCCTGAACTTAACATCACGTGACTTCACGTCAGGATAAACATCGATACACTGACATTGCACTGCACTTTCTGTTCTCGTTGTTACTGTGTAACAACCTGTCATAAACCTGTTTGCACATTATACTCTTATACATTTGTTAACCACATATTTATAAGTCTACAGTTTACTCACTGCAAAGTCTACTTCAATTATTTTATTCCACTTTATCCTTATTTGTTACCTTTTATTTTTTCTCTGACTTGATTATTTATAATTCTACAGATATAGATATATATATATATATATATATATATATATATATATATATATATATATATATATATATATATATATATATATATATATATATATATATATATATATAGATAGTACTTTTTTATATCCTATTTCTATTATAATTTCTTCCTTGTGTTTTTAACTGTGAATTTGCACTGTCCATGGAGCGGACCTGTTTACATTTCACTGCCGGTTGTATATTCTGTATATAACTGTGTATGTGACAAATAAAACTCTTGAATCTTGAATCTTGAATCATTGAAGAGCTTTTGCATTCCACACAAGAACGTGTGCATTGAAGAGGTCAGTATTTTTCCATTGCATACAGGAACTCATTTTGCATTGTATACGTATGCGTTTGCATTGCAATGCATAATTATGCATTATTATGCATTGTAAAAGATTTCCATTGCACAAAATTTTCCATTGCATACAAAGAACTCGTTTTGCCCTGAAAAGATTATTGCTTTGGCATTGGCGTTCCATTCAAGATCTCGTTGTGCATTGAACGATACGTGTGCGTTGGAAAAGATTTCCATTGCACAAAAGTTTCCATTGCATATTAAAAACTCGTGCCTGAAAAGATTGCTTTGGCATTGTATACAAAACTCCTTGTGCATTGATTAGAAAAGCGCTGGTGCATTGTATGAAATAACTTGTGCATTGTATAAAATAACTTGTGCATTGAAGAAATAAGTTCTTTACACTGAATTGCATATAGGAACTAGGTGTGGATTGACTAGCTAATTGCTTTTGCATTGCATACGGAGATGATTAGCTTTGCAATAAATACAAGAACTCGTGCATTGACAAACACAAGTGCATTTCCATTCAGTTGCATGCAAGATTTCGTTGAAGAGAGAAGTATTTTTCCATTGATTTATTGTATACAAAAAATAAGTCTTTGTGCCCTGAACAGATGATTGCTTTGGCATTGGTTGCATTCAAGATCTCATTTGATTGATTTGCGTTGAAGATAAGATTTCCATTGCAAAAAATTTTATTGTATACAAAAAACTCGTTGTGCCCTGAACAGATGATTGCTTTGGCATTGGCGTTGCATTGAAGAGCTCTTTTGCATTGCATTGAATAGGATACTCGTGCATTGCAAGACAAATGCAATAAATCATGCATTGAAAATTTTTCCATTGCATTTTGCATTGCACAAATAATTTTTTATGCAATGCATTTGTAAAAGATTTCCATTGCACAAAATTTTCCATTGCATACAAAAACTCGTTTTGCCCTGAAAAGATTATTGCTTTGGCATTGGCGTTCCATTCAAGATCTCGTTGTGCATTGAACGATCGATTGCGTTGGAAAAGATTTCCATTGCACAAAAGATTGATTATTAAAAACTCGTTGAAAAGATTGCTTTGGCATTGTATACAAAAACTCCTTGTGCATTGATTAGAAAAGCGCTGGTGCATTGTATGAAATTGCATTGTAAAAATAACTTGTGCATTGAAGAAATAAGACATGAATTGCATATAGGAACTAGGTGTGCATTGACTAGCTAATTGCTTTTGCATTGCATACTAAAGTGCATTGACAACACAAGTGCATTTCCATTGAGTTGCATGCAAGATTTCGTTGAAGAGATAAGTATTTTTCATTTGATTTATTGTATACAAATTTTGTGCCCTGAACAGATGATTGCTTTGGCATTGGCGTTGCATTCAAGAGCTTTGCGCATTGAAGGAATTAATCATGCATTGCAAAAGATTTCCATTGCAAAATTTCCATTGCTTACAAAGAACTCGTTGTGCCCTGAACAGATGATTGCTTTGGCATTGTATACAATAACTCCTTGTGCATTGATTAGAAAAGCAAATAAAATAACTTGTGCATTTTCATATAGAACTAGGTGTGCATTGACTAGCTAATTGCTTTTGCATTGCATATAAAATAACATTGCATTGGAAAAGATTTCTATTGCACAAATTTTCCATTGAAAAGAACTAACAGATGATTGCTTTGGCATTGTAATACAAAACTCCTTGTGCATTTATTAGAAAAGCATTGAATAAAATAACTTGGAAAGAAATAAGTTCTTTACACTGAATTGCATATAGGAACTAGGTGTGGATTGACTAGCTAATTGCTTTTGCATTGCATACGGAGATGATTAGCTTTGCAATAAATACAAGAACTCGTGCATTGACAACACAAGTGCATTTCCATTCAGTTGCATGCAAGATTTCGTTGAAGAGAGAAGTATTTTTCATTTGATTTATTGTATAGAAAATAAGTCTTTGTGCCCTGAACAGATGATTGCTTTGGCATTGGCGTTGCATTCAAGATCTCGTTGTGCATTGAACGATACGTGCGTTGGAAAAGATTTCCATTGCACAAAATTTTCCATTACATATTAAAAACTCGTGCCTGAAAAGATTGCTTTGGCATTGAATACAAAACTCCTTGTGCATTGATTATTAATTGCTTTTGCATTGCATACTGAAGAGATAATTACCTTTGCAATACAAGAACTCGTGCATTGACAAGACAAATGCATTTGCATTGAGTTGCATGCAAGATCTCGTGCATTGGACCTGACCTGGACTGCTCACATTCAGACACAGGTGAAAAAAGCCAGGCAAAGACTGTACCACCTGCGCCAGCTGAGGAAATTCAGGGTTTCACCAGCTATCCTGAAAACTTTATATTTAGGGGCGATAGAAAGTGTTTTAACTCAGTGCATCACAGCGTGGTATGGGAACAGCACCAGTCATGACCGCAAAGCCCTGCAAAGAGTCGTGCGCTTATCCGAGCGTATCTCAGGGTCAGCTCTCCCGTCTCTGCAGGACGTCTACACCAAACGCTGCAAAGGTAGAGCTACCAAGATCATCAAGGACTCTAATCACCCTGCAAACCCTCACTTCACGCTGCTACCATCTGGTAAGCGCTTCCGAAGCCTGATGACCAAAACTGAGAGACTCAGGAGGAGCTTCTTCCCCCAGGCCATCAGACTCCTGAACTTAACATCACGTGACTTCACGTCAGGATAAACATCGATACACTGACATTGCACTGCACTTTCTGTTCTCGTTGTTACTGTGTAACAACCTGTCATAAACCTGTTTGCACATTATACTCTTATACATTTGTTAACCACATATTTATAAGTCTACAGTTTACTCACTGCAAAGTCTACTTCAATTATTTTATTCCACTTTATCCTTATTTGTTACCTTTTTTTTTTCTCTTGACTTGATTATTTATAATTCTACAGATATAGACATATATATATATATATATATATATATATATATATATATATATATATATATATATATATATATATATATATATATATATATAGTACTTTTTTATCCTATTTCTATTATAATTTCTTCCTTGTGTTTTTAACTGTGAATTTGCACTGTCCATGGAGCGGACCTGTTTACATTTCACTGCCGGTTGTATATTCTGTATATAACTGTGTATGTGACAAATAAAACTCTTGAATCTTGAATCTTGAATCATTGAAGAGCTTTTGCATTCCACACAAGAACGTGTGCATTGAAGAGGTCAGTATTTTTCCATTGCATACAGGAACTCATTTTGCATTGTATACGTGCGTTTGCATTGCAATGCATAATTATGCATTATTATGCATTGTAAAAGATTTCCATTGCACAAAATTTTCCATTGCATACAAAGAACTCGTTTGCCCTGAAAAGATTATTGCTTTGGCATTGGCGTTCCATTCAAGATCTCGTTGTGCATTGAACGATACGTGCGTTGGAAAAGATTTCCATTGCACAAAAGTTTCCATTGCATATTAAAAACTCGTGCCTCTGAAAAGATTGCTTTGGCATTGTATACAAAACTCCTTGTGCATTGATTAGAAAAGCGCTGGTGCATTGTATGAAATAACTTGTGCATTGTATAAAATAACTTGTGCATTGAAGAAATAAGTTCTTTACACTGAATTGCATATAGGAACTAGGTGTGGATTGACTAGCTAATTGCTTTTGCATTGCATACGGAGATGATTAGCTTTGCAATAAATACAAGAACTCGTGCATTGACAACACAAGTGCATTTCCATTCAGTTGCATGCAAGATTTCGTTGAAGAGATAAGTATTTTTCATTTGATTTATTGTATACAAAAGAAGTCTTTGTGCCCTGAACAGATGATTGCTTTGGCATTGGCGTTGCATTCAAGAGCTCGTTGCGCATTGAAGGATACGTGCATTGCAATGCATAATCATGCATTGGAAAAGATTTCCATTGCACAAATTTTCCATTGCTTACAAAGAACTCGTTGTGCCCTGAACAGATGATTGCTTTGGCATTGTATACAATAACTCCTTGTGCATTGATTAGAAAAGCGCTGGTGCATATTGTATAAAATAACTTGTGCACTGAATTTCATATAGGAACTAGGTGTGCATTGACTAGCTAATTGCTTTTGCATTGCATACTAAAGAGATAAGTATTTTTGCATTGCATTGGAAAAGATTTCTATTGCACAAATTTTCCATTGCGTACAAAGAACTCGTTGTGCCCTGAACAGATGATTGCTTTGGCATTGTAATACAAAACTCCTTGTGCATTTATTAGAAAAGCGCTGTTGCATTGAATAAAATAACTTGTGCATTGAAGAAATAAGTTCTTTACACTGAATTGCATATAGGAACTAGGTGTGGATTGACTAGCTAATTGCTTTTGCATTGCATACGGAGATGATTAGCTTTGCAATAAATACAAGAACTCGTGCATTGACAACACAAGTGCATTTCCATTCAGTTGCATGCAAGATTTCGTTGAAGAGATAAGTATTTTTCATTTGATTTATTGTATAGAAAATAAGTCTTTGTGCCCTGAACAGATGATTGCTTTGGCATTGGCGTTGCATTCAAGATCTCGTTGTGCATTGAACGATCGTGCGTTGGAAAAGATTTCCATTGCACAAAATTTTCCATTACATATTAAAAACTCGTGCCTGAAAAGATTGCTTTGGCATTGAATACAAAACTCCTTGTGCATTGATTATTAATTGCTTTTGCATTGCATACTGAAGAGATAATTACCTTTGCAATACAAGAACTCGTGCATTGACAAGACAAATGCATTTGCATTGAGTTGCATGCAAGATCTCGTGCATTGGACCTGACCTGGACTGCTCACATTCAGACACAGGTGAAAAAAGCCAGGCAAAGACTGTACCACCTGCGCCAGCTGAGGAAATTCAGGGTTTCACCAGCTATCCTGAAAACTTTATATTTAGGGGCGATAGAAAGTGTTTTAACTCAGTGCATCACAGCGTGGTATGGGAACAGCACCAGTCATGACCGCAA
Organism: Paracanthobrama guichenoti; assembly: GCA_018749465.1. NCBI lineage: Eukaryota > Metazoa > Chordata > Actinopteri > Cypriniformes > Gobionidae > Paracanthobrama > Paracanthobrama guichenoti. Next base: position 30,871,776 of record CM031950.1, on the reverse strand, counting down.
AGCCCTGCAAAGAGTCGTGCGCTTATCCGAGCGTATCTCAGGGTCAGCTCTCCCGTCTCTGCAGGACGTCTACACCAAACGCTGCAAAGGTAGAGCTACCAAGATCATCAAGGACTCTAATCACCCTGCAAACCCTCACTTCACGCTGCTACCATCTGGTAGCGCTTCCAAAACCTGATGACCAAAACTGAGAGACTCAGGAGGAGCTTCTTCCCCAGGCCATCAGACTCCTGAACTTAACATCACGTGACTTCACGTCCAGGATAAACATCGATACACTGACATTGCACTGCACTTTCTGTTCTCGTTGTTACTGTGTAACAACCTGTCATAAACCTGTTTGCACATTATACTCTTATACATTTGTTAACCACATATTTATAAGTCTACAGTTTACTCACTGCAAAGTCTACTTCAATTATTTTATTCCACTTTATCCTTATTTGTTACCTTTTATTTTTCTCTCTTGACTTGATTATTTATAATTCTACAGATATAGACATATATATATATATATATATATATATATATATATATATATATATATATATATATATATATATATATATATATATATATAGATAGTACTAGTTTTTTTATATCCTATTTCTATTATAATTTCTTCCTTGTGTTTTTAACTGTGAATTTGCACTGTCCATGGAGCGGACCTGTTTACATTTCACTGCCGGTTGTATATTCTGTATATAACTGTGTATGTGACAAATAAAACTCTTGAATCTTGAATCTTGAATCATTGAAGAGCTTTTGCATTCCACACAAGAACGTGTGCATTGAAGAGGTCAGTATTTTTCCATTGCATACAGGAACTCATTTTGCATTGTATACGTGCGTTGCATTGCAATGCATAATTATGCATTATTATGCATTGTAAAAGATTTCCATTGCACAAAATTTTCCATTGCATACAAAGAACTCGTTTTGCCCTGAAAAGATTATTGCTTTGGCATTGGCGTTCCATTCAAGATCTCGTTGTGCATTGAACGATACGTGCGTTGGAAAAGATTTCCATTGCACAAAAGTTTCCATTGCATATTAAAAACTCGTGCCTCTGAAAAGATTGCTTTGGCATTGTATACAAAACTCCTTGTGCATTGATTAGAAAAGCGCTGGTGCATTGTATGAAATAACTTGTGCATTGTATAAAATAACTTGTGCATTGAAGAAATAAGTTCTTTACACTGAATTGCATATAGGAACTAGGTGTGGATTGACTAGCTAATTGCTTTTGCATTGCATACGGAGATGATTAGCTTTGCAATAAATACAAGAACTCGTGCATTGACAACACAAGTGCATTTCCATTCAGTTGCATGCAAGATTTCGTTGAAGAGATAAGTATTTTTCATTTGATTTATTGTATACAAAAGAAGTCTTTGTGCCCTGAACAGATGATTGCTTTGGCATTGGCGTTGCATTCAAGAGCTCGTTGCGCATTGAAGGATACGTGCATTGCAATGCATAATCATGCATTGGAAAAGATTTCCATTGCACAAATTTTCCATTGCTTACAAAGAACTCGTTGTGCCCTGAACAGATGATTGCTTTGGCATTGTATACAATAACTCCTTGTGCATTGATTAGAAAAGCGCTGGTGCATATTGTATAAAATAACTTGTGCACTGAATTTCATATAGGAACTAGGTGTGCATTGACTAGCTAATTGCTTTTGCATTGCATACTAAAGAGATAAGTATTTTTGCATTGCATTGGAAAAGATTTCTATTGCACAAATTTTCCATTGCGTACAAAGAACTCGTTGTGCCCTGAACAGATGATTGCTTTGGCATTGTAATACAAAACTCCTTGTGCATTTATTAGAAAAGCGCTGTTGCATTGAATAAAATAACTTGTGCATTGAAGAAATAAGTTCTTTACACTGAATTGCATATAGGAACTAGGTGTGGATTGACTAGCTAATTGCTTTTGCATTGCATACGGAGATGATTAGCTTTGCAATAAATACAAGAACTCGTGCATTGACAACACAAGTGCATTTCCATTCAGTTGCATGCAAGATTTCGTTGAAGAGATAAGTATTTTTCATTTGATTTATTGTATAGAAAATAAGTCTTTGTGCCCTGAACAGATGATTGCTTTGGCATTGGCGTTGCATTCAAGATCTCGTTGTGCATTGAACGATACGTGCGTTGGAAAAGATTTCCATTGCACAAAATTTTCCATTACATATTAAAAACTCGTGCCTGAAAAGATTGCTTTGGCATTGAATACAAAACTCCTTGTGCATTGATTATTAATTGCTTTTGCATTGCATACTGAAGAGATAATTACCTTTGCAATACAAGAACTCGTGCATTGACAAGACAAATGCATTTGCATTGAGTTGCATGCAAGATTCTCGTGCATGCATGGACCTGACCTGGACTGCTCACATTCAGACACAGGTGAAAAAAGCCAGGCAAAGACTGTACCACCTGCGCCAGCTGAGGAAATTCAGGGTTTCACCAGCTATCCTGAAAACTTTATATTTAGGGGCGATAGAAAGTGTTTTAACTCAGTGCATCACAGCGTGGTATGGGAACAGCACCAGTCATGACCGCAAAGCCCTGCAAAGAGTCGTGCGCTTATCCGAGCGTATCTCAGGGTCAGCTCTCCCGTCTCTGCAGGACGTCTACACCAAACGCTGCAAAGGTAGAGCTACCAAGATCATCAAGGACTCTAATCACCCTGCAAACCCTCACTTCACGCTGCTACCATCTGGTAAGCGCTTCCGAAGCCTGATGACCAAAACTGAGAGACTCAGGAGGAGCTTCTTCCCCCAGGCCATCAGACTCCTGAACTTAACATCACGTGACTTCACGTCAGGATAAACATCGATACACTGACATTGCACTGCACTTTCTGTTCTCGTTGTTACTGTGTAACAACCTGTCATAAACCTGTTTGCACATTATACTCTTATACATTTGTTAACCACATATTTATAAGTCTACAGTTTACTCACTGCAAAGTCTACTTCAATTATTTTATTCCACTTTATCCTTATTTGTTACCTTTTATTTTTCTCTTGACTTGATTATTTATAATTCTACAGATATAGACATATATATATATATATATATATATATATATATATATATATATATATATATATATATATATATATATATATATATATATATATATATATATAGTACTTTTTTTTATATCCTATTTCTATTATAATTTCTTCCTTGTGTTTTTAACTGTGAATTTGCACTGTCCATGGAGCGGACCTGTTTACATTTCACTGCCGGTTGTATATTCTGTATATAACTGTGTATGTGACAAATAAAACTCTTGAATCTTGAATCTTGAATCATTGAAGAGCTTTTGCATTCCACACAAGAACGTGTGCATTGAAGAGGTCAGTATTTTTCCATTGCATACAGGAACTCATTTTGCATTGTATACGTGCGTTTGCATTGCAATGCATAATTATGCATTATTATGCATTTGTAAAAGATTTCCATTGCACAAAATTTTCCATTGCATACAAAGAACTCGTTTTGCCCTGAAAAGATTATTGCTTTGGCATTGGCGTTCCATTCAAGATCTCGTTGTGCATTGAACGATACGTGCGTTGGAAAAGATTTCCATTGCACAAAAGTTTCCATTGCATATTAAAAACTCGTGCCTCTGAAAAGATTGCTTTGGCATTGTATACAAAACTCCTTGTGCATTGATTAGAAAAGCGCTGGTGCATTGTATGAAATAACTTGTGCATTGTATAAAATAACTTGTGCATTGAAGAAATAAGTTCTTTACACTGAATTGCATATAGGAACTAGGTGTGGATTGACTAGCTAATTGCTTTTGCATTGCATACGGAGATGATTAGCTTTGCAATAAATACAAGAACTCGTGCATTGACAACACAAGTGCATTTCCATTCAGTTGCATGCAAGATTTCGTTGAAGAGATAAGTATTTTTCATTTGATTTATTGTATACAAAAGAAGTCTTTGTGCCCTGAACAGATGATTGCTTTGGCATTGGCGTTGCATTCAAGAGCTCGTTGCGCATTGAAGGATACGTGCATTGCAATGCATAATCATGCATTGGAAAAGATTTCCATTGCACAAATTTTCCATTGCTTACAAAGAACTCGTTGTGCCCTGAACAGATGATTGCTTTGGCATTGTATACAATAACTCCTTGTGCATTGATTAGAAAAGCGCTGGTGCATATTGTATAAAATAACTTGTGCACTGAATTTCATATAGGAACTAGGTGTGCATTGACTAGCTAATTGCTTTTGCATTGCATACTAAAGAGATAAGTATTTTTGCATTGCATTGGAAAAGATTTCTATTGCACAAATTTTCCATTGCGTACAAAGAACTCGTTGTGCCCTGAACAGATGATTGCTTTGGCATTGTAATACAAAACTCCTTGTGCATTTATTAGAAAAGCGCTGTTGCATTGAATAAAATAACTTGTGCATTGAAGAAATAAGTTCTTTACACTGAATTGCATATAGGAACTAGGTGTGGATTGACTAGCTAATTGCTTTTGCATTGCATACGGAGATGATTAGCTTTGCAATAAATACAAGAACTCGTGCATTGACAACACAAGTGCATTTCCATTCAGTTGCATGCAAGATTTCGTTGAAGAGATAAGTATTTTTCATTTGATTTATTGTATAGAAAATAAGTCTTTGTGCCCTGAACAGATGATTGCTTTGGCATTGGCGTTGCATTCAAGATCTCGTTGTGCATTGAACGATCGTGCGCGTTGGAAAAGATTTCCATTGCACAAAATTTTCCATTACATATTAAAAACTCGTGCCTGAAAAGATTGCTTTGGCATTGAATACAAAACTCCTTGTGCATTGATTATTAATTGCTTTTGCATTGCATACTGAAGAGATAATTACCTTTGCAATACAAGAACTCGTGCATTGACAAGACAAATGCATTTGCATTGAGTTGCATGCAAGATCTCGTGCATTGGACCTGACCTGGACTGCTCACATTCAGACACAGGTGAAAAAAGCCAGGCAAAGACTGTACCACCTGCGCCAGCTGAGGAAATTCAGGGTTTCACCAGCTATCCTGAAAACTTTATATTTAGGGGCGATAGAAAGTGTTTTAACTCAGTGCATCACAGCGTGGTATGGGAACAGCACCAGTCATGACCGCAAAGCCCTGCAAAGAGTCGTGCGCTTATCCGAGCGTATCTCAGGGTCAGCTCTCCCGTCTCTGCAGGACGTCTACACCAAACGCTGCAAAGGTAGAGCTACCAAGATCATCAAGGACTCTAATCACCCTGCAAACCCTCACTTCACGCTGCTACCATCTGGTAAGCGCTTCCGAAGCCTGATGACCAAAACTGAGAGACTCAGGAGGAGCTTCTTCCCCCAGGCCATCAGACTCCTGAACTTAACATCACGTGACTTCACGTCAGGATAAACATCGATACACTGACATTGCACTGCACTTTCTGTTCTCGTTGTTACTGTGTAACAACCTGTCATAAACCTGTTTGCACATTATACTCTTATACATTTGTTAACCACATATTTATAAGTCTACAGTTTACTCACTGCAAAGTCTACTTCAATTATTTTATTCCACTTTATCCTTATTTGTTACCTTTTATTTTTTCTCTTGACTTGATTATTTATAATTCTACAGATATAGATATATATATATATATATATATATATATATATATATATATATATATATATATATATATATATATATATATATATATTTTTATATCCTATTTCTATTATAATTTCTTCCTTGTGTTTTTAACTGTGAATTTGCACTGTCCATGGAGCGGACCTGTTTACATTTCACTGCCGGTTGTATATTCTGTATATAACTGTGTATGTGACAAATAAAACTCTTGAATCTTGAATCTTGAATCATTGAAGAGCTTTTGCATTCCACACAAGAACGTGTGCATTGAAGAGGTCAGTATTTTTCCATTGCATACAGGAACTCATTTTGCATTGTATACGTGCGTTTGCATTGCAATGCATAATTATGCATTATTATGCATTGTAAAAGATTTCCATTGCACAAAATTTTCCATTGCATACAAAGAACTCGTTTTGCCCTGAAAAGATTATTGCTTTGGCATTGGCGTTCCATTCAAGATCTCGTTGTGCATTGAACGATACGTGCGTTGGAAAAGATTTCCATTGCACAAAAGTTTCCATTGCATATTAAAAACTCGTGCCTCTGAAAAGATTGCTTTGGCATTGTATACAAAACTCCTTGTGCATTGATTAGAAAAGCGCTGGTGCATTGTATGAAATAACTTGTGCATTGTATAAAATAACTTGTGCATTGAAGAAATAAGTTCTTTACACTGAATTGCATATAGGAACTAGGTGTGGATTGACTAGCTAATTGCTTTTGCATTGCATACGGAGATGATTAGCTTTGCAATAAATACAAGAACTCGTGCATTGACAACACAAGTGCATTTCCATTCAGTTGCATGCAAGATTTCGTTGAAGAGATAAGTATTTTTCATTTGATTTATTGTATACAAAAGAAGTCTTTGTGCCCTGAACAGATGATTGCTTTGGCATTGGCGTTGCATTCAAGAGCTCGTTGCGCATTGAAGGATACGTGCATTGCAATGCATAATCATGCATTGGAAAAGATTTCCATTGCACAAATTTTCCATTGCTTACAAAGAACTCGTTGTGCCCTGAACAGATGATTGCTTTGGCATTGTATACAATAACTCCTTGTGCATTGATTAGAAAAGCGCTGGTGCATATTGTATAAAATAACTTGTGCACTGAATTTCATATAGGAACTAGGTGTGCATTGACTAGCTAATTGCTTTTGCATTGCATACTAAAGAGATAAGTATTTTTGCATTGCATTGGAAAAGATTTCTATTGCACAAATTTTCCATTGCGTACAAAGAACTCGTTGTGCCCTGAACAGATGATTGCTTTGGCATTGTAATACAAAACTCCTTGTGCATTTATTAGAAAAGCGCTGTTGCATTGAATAAAATAACTTGTGCATTGAAGAAATAAGTTCTTTACACTGAATTGCATATAGGAACTAGGTGTGGATTGACTAGCTAATTGCTTTTGCATTGCATACGGAGATGATTAGCTTTGCAATAAATACAAGAACTCGTGCATTGACAACACAAGTGCATTTCCATTCAGTTGCATGCAAGATTTCGTTGAAGAGATAAGTATTTTTCATTTGATTTATTGTATAGAAAATAAGTCTTTGTGCCCTGAACAGATGATTGCTTTGGCATTGGCGTTGCATTCAAGATCTCGTTGTGCATTGAACGATACGTGCGTTGGAAAAGATTTCCATTGCACAAAATTTTCCATTACATATTAAAAACTCGTGCCTGAAAAGATTGCTTTGGCATTGAATACAAAACTCCTTGTGCATTGATTATTAATTGCTTTTGCATTGCATACTGAAGAGATAATTACCTTTGCAATACAAGAACTCGTGCATTGACAAGACAAATGCATTTGCATTGAGTTGCATGCAAGATCTCGTGCATTGGACCTGACCTGGACTGCTCACATTCAGACACAGGTGAAAAAAGCCAGGCAAAGACTGTACCACCTGCGCCAGCTGAGGAAATTCAGGGTTTCACCAGCTATCCTGAAAACTTTATATTTAGGGGCGATAGAAAGTGTTTTAACTCAGTGCATCACAGCGTGGTATGGGAACAGCACCAGTCATGACCGCAAAGCCCTGCAAAGAGTCGTGCGCTTATCCGCATTGTATCTCAGGGTCAGCTCTCCCGTCTCTGCAGGACGTCTACACCAAACGCTGCAAAGGTAGAGCTACCAAGATCATCAAGGACTCTAATCACCCTGCAAACCCTCACTTCACGCTGCTACCATCTGGTAAGCGCTTCCGAAGCCTGATGACCAAAACTGAGAGACTCAGGAGGAGCTTCTTCCCCCAGGCCATCAGACTCCTGAACTTAACATCACGTGACTTCACGTCAGGATAAACATCGATACACTGACATTGCACTGCACTTTCTGTTCTCGTTGTTGCTGTGTGTAACAACCTGTCATAAACCTGTTTGCACATTATACTCTTATACATTTGTTAACCACATATTTATAAGTCTACAGTTTACTCACTGCAAAGTCTACTTCAATTATTTTATTCCACTTTATCCTTATTTGTTACCTTTTATTTTTTCTCTTGACTTGATTATTTATAATTCTACAGATATATACATATATATATATATATATATATATATATATATATATATATATATATATATATAAAATATATTTATATATATATAGTACTTTTTTTTATATCCTATTTCTATTATAATTTCTTCCTTGTGTTTTTAACTGTGAATTTGCACTGTCCATGGAGCGGACCTGTTTACATTTCACTGCATTTCACTGCCGGTTGTATATTCTGTATATAACTGTGTATGTGACAAATAAAACTCTTGAATCTTGAATCTTGAATCATTGAAGAGCTTTTGCATTCCACACAAGAAGAATGTGCATTGAAGAGGTCAGTATTTTTCCATTGCATACAGGAACTCATTTTGCATTGTATACGTGCGTTTGCATTGCAATGCATAATTATGCATTTATTATTATGCATTGTAAAAGATTTCCATTGCACAAAATTTTCCATTGCATACAAAGAACTCGTTTTGCCCTGAAAAGATTATTGCTTTGGCATTGGCGTTCCATTCAAGATCTCGTTGTGCATTGAACGATACGTGCGTTGGAAAAGATTTCCATTGCACAAAAGTTTCCATTGCATATTAAAAACTCGTGCCTGAAAAGATTGCTTTGGCATTGTATACAAAACTCCTTGTGCATTGATTAGAAAAGCGCTGGTGCATTGTATGAAATAACTTGTGCATTGTATAAAATAACTTGTGCATTGAAGAAATAAGTTCTTTACACTGAATTGCATATAGGAACTAGGTGTGGATTGACTAGCTAATTGCTTTTGCATTGCATACGGAGATGATTAGCTTTGCAATAAATACAAGAACTCGTGCATTGACAACACAAGTGCATTTCCATTCAGTTGCATGCAAGATTTCGTTGAAGAGAGAAGTATTTTTCATTTGATTTATTGTATAGAAAATAAGTCTTTGTGCCCTGAACAGATGATTGCTTTGGCATTGGCGTTGCATTCAAGATCTCGTTGTGCATTGAACGATACGTGCGTTGGAAAAGATTTCCATTGCACAAAATTTTCCATTACATATTAAAAACTCGTGCCTGAAAAGATTGCTTTGGCATTGAATACAAAACTCCTTGTGCATTGATTATTAATTGCTTTTGCATTGCATACTGAAGAGATAATTACCTTTGCAATACAAGAACTCGTGCATTGACAAGACAAATGCATTTGCATTGAGTTGCATGCAAGATCTCGTGCATTGACCTGACCTGGACTGCTCACATTCAGACACAGGTGAAAAAGCCAGGCAAAGACTGTACCACCTGCGCCAGCTGAGGAAATTCAGGGTTTCACCAGCTGCCTGAAAACTTTATATTTAGGGGCGATAAAAGTGTTTTAACTCAGTGCATCACAGCGTGGTATGGGAACAGCACCAGTCATGACCGCAAAGCCCTGCAAAAAGTCGTGCGCTTATCCGATTGCTCTCAGGGTCAGCTCTCCCGTTCTGCAGGACGCCTACACCAAACGCTGCAAAGGTAGAGCTACCAAGATCATCAAGGACTCTAATCACCCTGCAAACCCTCACTTCACGCTGCTACCATCTGGTAAGCGCCCAAAACCTGATGACCAAAACTGAGAGACTCAGGAGGAGCTTCTTCCCCAGGCCATCAGACTCCTGAACTTAACATCACGTGACTTCACGCAGGATAAACATCGATACACTGACATTGCACTGCACTCATTCTGTTCTCGTTGTTACTGTGTAACAACCTGTCATAAACCTGTTTGCACATTATACTCTTATACATTTGTTAACCACATATTTATAAGTCTACAGTTTACTCACTGCAAAGTCTACTTCAATTATTTTATTCCACTTTATCCTTATTTGTTACCTGACTTGATTTTTTTCTCTTGACTTGATTATTTATAATTGCTACAGATATATTATATATATATATATATATATATATATATATATATATATATATATATATATTATATAAATACTCGTGCCTTTTTTATATCCTATTTCATTGAATACAATTTCTTCCTTGTGTTTTTAACTTATTTGCACTGTCCATGGAGCATACCTGTTTACATTTCATTGCCTTTGTTGTATATTCTGTATATAACTGTGTTGTGACAAATAAAACTCTTTGAATCTTGAATCTTGAATCATTGAAGAGCTTTTGCATTCCACACAAGAACGTGTGCATTGAAGAGGTCAGTATTTTTCCATTGCATACAGGAACTCATTTTGCATTGTATACGTGCGTTTGCATTGCAATGCATAATTATGCATTATTATGCATTGTAAAAGATTTCCATTGCACAAAATTTTCCATTGCATACAAAGAACTCGTTTTGCCCTGAAAAGATTATTGCTTTGGCATTGGCGTTCCATTCAAGATCTCGTTGTGCATTGAACGAGCGATGCGTTGGAAAAGATTTCCATTGCACAAAAGTTTCCATTGCATATTAAAAACTCGTGCCTCTGAAAAGATTGCTTTGGCATTGTATACAAAACTCCTTGTGCATTGATTAGAAAAGCGCTGGTGCATTGTATGAAATAACTTGTGCATTGTATAAAATAACTTGTGCATTGAAGAAATAAGTTCTTTACACTGAATTGCATATAGGAACTAGGTGTGGATTGACTAGCTAATTGCTTTTGCATTGCATACGGAGATGATTAGCTTTGCAATAAATACAAGAACTCGTGCATTGACAACACAAGTGCATTTCCATTCAGTTGCATGCAAGATTTCGTTGAAGAGATAAGTATTTTTCATTTGATTTATTGTATACAAAAGAAGTCTTTGTGCCCTGAACAGATGATTGCTTTGGCATTGGCGTTGCATTCAAGAGCTCGTTGCGCATTGAAGGATACGTGCATTGCAATGCATAATCATGCATTGGAAAAGATTTCCATTGCACAAATTTTCCATTGCTTACAAAGAACTCGTTGTGCCCTGAACAGATGATTGCTTTGGCATTGTATACAATAACTCCTTGTGCATTGATTAGAAAAGCGCTGGTGCATATTGTATAAAATAACTTGTGCACTGAATTTCATATAGGAACTAGGTGTGCATTGACTAGCTAATTGCTTTTGCATTGCATACTAAAGAGATAAGTATTTTTGCATTGCATTGGAAAAGATTTCTATTGCACAAATTTTCCATTGCGTACAAAGAACTCGTTGTGCCCTGAACAGATGATTGCTTTGGCATTGTAATACAAAACTCCTTTGTGCATTTATTAGAAAAGCGCTGTTGCATTGAATAAAATAACTTGTGCATTGAAGAAATAAGTTCTTTACACTGAATTGCATATAGGAACTAGGTGTGGATTGACTAGCTAATTGCTTTTGCATTGCATACGGAGATGATTAGCTTTGCAATAAATACAAGAACTCGTGCATTGACAACACAAGTGCATTTCCATTCAGTTGCATGCAAGATTTCGTTGAAGAGATAAGTATTTTTCATTTGATTTATTGTATAGAAAATAAGTCTTTGTGCCCTGAACAGATGATTGCTTTGGCATTGGCGTTGCATTCAAGATCTCGTTGTGCATTGAACGATACGTGCGCATTGAAAAGATTTCCATTGCACAAAATTTTCCATTACATATTAAAAACTCGTGCCTGAAAAGATTGCTTTGGCATTGAATACAAAACTCCTTGTGCATTGATTATTAATTGCTTTTGCATTGCATACTGAAGAGATAATTACCTTTGCAATACAAGAACTCGTGCATTGACAAGACAAATGCATTTGCATTGAGTTGCATGCAAGATCTCGTGCATTGGACCTGACCTGGACTGCTCACATTCAGACACAGGTGAAAAAAAAGCCAGGCAAAGACTGTACCACCTGCGCCAGCTGAGGAAATTCAGGGTTTCACCAGCTATCCTGAAAACTTTCATTTAGGGCGATAGAAAGTGTTTTAACTCAGTGCATCACAGCGTGGTATGGGAACAGCACCAGTCATGACCGCAAAGCCCTGCAAAGAGTCGTGCGCTTATCCGAGCGTATCTCAGGGTCAGCTCTCCCGCTCTTGCAGGACGTCTACATTTCGCTGCAAAGGTAGAGCTACCAAGATCATCAAGGACTCTAATCACCCTGCAAACCCTCACTTCACGCTGCTACCATCTGGTAAGCGCTTCCAAGCCTGATGACCAAAACTGAGAGACTCAGGAGGAGCTTCTTCCCCAGGCCATCAGACTCCTGAACTTAACATCACGTGTGACTTCACGCCAGGATAAACATCGATACACTGACATTGCACTGCACTTTCTGTTCTCGTTGTTACTGTGTAACAACCTGTCATAAACCTGTTTGCACATTATACTCTTATACATTTTATTAACCACATATTTATAAGTCTACAGTTTACTCACTGCAAAGTCTACTTCAATTATTTTATTCCACTTTATCCTTATTTGTTACCTTTTATTTTTCTTGACTCTTGACTTGATTATTTATAATTCTACAGAATATATATATATATATATATATATATATATATATATATATATATATATATATATATATATATAGAATACTTTTTTTTGTATCATTTCTATTATAATTTCTTCCTTGTGTTTTTAACTGTGAATTTGCACTGTCCATGGAAGAACCTGTTTACATTTCACTGCCAAATGTATATTCTGCATATAACTGTGTATGTGACAAATAAAACTCTTGCATCTTGAATCTTGAATCATTGAAGAGCTTTTGCATTCCACACACAAGAACGTGTGCATTGAAGAGGTCAGTATTTTTCCATTGCATACAGGAACTCATTTTGCATTGTATACGTGCGTTTGCATTGCAATGCATAATTATGCATTATTATGCATTTATGTATTGTAAAAGATTTCCATTGCACAAAATTTTCCATTGCATACAAAGAACTCGTTTTGCCCTGAAAAGATTATTGCTTTGGCATTGGCGTTCCATTCAAGATCTCGTTGTGCATTGAACGATACGTGCGTTGGAAAAGATTTCCATTGCACAAAAGTTTCCATTGCATATTAAAAACTCGTGCCTGAAAAGATTGCTTTGGCATTGTATACAAAACTCCTTGTGCATTGATTAGAAAAGCGCTGGTGCATTGTATGAAATAACTTGCATTGTATAAAATAACTTGTGCATTGAAGAAATAAGTTCTTTGCACTGAATTGCATATAGGAACTAGGTGTGGATTGACTAGCTAATTGCTTTTGCATTGCATACGGAGATGATTAGCTTTGCATAATAAATACAAGAACTCGTGCATTGACAAGACAAGTGCATTTCCATTCAGTTGCATGCAAGATTTCGTTGAAGAGATAAGTATTTTTCATTTGATTTATTGTATACAAAATAAGTGTTGTGCCTTGAACAGATGATTGCTTTGGCATTGGCGTTGCATTCAAGATCTCATTGTTGCATTGGATACGTGCGTTTTGCATTGAAAAGATTTCCATTGCACAAAATTTTCCATTACATATTAAAAACTCGTGCCTGAAAAGATTGCTTTGGCATTGAATACAAAACTCCTTGTGCATTGATTATTAATTGCTTTTGCATTGCATACTGAAGAGATAATTACCTTTGCAATACAAGAACTGTGCATTGATTGCATTTGCATTGAGTTGCATGCAAGATCTCGTGCATTGGACCTGACCTGGACTGCTCACATTCAGACACAGGTGAAAAAAGCCAGGCAAAGACTGTACCACCTGCGCCAGCTGAGGAAATTCAGGGTTTCACCAGCTATCCTGAAAACTTTCTATTTAGGGGCGATAGAAAGTGTTTTAACTCAGTGCATCACAGCGTGGTATGGGAACAGCACCAGTCATGACCGCAAAGCCCTGCAAAGAGTCGTGCGCTTATCCGAGCGTATCTCAGGGTCAGCTCTCCCGTCTCTGCAGGACGTAAACACCAAACGCTGCAAAGGTAGAGCTACCAAGATCATCAAGGACTCTAATCACCCTGCAAACCCTCACTTCACGCTGCTACCATCTGCAAGCGCTTCCATGATGACCAAAACTGAGAGACTCAGGAGGAGCTTCTTCCCCAGGCCATCAGACTCCTGAACTTAACATCACGTGACTTCATTGTCAGGATAAACATCGATGCATTGACATTGCACTGCACTTTCTGTTCTCGTTGTTACTGTGTAACAACCTGTCATAAACCTGTTTGCACATTATACTCTTATACATTTGTTAACCACATATTTATAAGTCTACAGTTTACTCACTGCAAAGTCTACTTGCATTATTTTATTCCACTTTATCCTTATTTGTTACCTTTTATTTTTTCTCTTGACTTGATTATTTATAATTCTACAGATATAGATTGATATATATATATATATATATATATATATATATATATATATATATATATATATATATATATATATATATATAGATAGTACTTTTTTTGAATCCTATTGCTTTATAATTGAATACCTTCCTTGTGCATTTTAAATTGAATTTGCACTGCATACTGAAGGAGATAACCTGTTTACATTTCACTGCCGGTTGTATATTCTGTATATAAATGTGTATGTGACAAATAAAACTCTTGAATCTTGAATCTTGAATCATTGAAGAGCTTTTGCATTCCACACAAGAACGTGTGCATTGAAGAGGTCAGTATTTTTCCATTGCATACAGGAACTCATTTTGCATTGGATACGTGCGTTTGCATTGCAATGCATAATTATGCATTTATACAATGCAATTATGCATTGTAAAAGATTTCCATTGCACAAAATTTTCCATTGCATACAAAGAACTCGTTTTGCCCTGAAAAGATTATTGCTTTGGCATTGGCGTTCCATTCAAGATCTCGTTGTGCATTGAACGATACGTGCGTTGGAAAAGATTTCCATTGCACAAAAGTTTCCATTGCATATTAAAAACTCGTGCCTGAAAAGATTGCTTTGGCATTGTATACAAAACTCCTTGTGCATTGATTAGAAAAGCGCTGGTGCATTGTATGAAATAACTTGTGCATTGTATAAAATAACTTGTGCATTGAAGAAATAAGTTCTTTACACTGAATTGCATATAGGAACTAGGTGTGGATTGACTAGCTAATTGCTTTTGCATTGCATACGGAGATGATTAGCTTTGCAATAAATACAAGAACTCGTGCATTGACAACACAAGTGCATTTCCATTCAGTTGCATGCAAGATTTCGTTGAAGAGATAAGTATTTTTCATTTGATTTATTGTATACAAAAGAAGTCTTTGTGCCCTGAACAGATGATTGCTTTGGCATTGGCGTTGCATTCAAGAGCTCGTTGCGCATTGAAGGATACGTGCATTGCAATGCATAATCATGCATTGGAAAAGATTTCCATTGCACAAATTTTCCATTGCTTACAAAGAACTCGTTGTGCCCTGAACAGATGATTGCTTTGGCATTGTATACAATAACTCCTTGTGCATTGATTAGAAAAGCGCTGGTGCATATTGTATAAAATAACTTGTGCACTGAATTTCATATAGGAACTAGGTGTGCATTGACTAGCTAATTGCTTTTGCATTGCATACTAAAGAGATAAGTATTTTTGCATTGCATTGGAAAAGATTTCTATTGCACAAATTTTCCATTGCGTACAAAGAACTCGTTGTGCCCTGAACAGATGATTGCTTTGGCATTGTAATACAAAACTCCTTGTGCATTTATTAGAAAAGCGCTGTTGCATTGAATAAAATAACTTGTGCATTGAAGAAATAAGTTCTTTACACTGAATTGCATATAGGAACTAGGTGTGGATTGACTAGCTAATTGCTTTTGCATTGCATACGGAGATGATTAGCTTTTTTCAATAAATACAAGAACTCGTGCATTGACAACACAAGTGCATTTCCATTCAGTTGCATGCAAGATTTCGTTGAAGAGATAAGTATTTTTCATTTGATTTATTGTATAGAAAATAAGTCTTTGTGCCCTGAACAGATGATTGCTTTGGCATTGGCGTTGCATTCAAGATCTCGTTGTGCATTGAACGATCGTGCGTTGGAAAAGATTTCCATTGCACAAAATTTTCCATTACATATTAAAAACTCGTGCCTGAAAAGATTGCTTTGGCATTGAATACAAAACTCCTTGTGCATTGATTATTAATTGCTTTTTGCATTGCATACTGAAGAGATAATTACCTTTGCAATACAAGAACTCGTGCATTGACAAGACAAATGCATTTGCATTGAGTTGCATGCAAGATCTCGTGCATTGGACCTGACCTGGACTGCTCACATTCAGACACAGGTGAAAAAAGCCAGGCAAAGACTGTACCACCTGCGCCAGCTGAGGAAATTCAGGGTTTCACCAGCTATCCTGAAAACTTTATATTTAGGGGCGGTAGAAAGTGTTTTAACTCAGTGCATCAAATAACGTGTGTATGGGAACAGCACCAGTCATGACCGCAAAGCCCTGCAAAGAGTCGTGCGCTTATCCGAGCGTATCTCAGGGTCAGCTCTCCCGTCTCTGCAGGACGTCTACACCAAACGCTGCAAAGGTAGAGCTACCAAGATCATCAAGGACTCTAATCACCCTGCAAACCCTCACTTCACGCTGCTACCATCTGGTAAGCGCTTCAAGCCTGATGACCAAAACTGAGAGACTCAGGAGGAGCTTCTTCCCCCAGGCCATCAGACTCCTGAACTTAACATCACGTGACTTCACGTCAGGATAAACATCGATACACTGACATTGCACTGCACTTTCTGTTCTCGTTGTTACTGTGTAACAACCTGTCATAAACCTGTTTGCACATTATACTCTTATACATTTGTTAACCACATATTTATAAGTCTACAGTTTACTCACTGCAAAGTCTACTTCAATTATTTTATTCCACTTTATCCTTATTTGTTACCTTTTATTTTTCTCTTGACTTGATTATTTATAATTCTACAGATATAGATATATATATATATATATATATATATATATATATATATATATATATATATATATAATAGATAGTACTTTTTTATATCCTATTTCTTTATAATTTCTTCCTTGTGTTGCTTTAACTGTGAATTTGCACTGTCCATGGAGCGGACCTGTTTACATTTGCATTGCATACTGAAGAGATATTACTGTGCAATATAACTGTGTGCATTGACAAGACAAATAAAACTCTTGAATCTTGAATCTTGAATCATTGAAGAGCTTTTGCATTCCACACAAGAACGTGTGCATTGAAGAGGTCAGTATTTTTCCATTGCATACAGGAACTCATTTTGCATTGTATACGTGCGTTTGCATTGCAATGCATAATTATGCATTGCAATTATGCATTGTAAAAGATTTCCATTGCACAAAATTTTCCATTGCATACAAAGAACTCGTTTTGCCCTGAAAAGATTATTGCTTTGGCATTGGCGTTCCATTCAAGATCTCGTTGTGCATTGAACGATACGTGCGTTGGAAAAGATTTCCATTGCACAAAAGTTTCCATTGCATATTAAAAACTCGTGCCTGAAAAGATTGCTTTGGCATTGTATACAAAACTCCTTGTGCATTGATTAGAAAAGCGCTGGTGCATTGTATGAAATAACTTGTGCATTGTATAAAATAACTTGTGCATTGAAGAAATAAGTTCTTTACACTGAATTGCATATAGGAACTAGGTGTGGATTGACTAGCTAATTGCTTTTGCATTGCATACGGAGATGATTAGCTTTGCAATAAATACAAGAACTCGTGCATTGACAAGAACAAGGGCATTTCCATTGAGTTGCATGCAAGATTTCGTTGAAGAGATAAGTATTTTTCATTTGATTTATTATATACAAAAGAAGTCTTTGTGCCCTGAACAGATGATTGCTTTGGCATTGGCGTTGCATTCAAGAGCTCGTTGCGCATTGAAGGATACGTGCATTGCAATGCATAATCATGCATTGGAAAAGATTTCCATTGCACAAATTTTCCATTGCTTACAAAGAACTCGTTGTGCCCTGAACAGATGATTGCTTTGGCATTGTATACAATAACTCCTTGTGCATTGATTAGAAAAGCGCTGGTGCATATTGTATAAAATAACTTGTGCACTGAATTTCATATAGGAACTAGGTGTGCATTGACTAGCTAATTGCTTTTGCATTGCATACTAAAGAGATAAGTATTTTTGCATTGCATTGGAAAAGATTTCTATTGCACAAATTTTCCATTGCGTACAAAGAACTCGTTGTGCCCTGAACAGATGATTGCTTTGGCATTGTAATACAAAACTCCTTGTGCATTTATTAGAAAAGCGCTGTTGCATTGAATAAAATAACTTGTGCATTGAAGAAATAAGTTCTTTACACTGAATTGCATATAGGAACTAGGTGTGGATTGACTAGCTAATTGCTTTTGCATTGCATACGGAGATGATTAGCTTTGCAATAAATACAAGAACTCGTGCATTGACAACACAAGTGCATTTCCATTCAGTTGCATGCAAGATTTCAAAGAAGAGAGAAGTATTTTCATTTGATTTATTGTATAGAAAATAAGTCTTTGTGCCCTGAACAGATGATTGCTTTGGCATTGGCGTTGCATTCAAGATCTCGTTGTGCATTGAACGATACGTGCGCATTGGAAAAGATTTCCATTGCACAAAATTTTCCATTACATATTAAAAACTCGTGCCTGAAAAGATTGCTTTGGCATTGAATACAAAACTCCTTGTGCATTGATTATTAATTGCTTTTGCATTGCATACTGAAGAGATAATTACCTTTGCAATACAAGAACTCGTGCATTGACAAGACAAATGCATTTGCATTGAGTTGCATGCAAGATCTCGTGCATTGGACCTGACCTGGACTGCTCACATTCAGACACAGGTGAAAAAGCCAGGCAAAGACTGTACCACCTGCGCGCCAGCTGAGGAAATTCAGGGTTTCACCAGCTATCCTGAAAACTTTATATTTAGGGGCGATAGAAAGTGTTTTAACTCAGTGCATCACAGCGTGGTATGGGAACAGCACCAGTCATGACCGCAAAGCCCTGCAAAGAGTCGATGCGCTTATCCGATTGTATCTCAGGGTCAGCTCTCCGCCTGCAGGACGCCTACAAAACGCTGCAAAGGTAGAGCTACCAAGATCATCAAGGACTCTAATCACCCTGCAAACCCTCACTTCACGCTGCTACCATCTGGTAAGCGCTTCGAAACCTGATGACCAAAACTGAGAGACTCAGGAGGAGCTTCTTCCCCAGGCCATCAGACTCTGAACTTAACATCACGTGACTTCATACCAGGATAAACATCGATACACTGACATTGCACTGCACTTTCTGTTCTCGTTGTTAATGTGTAACAACCTGTCATAAACCTGTTTGCACATTATACTCTTATACATTTGTTAACCACATATTTATAAGTCTACAGTTTACTCACTGCAAAGTCTACTTCAATTATTTTATTCCACTTTATCCTTATTTGTTACCTGAAAAGATTGCTTTGGCATTGATTACATAATTCAGATATAGACATTATATGCATTGATATATATATATATATATATATATATATATATATATGAATAGATATATATATACCTTTGCATATATATATACTTTTTTTATATCCTAGAATTATAATTTCTTCCTTGTGTTTTTAACTGTGAATTTGCACTGTCCATGGAGCGGACCTGTTTAATTTCATGCCGGTTGTATATTCTGTATATAACTGTGTATGTGACAAATAAAACTCTTTGAATCTTGAATCTTGAATCATTGAAGAGCTTTTGCATTCCACACAAGAACGTGTGCATTGAAGAGGTCAGTATTTTTCCATTGCATACAGGAACTCATTTTGCATTGTATACGTGCGTTTGCATTGCAATGCATAATTATGCATTATTATGCATTATGTAAAAGATTTCCATTGCACAAAATTTTCCATTGCATACAAAGAACTCGTTTTGCCCTGAAAAGATTATTGCTTTGGCATTGGCGTTCCATTCAAGATCTCGTTGTGCATTGAACGATACGTGCGTTGGAAAAGATTTCCATTGCACAAAAGTTTCCATTGCATATTAAAAACTCGTGCCTGAAAAGATTGCTTTGGCATTGTATACAAAACTCCTTGTGCATTGATTAGAAAAGCGCTGGTGCATTGTATGAAATAACTTGTGCATTGTATAAAATAACTTGTGCATTGAAGAAATAAGTTCTTTACACTGAATTGCATATAGGAACTAGGTGTGGATTGACTAGCTAATTGCTTTTGCATTGCATACGGAGATGATTAGCTTTGCAATAAATACAAGAACTCGTGCATTGACAACACAAGTGCATTTCCATTGAGTTGCATGCAAGATTTCGTTGAAGAGATAAGTATTTTTCATTTGATTTATTGTATACAAAAAGAAGTCTTTGTGCCCTGAACAGATGATTGCTTTGGCATTGGCGTTGCATTCAAGAGCTCATTTTGCATTGAAGGATACGTGCATTGCAATGCATAATCATGCATTGAAAAAGATTTCCATTGCACAAATTTTCCATTGCTTACAAAGAACTCGTTGTGCCCTGAACAGATGATTGCTTTGGCATTGTATACAATAACTCCTTGTGCATTGATTAGAAAAGCGCTGGTGCATATTGTATAAAATAACTTGTGCACTGAATTTCATATAGGAACTAGGTGTGCATTGACTAGCTAATTGCTTTTGCATTGCATACTAAAGAGATAAGTATTTTTGCATTGCATTGGAAAAGATTTCTATTGCACAAATTTTCCATTGCGTACAAAGAACTCGTTGTGCCCTGAACAGATGATTGCTTTGGCATTGTAATACAAAACTCCTTGTGCATTTATTAGAAAAGCGCTGTTGCATTGAATAAAATAACTTGTGCATTGAAGAAATAAGTTCTTTACACTGAATTGCATATAGGAACTAGGTGTGGATTGACTAGCTAATTGCTTTTGCATTGCATACGGAGATGATTAGCTTTGCAATAAATACAAGAACTCGTGCATTGACAACACAAGTGCATTTCCATTCAGTTGCATGCAAGATTTCGTTGAAGAGATAAGTATTTTTCATTTGATTTATTGTATAGAAAATAAGTCTTTGTGCCCTGAACAGATGATTGCTTTGGCATTGGCGTTGCATTCAAGATCTCGTTGTGCATTGAACGATACGTGTGCGTTGGAAAAGATTTCCATTGCACAAAATTTTCCATTACATATTAAAAACTCGTGCCTGAAAAGATTGCTTTGGCATTGAATACAAAACTCCTTGTGCATTGATTATTAATTGCTTTTGCATTGCATACTGAAGAGATAATTACCTTTGCAATACAAGAACTCGTGCATTGACAAGACAAATGCATTTGCATTGAGTTGCATGCAAGATCTCGTGCATTGACCTGACCTGGACTGCTCACATTCAGACACAGGTGAAAAAAGCCAGGCAAAGACTGTACCACCTGCGCCAGCTGAGGAAATTCAGGTTTCACCAGCTATCCTGAAAACTTTATATTTAGGGGCGATAGAAAGTGTTTTAACTCAGTGCATCACAGCGTGGTATGGGAACAGCACCAGTCATGACCGCAAAGCCCTGCAAAGAGTCGTGCGCTTATCCGAGCCGCATCTCAGGGTCAGCTCTCCCGCCTCTGCAGGACGCCTACACCAAACGCTGCAAAGGTAGAGCTACCAAGATCATCAAGGACTCTAATCACCCTGCAAACCCTCACTTCACGCTGCTACCATCTGGTAAGCGCTTCCAAGCCTGATGACCAAAACTGAGAGACTCAGGAGGAGCTTCTTCCCCAGGCCATCAGACTCCTGAACTTAACATCACGTGACTTCACGCCAGGATAAACATCGATACACTGACATTGCACTGCACTTTCTGTTCTCGTTGTTACTGTGTAACAACCTGTCATAAACCTGTTTGCACATTATACTCTTATACATTTGTTAACCACATATTTATAAGTCTACAGTTTACTCACTGCAAAGTCTACTTCAATTATTTTATTCCACTTTATCCTTATTTGTTACCTTTTATTTTTTCTCTTGACTTGATTATTTATAATTCTACAGATATATACATATATATATATATATATATATATATATATATATATATATATATATATATATATATATATATATATATATAGATATATATATATAGATACTAAATTTTTTTATATCCTATTTCTATTATAATTTCTTCCTTGTGTTTTTAACTGTGAATTTGCACTGTCCATGGAGCGGACCTGTT
The DNA here is from genome assembly GCA_018749465.1 of Paracanthobrama guichenoti. NCBI lineage: Eukaryota > Metazoa > Chordata > Actinopteri > Cypriniformes > Gobionidae > Paracanthobrama > Paracanthobrama guichenoti. The sequence continues at coordinate 30,849,369 of CM031950.1, read as the reverse complement.
TACATTTCACTGCAGGTTGTATATTCTGTATATAACTGTGTATGTGACAAATAAAACTCTTGAATCTTGAATCTTGAATCATTGAAGAGCTTTTGCATTCCACACAAGAACGTGTGCATTGAAGAGGTCAGTATTTTTCCATTGCATACAGGAACTCATTTTGCATTGTATACGGTTGCTTGCATTGCAATGCATAATTATGCATTATTATGCATTGTAAAAGATTTCCATTGCACAAAAATTTTCCATTGCATACAAAGAACTCGTTTTGCCCTGAAAAGATTATTGCTTTGGCATTGGCGTTCCATTCAAGATCTCGTTGTGCATTGAACGATACGTGGCGTTGAAAAGATTTCCATTGCACAAAAGTTTCCATTGCATACATAAAAACTTTTGTTATATACTGAAAAGATTGCAATGCATGGCATTGTATACAAAACTCCTTGTGCATTGATTAGAAAAGCGATGGTTTTGCATTGTATGAAAACTAACTTGTGCATTGTATAAAATAA